>JAODYD010000013.1:475092-704216 GCA_026262445.1 Bipolaris bicolor | reverse complement strand
TCCCCGGGACAATTCCCGGCCTAACCCTTCATCCCACCCTTGAGACTTCCGTGGTCACCACCCTTTCCAAGTCGGAACCCAAAGCTAACAGCGACTGCGCAAAACAGACCAAGGCAAAGCAGCGTAGGACCCCATCGATCATGGTAAGTCACCGCCCTCCTTTCCTTGATCTTGTTGACACGCCAAATGTACAGTCCAGCGCTGTAGCACAGGGCCAGGCAGGCAATAATGGTGAAAGCCCACGCAGCAGCGAAAGCGAGTGAGTCACCAAAGTTGAGGAGCGTGGCGGCAATGGAACCGATGAGGATGGAGAATTCGAGCCAGGAGAGGAAGGTACGCTCAGTGGCTAGCTGTACCTTGGGCTCAACACGGACAGGGACGTGAATACCTGATTGATGTTAGTGCTGTGTTCTTCAACAAAATCTGCTGCAAAAACTTACGCTTGCCCTTTGGAGCCTTGAAGCGCTTCACCTCTCCCCGCTGCTTCCAGCTGGGTACGCCGAGTGTGAAGCCTCCATCGCCAACATCAGTAGGTGTTGGCTTGGGAATAATGGCGACAACTGTGTTGAGAACTGCATTGCCTACGTTTGAGGCGGTCCGCTCAACCCACTTTCGGGCATAACGGAGACCTCCCTCTCTCCTGGCAGCTTCAAAGTCGTCGTCTTCATCATCGCTATCCGAATCGTAAATAGGGTAATCATTGTCGGTTGTGCGTCTGGCGGCAACTCGCTCTTCGATATCAAGCACGTTGGGGTCGTTGGCGTTAGTCAGAGTGCCATAATCACGGGCTCTTGCCATCTCATTCTGTTCCATGGTGTCTCTAGCTTCGCGCAGCCTCCTCAACCGGTCATCATCCTGGTTGCCATTGGAAGAGGGGAGGCCAGCGGCAAGATCCTCGTCCTCACTGTCGTCATCATCCAGGTTGCCGCTGGTGCTGATGTCGTTGCTTGCACCGGGTCGTTCAATACCAAAGTTGTGGCTGACAGGCTTGCGGATGTCGACATCCATCTGGGGATACCAGTATGGAAGCAAGTGGATGCGCTTGGGGTTGAGCGTGGCTGTGCCGTGGATGTACTTGGAGAACTTGGGTACAGCCTCGACCAGATGCGACGAAGTAAGGTCTCTAATCCATTGCGGTGGCTCACCTCCAGCCTGTGTCTGCAGCTTAACTTCAAGTACAGCATAGGGGAAGAGCTCCTTGTCTTCCTTGGGTAGCTGCTTGAAAGGCCAGTCTACACCAATGTCGGTACGACGCCAGTTGTCACCGGAGCGGATCTTTCCGTCCAGGTTGTCCTCACGGGTCATGGTAAGCTCCGTGTCAAGTGAAATACGGACCCGAGCGTCTCCGGGAAGTTGAAAGGCAGTTCGGTGGTAGAAGGATCGTGTGACGGGCTCGAGCTTGCGGGTAAGCACACGGTACTGGATCTCTCGTGCCAGCTGCTCGTCGGAGGCGATGTCCTTCTCTGGTCTCTTTTGTTCCCGGCGTTCCTTTTCAAAGATCTGTTCTGGCCTAAGCTCACCACGGAGGTATGCGTTGACATTCTTCTCCTTGAGCTTGAATCGTGCCTTGACCGACTCTTCTCCAGTCCAGTCTTCACGATGCGTCTTGCGTTCAATGAAGATGGTGTCGCTTGACATGCCTCCATACCAACGTAGTCGGATAGCTTCCGCACCCTCGGTTTTCTTCAGACGACCCTCGTACAGCTCCCATGTTTCTGTGTTGTCAAAGTAGATGGATGTGATGGCAGCGTCCTCCTCGTTGAACTCCTTGTTAGGGTTGAAGACGAGCACAGGCAGGTGCTTGAGGATGATGAGCTTCAGCTCGAGGATGTTGTCTGGGTGCACCCAATACTTAGTGGTCTGTCGCACAAAGTTCTGCTGCTTTCCTCCTGCTGAAGAATCGCCCTTGACTGGGTTTCCTCGGGTGCGAACAATGTCGTAGAGCTTCGATAGCTTGACGACGTACGAGTCGTAGTTGTCTTGGAAGAAAGGCTTGCGCTTGAGGCGGGCGGCGAAGACGGGCTTGAGAAACCAGCTGGTGTTTTTCTGAATTGAATTAGCGCCATACAATACATTCTGTATTCTGTACATACGTCATGTTTCTTGATGATCTTCTGGAAGCCCGTGTAGTTGAGTTGGGTAAACTTGGCGAGGTCGTGGACGTCGGCGATGATGTCGCTCAGGTCTTCCTCGAGCAGGTCAAAGTCCTCCTCGTACTTGTCGGGGTTCCCAGGATCCTGCTGGGCGCGCGCGACTGCATCGTTGACCTCCTTCTCGGATGCTGCGATGCGACGAATGATTTCCTCGGCCTTGACGCGCTGGAACGTGTAGACCTTGTCGAGCTCCTTCTCAAGCTGCTCGACGAAGCTCTGCTCCGACTTTTCGTCCCAGACGTGATGGACGCGCAGCGAGTTCTTCAGGCCTTCATAGTCGATGTAGTAGAAGACCCACTGCTTGTTGAGCGATTGCTTAAGTTGCTGGCCGAATCTGCGAACGCGCATTAGCTCCCGTTGACATCATTTACGCGATGCGACAGTTGGACGAAGCATGCGCGAGCATTGCCCGGGGTCATGTGTGGTGGACAAACCTCATGTTGTGTGAGAAGCGGGCAATCAAAGAGCACCGCAAAGTTAGCCAGAAGAGGTGAAGGTGGTGTGTTGGAGATGCAAAAGTGCAGTCGAAGCTTCAATGCATCAATGCAGGGCCCCATCAAAAGTTCCGACCCAAGAGTGACGCTCCCCGCGTACCAGTGCCTACCTGGTGGAGCTCCGGGCCCCTAGCGCCTTCTGATGGAGACAGAAACGGGTCTCCCGTGGCATCCAGCCATTGAGAAGGCCCGATGCTCCCACGTGAAATCAATACAACAGGCAGTCTGCTTCCTTCGTGTAAAAATGAGAAAAAAAGCTTTCCGTCGTGCCCTCTCACAGACGTCATTTGTCTGCATATGCCGGTACATTCTGAAAGGGAAAGACTGCCAAGTTTGCTGGCGCAAGAGATGGCATCACCAGAACACCTCCATGCACTATACTACATGTATATCGTGCACGAAAGCAGCCGCCTTGAGCCTCTAGGTCATGCCTGGGTCTTGTTGACTGGTCTGTCATTCCGCTCGGCTCTTTTGCTGCGATCCCATGTTCTCAAACCATGTCCTAATTTGGGCGTGCAAGGATCCACTGTCAAAACAATAGCTTTACTTGCTTTCTGACCATGCCGTGTCAGGCTTCGACACAACGACAACCCTGCCTGGCTTGTTGTTGTTATTGCCGTCTCACATGAGCTTTGCTAACATAGTCATCACCTTGTTTTTGTAGACTCGGTAACAGTCATACGTGGGAGGAGAGCCGTGTCTCATACGATTTTTTATTCAGAGAGCTAATTCTAGCACCCTTCCAAAGAGAAACTAAAGATACCAATATATCGAACCATGTACCGCGAGGATACCATAAACTCCATCTAGCGCCGTGCTCCAAAGCCGTGCTCGGCGGGTATCGTAGATAAATCATAAGGGGACCAAACGTATAGTTGTAAAAGAGTGCGTCAGGTGGGTGGCACGCATAATCACTAGGCATCGCGATCGTGCAGCGCCTCGTTAGGAAACGTGCCAGCGGGACTAACATGCTGGCTGGCTTCTGGACTATTGTTTTTGCTTGCTTCGGGCGAGGGAGTATGTAACCGTGAGACAATGTATAGGTCGTCGTAGCTGCCTAGGATCATGTGCTTCCACCTTGCCAGCGTAGGCAGGCCTACGTTGGCGACGGAAGCCTTGAGTGTGGGTTTCTCTGCATACTTTTCGCGCTCCGCAGGCGATAGTAGATCTTCGTTGAGGATGTCGAGTCGACTGTTGCCGCGAGGTATAGACTTTCTTGTAACACGTAGAAAGGGTAACGAGGGGTCTAGTTTTGCTAGCGTTAGAGTCACTGTGTTAGGCAGATGGATGTGGGCCAGGCATCACTTACCATTATCGAGCTCGGCGCAGAGCTCGCCCTCTGTCTTAAACTCTAGGCCTTTTGCACCAGAGCGATATTTGTATACAAGGATAGATTTTTTGCCATTTTCGTCCAGGTCGAATAACGAGCTTGCTTTACTGGACTCTGAGCCCGATGTCGACACCGACTTGAACGTCATACTGCCTTCTAGCATTCGTGCGGTGACTGAAGGAGGAAGGTGAGAAGGACTAGGGAGAGAGTAGGGACCGAAGTGGGTGGAGCCTTGGTATGGGTGAAGATGTTTGGGTTTGCGAAGGACAACCAGGTGGAGTGTGCTTTGTATAGCCGTGGATGGCGACGGGTCTGGTGAGTGGAAAGATGGGTGTGGAGTGATGGTCTAGGTCGTGGCTGAACCAGAACCATCGAGCCTTCCAGCAGCGTCACGCCTGAGCCTTGTTGGGCGGCAGTGCTGCGCCTCCTTGTGTGGCTGACGGTGACATGCTGTGATGTCCATTGTGCGGCCGCTCGAGACGCTCATTGGCTGACAGCGCGGCTGTGCCCTGAGCAGCGCTGATTGGACGCCACACGGCCCCCACCGACGTCCATGCTACCCAACTCAACTCAACTCAAGCCGACGCAAACCCTCTGCAAATTCACGCATACCGCCGCTGGCCAGGATAGAGAGATTACAAAACATTGTCGCGCATTTTCTACACCGACCTGTGCAGGATGACGCTTTTCTTGCGGTGCGCATGACGGGCGGGCCAAGCAAAGGGGTGTTGAGCGAGTCACCTGGATGGCGTTCTGATATGGACGCGTGCCCCAAGCTCCCAAGGTTTGTTACATCGCTCTGGGGATCAACACTTTCGCATTGTGGAGTCATGGCACGGATGAATCCGCTCTAGTTGTTCTCGGATTCATGCGTATTTACATGTTCACTGCCCGCTCGTACACCTACGCCTAGTGCTGGCAGCTGGTTCACAGCCTTGTTTGGCGTCGGGCTAAGTTTGCCTAATTGCCTTCTGGCGCCCCTGCATTTCAGCTCCGCGCCGTCTTCGTATGTAGAGTAGGCAGCGATAGTAAGGACAGAGAGCACAGTGACACTGCTCATTCTGTCGTCATAGAATCAAGTCCAACCCCTGGGCGATGCAATATCGGCAGACGCGCTGACTGTTTTTTCCTCTCCCCCACGTTACACGAGCACAGTAGCCCCCGGACATGTACGAGGGTCATAACTAACATCTGGAGAAACATTCCTCACGACTCCAAAAGCTTGGCTTCTTATTCGTCGCTTCGCCAGCGGCCCCGTTCACTAGCGGCAGAGCCAGCCACTGCCGCAGCCCACCCTTCCACCTGCACCCTGTCCGCGCCCTTCGCGGGAACGCGCGAGACTGTCATGAGGCTCCCTAAGGCCTTATATCCACTTCAATATCGGTCTTCCCCCTCGCACCACCTAAGCACCGTTACCCGCCGAAATAATCACGCAAGGCTAAAGATCTACCTGTGAAGCAGTCAACGCTACACACCATCCACGCGCCCAGCACTAGGTATACTCGAACCACACTAGCTGAACCCACGCGCCGTCAACATGTTGCAACCGCCTCGAGAGCCGGCCTCGAGGCCGCTCAGCATAAGAACAACTGGCACCACTGCGACGCAGGGCGACAAGACTGGAGAAACCTGGAAGATGAACGTCACCGCCGAAAACTGCTGGGAGGACCTTATACTTACCCTGGGTACGTTGGATCTTTTTGTAGTCTTGTAGCTCTCCTATCTGCACATTATCCAGTTGGCGACTCCTGTGGCTGCCCAGCACTCAGATCTTGTCTGAATGTCCATTTGTTTGGTCGGCAACAGCTTTATAGTAGTGTAGTCAGCGGCTAGCGCCATCTATCCGTAGTCTGACATGCAGTTTCCAAAAGCTTGTGTTCTCCATGCTGACGTTTCTTTGCATAGATGGCGGGGGTATACGCGGCTATTCGAGCCTCCTTATCATACAACAATTAATGCACGAGATCGCCGAATGTGAGCACCGAATACAAGAGGAAGAGGGCCCGGTGCCTGGTACCGAACGCCGCGAATTCAAAGAGGACGAGCTACTCCCATGCCACTACTTCGACTACATGTATGGCACAAGTACTGGTGGACTCATCTCTGTTATGCTCGCCAGGCTGCGAATGACCGTACCACAATGCCTCGAAATCTATCGTAAAGTTGGTAATGAGCTTTTTGGGCATAGGAGGAACATCCTACCCCTAGCCACAAAGTATGATCATAAACCACTCGAAAAGGCTGTACAAGATATCGTAAGGCAGTATTGCAAGGAGCATGGCAAATGCACAGGAGATGACTGGTACCCTTGGCGCTCGGAGGAGGACCAAGAACAAGCGCCCATGGAAGCATCTGGTGTTGGTTCTCTACGAAGTGCAACTACATGGGGCAGCGGTGCTCCAGCTACCAATTTCAGGCCAGTGGAGCGCATATGTCAATCGTAAGTAAAACCTCCTTCCTTTCCTGTAGTTTCCTACCTTTATGCTAACAGCTGCTAGTATCTGTCTAACGGCTATTCATTCCGGTCAAATCGATGAAGCCTATCTCCTTCGTTCTTATAACCACCAGTACGACCCAGAGATCGCTCCAGCATGGGTTACACCATACAATACTGGCGCCGACAAGATGAAAATCTGGCAGGTGACAAGAGCAACTTCAGCTGCACCATTTTACTTTGAAATGCTTACGGCCGAGTTTGCGAATGGTTTGAAGAAGAACTTTAAAGACGGCGGAATTCGCGAAAACAACCCTTCATATGCTGCTTACAGCGAACACGCCTCACTAAAGGGGGATGACAAGGAACCAGCACTTCTGCTCTCAATCGGAACCGGACGCCCAGATACATCCAATGACGGTTTCGCCACCGCCTGGCCTGGACCATTGGGCAAAGTCAAGGCACTTCAAAAGTGGAGCGAAAAATTGGCAGTTTTCAAGAATCTCTTGATCAAGTACACCGAAGGTGAAGATCGACACAAGATGATGCGTACAATCGCCAAGGGAGAGCACCGATGGTACAAGCGTCTGAATGTCGACAAAGGACTTGAAGGGTTACCGCTCGATCACTGGGTGAAAGGAAAATGGACAAACCCTCAAACCAACGAAACGAAAGTAGTAAATGGAGGAAAAACCCTTACGATCATGGAGACGGTTACCAGGGCGTACCTTGAAAGAGTAACAATCGCAAGCCCTGGAAACCTTACCGAATACCAACCTCCCAAGGTCGTTCTCCAGCAAGTCGCAGAAAGGCTAGTGCGCCATCGAAGACTCAGAGAAGCCACGAAAGGAGAAGACCTCAGGAGATGGCAGACACATATGGGACAATGGCTGACAGGCGAGCTTAAACCCGAAGACGCGAAATTCGAGCGAGTTGCACCAAAGTCAAGGAAAGGCTCGAGAGCCTTTCTCTCTTCATCACGCCCAATGACGCCCACTGGAAAATGAAGAGAAAATCGTCTTGGAAGCAAAAGATCTATGGACTGCCATCTTCATCATCGCCCAGCCATCGCCTGGTGACTGCATTTTGCAACTGCAACAATGTCTGCAGTCGCCTGGCGTAACCAGCCTTACCGATGACACCTTGACCCTACTGCCGGCCCGGTGTTCCTCCTGCGCCGAGTCGAGCTCTGAACGCACTGCTCTCTGTCTTGCCACATTTCAGACTTCACTTTGCAATCAGTGAAAAAGTTGTAACACTAGTTCATCGAAGAAGCCATATATGAAAAGTGGTAGTGGTTCTGTCACTGATTCGTAAATGCAATAATGCGAGCCAAAGGCGATGCGACAAAGATATCAATAAAGCCGTAACTCCAAATTCCGCTCCCATCCAACCAAGACCGTTGATGCTGATTACCATTCCACCCCCCTATCCACCGCATGATTATATGGATCCCCAATCACAAAAAGAGACCGGCAAAGCCAACAAGACCGGCAAAGGCCGCGGCCAAGGCGACGGTGGGCGCGTTGGCGGAGTTGCCAACGGGCTGGGCATTGCCTGGGACGCCACCTTGACTACCTTGAGTACCAGTACCCGTACCCGTGCCGACGTTGGTGTTGCCTGGATTGTTTCCGTTAGGACTGTTGTTGACACCATTCGGATTACCATTGGGGTTACCGTTGGGATTACCGTTGGGAATATCACTGGGGTAGGGGCGGGGAGGATTACCATTGGGATTGTTACCACCGGGTTGGTTGTTACCACCTTGGTTGTTGTTTGGTGGTGGGTTTGTCGGGACGGGGCCTGAGCCACTGGGACCTCCAGGCCTTGGGCCAGTTGGGGTAGGACCTAAGGGTGCGCCGCTAACTGGAGTAAAGCCACAGTCACGGACAAGATCTTGGGCGTCTACAAAGAGAGCATTAGTCACGTGTGAGGAGTACGAGGAAGAGGAGGAAAGACATACCGTTGTCAAACTTGCCGCCGTTTCGCCAGATGCAGTCAGCGCAGTTGGGGATCTGGGTGTTTGCGTCTTGGGCGTTGCAGATGCACTGGCGCTCAGCGAAGTCGTCGTCGTCTGAGATGTTTGTTAATATGGCAGTTCACATGATCTAGGTGGTTCAAGAGATGAAGACTTACTTGGACCTCTGTCGTCACATCCAGTTGTTAGAGTGACGACGGGTGTGCAAATGTCGATACAATTGCGTGGGACATCCTCGAATTCAAGTTTGTCGGCGAGGCCAACGGCGGAGAGGGCAAAAGCAATGGCGATGATGTTGTAACGCATTATGGCTGATGTTGGGTATCTTTCAAATGAACAAAGTACTGAAGAAATATGGATATGTGTATATTGTATGAAACCTCTTCGTCGTCTGTGTGTGTTGTGCTGCTGTGTGATGAAAACCTATTCTCCATGCCGGGATCCAGCTAGTTATATACGAAACGTCCAGCAACTGCTCGTGTGCTTAATTTCCCGTTTCAGAGCCTGAATTGATGCCGGGCCCCACGAGGTCCACTATGCAGCATGCAGCCCATTCCGCCCACCAGACACACCTACCACACACACACCCACACACCCCAGGTACCAAGCCAACGCACAGACAATGACGCGGATGACGACTGGCACAAATGGCCAAAGCAAGACCCTCTTGCTCTCTCTCTCTCTCTCTTTCTTCCCTCCCCCGCTCCTCATCGGCCCGTCGTCGGTAACGACCAAGATCGGCGGGTGGCTTTCACAGTCGTCGCAACTGGGGGCGGAGGCGGGCCAATCCAATGTAGCAGCATCCCTTCAAGATCCGCTGGGCGGAATACGTTTGTGACCGCTTGGCACGGCTCTACTATGGTTCAAAGAAAGTTACAGAGTGGTGAATGGTAAACCGCTGATCTTCCCCAAGTAAACAATTCACCTGTGGGTTCGTCTTACCCACAGCCTCACTGCGCAGACGTAAACACGCTTTTTTCACCCACATGGTCTTTGTTTTTTTTTGGGTGGGTTTGTTTTCTTGCATGCAAAGGTTAACTTCCATCACTTGTTTGTTGTGCGGTTTTGTCGATCCGCAGCTATTATCAAGATGGAGAGATGCTGGGCGCGCAAGGAGAAGAGCTGACCATGTGTGTAACGACGGCGGCAAAAAAAAAAGTGGGAGATTAATCGTAGTGTAGAAGAGCCAAGCAAGAAGCTCCACCCCCAGACTCTCCCTCTCTTTGTTTCTGGTATGGATCCTTGGAAGGGGAAGGGGGGGCTTAGAAAAGCCCCCACCCGGAGGGACACTCGCCGCCAAGCCCTGACATGGAGTCAGCCAAGCAAAAAGGCAAAACAAGACGGTGTGAGTCCCCCGTTGCTGTTCCTTTTTTTGGTGCTTTTCCTTTCTGTCTGGGAGACCCTGGGAATATTTTTTTCGAGGGGGGGTTGTTGCGCTGGCGTCCTCTCCCTCCCCCGCCCTGGTTACAGTACGCCTACGCGCGTTCCTTTGCGGCAGTGCATGTATGACACCCTCATGTGACTTGTCTTTTGCTTCTTCGTCTATCCGTCCTCCGCTTTTGTAAAAAAAAAAAAAAAAGGACGAATCTTGATTGGCTGGTCAATTGTAGGCTTTGAGAAGGCCTTTGGTTGTTGTTGTTGTTGTTTTGTGCCCAACGGGCTTGTAGGGCTGAGATGAGATGGGAGATGGGAGATGGAGTGTCCGGTACGGTGCGGAATAGGCCAGAATTTTTTATCAAAGGGCTATGCAATTAAACTCTCGTCCTGCGTCACACACTTTTTTTTTTCACTGTACTTTAATGCTATTCTTTTCTCCTTCACATAATCTCGATTGCTATTTCGCTCTACTTTCCCTTTCTTCCTATAGCATATATTAATTCTTAGCTAGTAATAGTAGCGCTTTCACGCTTAGGAAAATAGGAGGTATTTTTTCTTTCCATTTTACATAACAGACTATCTACTTGATGAGGGTGGATACGGTAAATGACATCAATGCTCACACGCTACTTAGATGGTTTGGCCGACACCAACGGCCACGGCAATATCACAACTCTCATTTGTGCCAAGGCCCCGATTGCACAGCCCAATTCCTTGCGCCTCCCTTCCTCCTTCTCCCAAGCCCAGCCCAACCAAGAACTAGTAAGTAGTCTACACGTAGATTACCAAGACGGCGAGTAGCCCAGACCTGTCGCGGCAGGGTCGCCGTACTCACTTCTACCGTGCTTACCTCACCAAAAAAGCTTGAGTGTAGACTGAGTAGTAAGTACGCGCGGTTTTCTTCTTCGCCTTTCTTGGGACTTGTTAGTCAAGACGCGAAAAGCCTGGCTTTCTCTACCTCGCCGTCATCTTTTCTAGTCATGAGCAAATCATCAATCTTGTTTTTTCGTCTTGGTCTTGCTAGAAAAGCTCTTGGGACTTGCGTAAGAAAGAAGGGTCGTGTGCGTGGCTTAGTATCACGGGGTCCCCTAGAAGACAAGATGGAAGAAGCTTGGAAAGTTAGTGTCGGTGTAGTGTAGCATGTGCCGTGCTATGATTTACACTGCACTGCCGTGTGGATCTAAGAAACGGCGGTCAGGTGTGGCCCGGGAATAAGATGTCCAAAGCCAAGACCGGATTTTTTTTTTAGCAGTGGGATTGTCGCGGGTTGGCGGTGCGGGACGGGAGCGAGTGGCTGCGGGTGAATGGTGAGCGATGGACTACGTCGTAAGCTGTCGCGTCAACGATATACGTGATGTGCCGGTCACGAAGCGTGGAAGCGTGGGTATCCAAGAGGCTACGTAGTCTGTGTGATGCGGGTTGGGTGGGCTCGGAGTTGGGCTGCTTGGTGTCGGGCTTCTTACATAACTGTGCTGACGCACTGGAAGTCTGACGGACGAAGCGTGACTCTTGATTTCTGGTTTGCTCTTTTCCACAGATATCGTCAGTGATGCATATCAAGGAAGGATGGTCTCTGTGCGTGGGTGAAAGATAGTTGACCTTTCGTCTTCTTGATACCATCTGTTCACAGTGCTGGAGTAGTCTAGTGCAGCCTCAAGACACAAGTCTCCATTCTAATTTCCACAAGAACTTCTCCTTATCAGATTAATATTTAACAGTGATATCTATACGTCAGAATTTTTCGTGTTGCGGCTCGTGGGTCATTTGTTCACCTTAGCCCTCCAATGGCAAGTGTGTATATTCAAATCACTTACTTCCCAACGTACACCTACAAGAACCTTCTGGACAGAATACATGTAAAACATATCTGATGAATCATAATCCTGAGTTTCAATCCATTCCAACACCTGTCTCAACATTTTGACAATCCTTCCATTAGAAACACCCATCAAAGCACTGGATCGATATGCTCTAGATGCCTCCACCCTCAAATTTGTACATCCACCTATTCGACTAACCAAACCTTTAACCCCAACATGTTCCCCCCGAACCGTATTCAAAGCGACGCTATCACGATTCCTCTGGCTCTTAGATGTCACGACACGCGAACCATAAAGCGGAACAAACAACGTTCTGGACTGTCCCACGGTACAATCATGAAAGCAGCTGGGGCTGCGCCCTCAGTGGTGAAAGCGATGGTAACCTTGGATGAAGAAGTAGGCTAAGCGATGCACTGGTATTTTATGTGTGGGAAGAAGGATGAGAGAATTAGTATACGACTGTTGCAATAACGTCACTCCTTCTTTCCTGCCTTATATCGACGCACGGTACGCATCCAGTTTCTTCCTTTGCAACAACATCTATCATGCAGCAAAGCTACATCGCCTAACTTGAGGTTCTTCGATCGTATCACTATCGTTCCAGCTAAGTGCTTTCTATTTTCTTAGCAACAGCATCGCGTATCGCTGTATCCCGCTCGTTACTAGTATTCTCTTACTCAGCCACACGTCACGCATTAGGAAAAAAGGACCAAAGAAATGACTATGCATCAATGGCTCCTTGAGCACTGCGGCCTGGAAGGCACAGAAAACGAAGTATATATAATTACAGGTGCTACTGCCTACCACAATGCACACGAGACATCGATTTGGCCGCAAAGATTACTAGTCCGAGTCGACAGCCACCATTCAACCGAAGATACACGCGACTCGATAGGCAGTAGCAATAAATCGGGCGAATCCGAGGAAGAAACAACACCAAGTAGCATCCCCGACACATTGGATACGGAAGAAGACTATGAACTGAACCCAAGTATCATCTCAAGCATCGAAGCACTCTTCGGAGACTCCGATGACGACGACGAACCAAGCGATCTACCAACCCCTTCCTCAGCCCCATCTTATCCCGTCTCGCCCATAGAACAGCAAGTCACGATACTCCACCAAGATCTCATCGCCCTCTTCATCTACCACAGGATCGCCGCTACCACAACCTCCACCCCCGCCCCCTCCTCCCTCCTCGCCGCCGAAGAAATGGAAACACTAATGTCCCACTACGAAACCAGTCTCACCTCCCCCCTCTACTCAGGCCTCTCAACCCGCATCCACCTCAGCATCCTCTACACCGCCTACATAATCTCCGACCACACCTTCTTCCCGCGGTCCCGCTTTGCCACGCTAGCCTTCAGCTATCTAAGCCCCAAGCGATATCTGGCGAGTGGATTGCGGTGCCAGAGGGTGTCGAGCGAGATGCTGGTGGTGTTTCAGAATTTGCAGACGCTGGTGAGGGAGTTGGAGGCTGTGATGTGGGGGAGGAGACGGTATTTGAGGAGGTTGGCGAGATATCCCGAGGTTGTGGCTAAGACTATTTGGATGATGGATCCGACGGTTACGCATAGGTGGGCTGGGCCGTTGGTGTTGTAGGGGATGCGGGGGAGGGAGTGTTCTAAATGGGTCGGTGTAATGAGGAAGAGTATTGTAGGGTGAGGGGCATGGGTAATGCTATGTTGGATGTTGGAGAGCGACTTGGTATTGTTTTGCATTCGGAATTCTTTTTTGCTAGGGTTTAATTGGGTATCATGGTTGCTTTGAAGGATTTAATTTTACGGGTATGAAGGACACTTGGCAGTTCAGATCAGCTTGAATAACTTTCCACCTACACCATCCCATTCATCGTCCCATCTGTGTTCGCTCTCTTTGAGAGCGCCTACTTTTAGTGTCTCCCTTAGTCTGCCGTCGCTGCCAAAGAATGCAGCCAAATGCAGAGCAAGCTCCTCCGGGCTCTGGAACCCCAGGCCATTTACGCCTTGCTTGACTAGCTCGGGCCATGCCTCGAATTTTCCCCAGCCCACGACGGGCAATCCTGCGCCAAACATGTCGACGACTTTCATTGGAAGATCGACGCCAGAGGAGGATGTATGTAGCGAGACACCGAGATCAGCAGAGGCAAGAAGGAGAGCATAGTCGGCGTGGGTAAGCCATGCCGTCTTGATGATGACGTTCTGTAGTTTCTTCTGCTGATTCAGCTCGTTGATCTTGGAAAGATAGTATTCCTTCTGGGGTCCTTTGCCAGTGATGATGGCAAGGATCCTAGGCAGATATGTCTTTGAAGTGCATTCGGCAGAGTAGGCAACGAGAGCGGATAGGAGGAGAGAAAAGTCTTCATCGGCTGTCCAGGAGGTAGCGCTTACGATGAGTTTCCAGGGTGTCTTTGAGCTAGGTGCCAGATCCTTTGCGAACTCAGCCGTTTCTGGCAGTCTCTTCAGGAATTTGGTGCGCTCTTCAGCCCTGATAGGCTGGAATATAGATGCCGGGCGGTCGTGCAGGGCTTGCGCAGTTACTCCATAGTCGACTTTGAGAACGCGGGCCATTGCATCGGTCACAGTGATGTGGTGTGAAGCTGCCTTGGCAAATGTCTTTTCGTACTTCTCCGATATCCTGACGAGGGGGTGAGAGTCACCAAGTTTCATGGCCAGAATGGAGTAGCCAAAGTTATGCCAATCGATGACCAGGTCAGTGCGTCGTAGGAAGCAAACCAGACTCGCAACCGCGAGTGTGGGTATTGAAGGGGGATTTTGCACAAGCGTCCATCTTGCAGGCTGGGAGCGGTAGCCTAGTGCAGTGTACAAGGAGAAAATCTGCCAGAGTACTTTGAGAGGAGCCAAGATGGGGAAGAGAAGCTTGCTGCTTGAACGCAGGCTAGCGGGTGCTGGTGAGAGGGGGATGATGTCAATTAATGGGTTTGAGACTATCTCTGGGAGTATTTCAGACTCTGTGAGGCGGTTAGTTGCTAGAAGTATGGGTACTCGCGGACATGATTCACCTTGGTAGCCGATAAGAGTGACTCTGGCGCCGTGTTTAGCGAGGCTCAGAGCATGGTATTGCATGCGGGGAGATCGTCCGATATCGCCCAACACGACAACCTGAACAGACCGCGCATTCTTCCATCGCGGGGGCTCCTTTCCATCTCTTGTTGTTGCTTTGATCTCTTTGCCATGCTCGTCGACAAACTTCAGCGACTTGTCCTTGTAAGGATCATACTGGCCAGGTAGCGTGAGCAGCAAGACCGTGAAGAGCGTGGACAGGACGACGACGACAGTCAGTACGACGGAGAAGAGGGTAGCGTACTTGTCTGCTGCTGCTTCTAACGTGTCGTCGAGCATGGTGATGATGAAGGGGGTTAAGTTAGTGTTGGCCAATTGCGGTGCACATGCTCATGCAGGAGAGATGGCGCCACATGCGTCAATGATGCCAAGGATTGGAGTGGCGGTGCCCGCAGTGTGCCTGCCGATGCGGAGAGCTGGGGACCGGGGGGTGGACGGAACCAAAAAGGGAAGGCGGCTAAGGACGATAAGTGCTGTTAGGAATATGGATATGTTATGTAAGAGACACCCCTGACAAGACATGTCGTAGAGAGAAAAGACGGCCCCCCAGTATTCAGACGTCGTGGATATACCGAATTGCGCTCCTCTCTACTCCCCGTACGCTGTTCCTCTGGCTAATCGCCCATCCGCGCTGCGACGCGACTGAGCCTCGTTTCACCACCGCCAGTTGGCGCCCCTCGTCTTGGTGGGCTGCTTGACTGCGAGCCACGATAAATCCTAGCCTCGCAGCACATGGCGTCGACATATGCCCTGCCCGTCACTCCGCGCTCCCATACGCACAGCCATGGACGCTCGTCGTCACAGTACACGCCCGAGTCTTCGTCGTACACGGCCAGCCCCATCAACGGCGCATCTCCCGTCAGAAAGCACGGCCACCGACACAACCGGTCCGAGGTGAACACCAATGGCCAACTATACGGCGCTGTGCGCTCCCAGTATGCTGAGTACAATGGCCACTCCCATGCCCACGACCATACCCATGAACACAAGCACACTCATGCGAGATCGGCCTCGAACGACTCTACATACACCCTGAAGCCCTTCCTCAATCCCGTCATGGGCAGGTCCTCAAACAGGCCCCGAGGAGACTCTGACCTTGGGCGCCCTCAGTCAAAGACTCCCCTTGCCAGATATGGCTTCTCGTCAGTGTCGCCCATACATGAGACGCCTCATGCGCCGTTGCCTTCAACATCCTCGTAAGCATTGCTCTAACATGCCTTAGCATAGCTCGACTTACACGTGTTACAGATCATGGCTGCAACTCCCTGAGGCACTTACTGCACTCCTGATTCCCCTCCCATACCTTCTCGCCGCCTTAGCACACCCAAAAAATACCCAGTCCTCACCTCAACCGCCATCGTCGCTGTCAGAAGCCATGGCAGAAAGTATACCTGCGATAGAATCCACCAAAGCCTTACCTGGGGCGCCACTATTACACGCCCTCACCCTTTCTTCGGCGACACTGCTTTTAGTAGGTGTGGCAGCCAAGGTCAGCTCCACGCTGCAGCCGTTGGATAGACGGAAGGAAGACAAAATCACTCCAAAGGTTACCAATGCGCCTAAGCGCATTGCCAGCAACGCTGTTAGCGTACTCCTACCTTTCTACGCCTCCTTGCATATTGGCGGCGCGAGAACTGCCATCATCTTGCTCATCGCAGTAGCAGCGGGGATTGGAGTGTTGGATCAAAAGCCAGGCAACCACACACTCTGGGACGATGCCCGGCGGACGCTGAGGACACGCAAAATGACTTGCGGTGCGCTTTTTCTGGCTATGCTCGCAGATGTCATGACCTCTGAAAGCACCTCAAGCCTTCTGGTCGGCTATACAGCCCTTTTGGGTTCACTTTTCTGGGTCCCCCCGCCTCTACCTACAGCAGCCTGGTCACTCATGACCAACACGCAGAACCAGGATTCATTTACGAGCCAACGGCCTCTTCGTGCCTCGCTGCCAAAGCCTTCGTCCCCACTAATCAATACCTCCGAAAATCAGCTTCTTACGCTTGCCGCCGGTCTTATTCTTCTCGCCATCACCGTTGTATACTCGTTTATTGCTCCTTCTGGAACCTTTTCTCTGTCTCAACATACCGTTGGCTTTTCGGCCCTCTCAATTGCATCAGCGACGGCGCTTGTCTACTTTTCTCTTCCAGCGTCATTGCGGAGTCAGAATCAAGTCGGACTACGGTTGAGCGCTATTCTTGTTTTTGCTTTCAGCTTTTTGGAACATGGCGGCCATCTGAACATTGCATTCCCTTTTGTGTCCGCAATACTTATTGCAGCTGTCGGCTTTGACACACGCTCCCCAGTACCACATTCCCACGACCATGCACATGCTCATGATCATGGCCATAAGCATGACCATCATCTCCACGGAAACCACTCAAGAATATCCGCATTTTTGATTGCACGCTCTACCCCTGGATCCATTATACATAGTATTTTGATTGAAAGGGATTCGCGGCGCATTGCATACTTTGGCGTGTAAGTTTTATCCTCAAGACGATCAGTGACCATAAATAAATTGCAATTTTTCTGACACAATATAGGCTGAACCTGGGCTTTATGATGGTCCAATTCTTCTACGGTTTTGTCAGCGGCTCATTGGGGTTGCTCACGGATAGTATTCACATGCTCTTTGATTGTGCTGGTCTTGCCGTAGGTCTGGCTGCAGCAGTCATGAGCAAGTGGCGTCCAAATGCACGTTTCCCCTATGGCTATGGCAAGATTGATACGCTGTCTGGGTTTGCAAACGGAGTTTTTCTCTTGTAAGTGATTTCTGATCCCACAGCAGCTCAAGCTAATTTGTACAGACTTGTCAGCGTGGAAATCATATTTGATGCTTTTGAGCGCCTCTGGGAAGGTCACGAACTTCAGCGCCTGAATGAACTGCTAATTGTTAGTATATTGGGATTCTTGGTTAACATAGTTGGTCTTACGGCTTTTGGACATGCTCACCATGGCCACGGGCATGATCATGGGCACGATCACGGTCACGATCACGGACACGGACATTCGCACGACAACGAAAACATGCAAGGAATCTTCCTTCACATCCTTGCCGATGCTCTTGGCTCCGTAGCCGTCATCATCTCTACGCTTCTGACAAAGTACTACGGTTGGTCTGGATGGGATCCTATTGCATCGTGCATCATCGCCGTCTTGATCTTTCTCTCGGCCATCCCGCTTGTTAAATCCAGTGGAGCGAGACTTATGCTTAGTCTACCAAGTGACGTCGAGTATGGTATCAGAAACGCATTAGGAGAGCTGGGTACACTGAGAGGTGTGGTGGGCTATGCGGTGCCCAAGTTCTGGCTTGAAGATGAAGGAGCTGCGCATGGCGAGGCCCACGCAAAGGAACACGCTTGCGATGGACACAAGCACAAAGACGAACCCCATGACCACCACGAACACGACCATTCGAACTCGCATTCGCATGATCACAACCATGACCACCATGGCCACGATCACAGTCACGATCATGGCCACTCACATTCGCATTCACACTCTCATTCTCATTCTCATTCGCACTCGCACGATCATCATGACCACGACCACGACCATGATCACGCACCGAAACAACGGCGCATTCTTGGTGTGATCCACGTCATTGCCTCGCGTGTCGCAGATCTCGAAGATGTTCGGGAGCGCTCATACCAGTTCCTCAAAGACCGCGGCATGGACGTCGTTATTCACGTTGAAAAGGAAGGCGAGGGCCGATGTTGGTGTGGTGGCGGTAATGACTACAAGCAGAGTTAGTGTATTACTTCTTTGTATGAATAACAGCTAGAGTAGAGTTGAAACGAGCATTCTTCTTCGTAAACGGGCAACATAGTATTTGATTCATGACTGCGTTTCTATCTTCATTTCCTCAAAGTCCATTAAAACACGATCTAATCCTGGTATGATATGCTCTTCAAGCCGAAAGAAAAAAGAAACACACCATCTCATACATCTACCCTTCTACCCCTCCATCCTTACAACCCCCGTACTAGTCCTAACATCAAACTCGACCCACCGCGCCCTACCCTCCGTCCGCCCTCTCCTCCCCTCACTCTCATCCAAACTCCCCGGATTCATAACCGTGCACCCGAAATACTTGACTACAAACGGTGGGGCCTCGGCATCCGCAAGCACCACGCTCGTAGGCAGCGGGTACAAACTCATCGCATGCGCAAAGTCCCAATGCAGGGGGCGCGCAGAAAGCGGGTAAGGGCTAAGATGTGACTGGGAGAGGATAGTACGAGTAAGTGCGCGGGCAATTTGCGTGTCGAGATCGACATCTGGCTGTTGCTGCTGTTGTTGGCGTTTTGGCTGTGGAGGTGGAGGATGCGCCAGATCCAAATCCATGGAATCTTGATTCTCGAGATCGCGAGCTTGTTGGCTGGGTGCAAATGGCAATTCATCGTCCGCATCAGGCGGTGGCTTGTTAAAGCGAATTGAGTTTCGCTGAAGTCGACCTAGGAGGTCATCTCTTAAGATGGCCATTTCGCCCTTCACACCGAACCAAGTGAGACGCGAGGGGTTCGAGGTCCAAATAACTTCTCCTTCTTTCCCTTTTGCTTTTCCTGGCCCCCAGATTTCGCGGTTGGCTTCAGCGACGACTTTGCGGATGCGGGTGGTGAACATGTTGGGAATGGGTTTGCGGGGGAGGGGGGTTGCGGCGCCGGCAGAGAAGGCGCTGGGCCAGGCGTCGTTATCACCCGGGACGAGGACGAGGGTTGTGTGGGCGATGAGGGGTTGGAAATCTGCGAGGACAGAGGCGAGGGCGTCGAAGTGCTCTTTGTATTCTATGCTGCCGGTGCCGGGGACACCTGCTAGACTGGCTTTGGAGCTGAAGTTTCCCATCAAGATGATAGCGAGGGGATAGACAGGGTGAGCGTCGGTGGGATCGGGTGTATATGTGCGTAGGAGGGTTCGGAGAGCTGATAATGTTGAGGGTACATCCAGATGGAGATCCGATGCTATGACGATGTTGTGTGCTCGTTCGGGTTCGAGCAGTTTGGAAGCAATCTTGTTCATACGCGTACCAGTTCCACGCTGTGAACCGACGCCTAAGAAATCAGTCCAGCCAAATGCTGGGCCAGCAAGACTGTTCTTATCGACTTCCTCAGCGCCACCTAGCGTTGCTGTTCGTCGTTCACAGGGGGGATGTCCGATCGAAAAGGAGAGAAACTTTCCGCCTATCGTGCCACCAATACCACCGCTGCCTCCTAGTGATGAGCCTGCTCCGGAGTCTTCTTCATAGCTACCTTCAACCAGTACAATCATGCCTGGTGCAAAGTACGAGCCCTTCTCAGGTATCGGTCGTGCATGTTCAATGTCAAGCGCAATTGTTCCAGTAAGGTCAGAGAGTGAGAGCGCCCCGGTTGCTGAGACAGTGAGCATACCCAGTAACAGATGCGTGCTTCCGGTTCGTCCCAGCAGGTTGGCAATTGGTGTGATTGTGTTCATTTGCGAGGTTGCAATTGACCCTGTCCGACTCAGAGTAGCCGACCTAGCTGTGCTGAAAGTAGGTGCTTGGAACGTCTCATTGCGGAGTATGCGCTGATGTACAATGTGATACCGCTGGCGGAAAAGCTCAGTCTTATGTGAAGGATCTGGGAAGAGCGATGGTTTGGAAGTTGATCTAGCATCGTGAGCAGAGGCTGTGAACAGTCCCAGTATGTACTCACTTGTCAAAATGTTTTTGGTTGACATTGTAGACCAGCTTGGGTTGCTCGAAAGCGCCAATAACCTTCATCCACTCTCGCGGATCTTTTAGCAAATCTTCTTCATCTTCCTTGTCTTCCACTTCTAGGCTCGATATGCCAAAACTTGAAGTAGTGTCTAGGGATCCATGTGATGTCTGGCCGGATATATCTAGGCCGAAGTTGAAGCTGCTTTGGCGTCCTACTGTCGAACCCTGGACTATTCTGCCACCGCTCATGGACCCTTCCAGTGTCTTCAGTATGCTCTTGAACGTCTCATTGTCTCCTTCCACAATGACCTGCCCACCGCACTTCTTCCAGCTTTTTGCAACTTCCTCGAGAACCTTCTCTGCTAAGCCTTCCTCTCGCCATCCTGAACCGCAGTGCTTTCCAATAAATGTGGCTAGGGCCTGGAGGGCGGAAGATGTGAGGGTGAGATTGTGTTTCTTGGTAAAGGTACGGAATGCTAGCGGCCGTAGTGTTGCTGGAGGAAGTAATATCGGAAGAACGGTCGACTTTGCAGCGGGCTTGAGAGAGGGCGGGGCGCGTATTGGGGCTGTCCTGCGGGGATTGATTGGATGTACTGGTGTTCCAAATGCGGGCGAGGAAGAGGGTATGGCGTCCGACACTGCTGAAGGCTTCTCTGGGCGTCTTGCTGAGGCCATTTCTGTTATAGTGGTTGCAAAGGTAAAGGCGTGTTGTATAGGCACAAGCGTTGACGGTCTGGAATTCCACTTTACGCGCGACGCGGTCGCGCTTTCGCGCTAAAAGCAGCCCGCTTTTCCTAGCAACCACCAACATTCCCATCCAAACACAACATCCTACACCTTCACCTTCAGTATTGAAACTGCGCAGTATCAATTCTGCAGTCGCATACCCCACAAGAACTCCAAATACTCACGGAAACTCACACAACATGGCTGAACCTGCCACTGAACCACTTGCGACCGTCGCTGAGACCGACGACATTCCCAAGACCAAAGAGAAGCTATCAGAGCTGTCGCAAGTCGCCTCTATCTACTACTCTACCAAGAACTTTCCCGCCGCTGCAGAGAATTATGCCAATGCTGTCGAGATCCAAGCCGAGCTCAATGGCGAGATGGCGCCTGAGAACGCCGAACTGCTCTTCTACTACGGGCGCGCACTATACAAAGTCGCAGTTGCCAAGAGCGACGTGCTAGGCAACAAAGTCGCACAAGAGGAGAAGAAGAACAAGCAGCCAAAACCGAAGAAGGCTGCAAAGACAGAGACAGCTGAAGGCTCGAGTGCTGCAAAGAGCGAACCCAAGACAGAATCGGTAGAGAATAAGCCATATTTCCAGCTTCAGGGTGACGAAAACTGGACCGATTCCGAAGATGAAGATGAAGAGGCGCAGGAGGGCGAGCAAGAAGAGGATGACGACTTTGGTAACGCATACGAGATCTTCGAGCTAGCTCGCGTCCTGTACGAAAAACAACTACAGGCACTCAAGGAAGGTGAATCTGAAGACAAGGGCAAAGGAAAGGCAGTGTTGAGTCCTCGTGAGCGCATCATCAAGGAGCGGATTGCCGACTGTCACGGCTTCCTTGTTGAGATCTCACTGGAAAACGAGCGCTTCCATGACGCTGTAGCAGACGCCCGCAAATCGCTTGCACTGCAAGAGGAACTGTATCCTTTTGAACACGAAAACGTCACAGAAGCACACTACTCGCTTTCACTGGCGCTCGAGTTTGCATCCGTATCCAAGGTCCGTGAAGACCAGACTGGACAATCAACAGATGCGCCTCCAGAGGCGGAGCAAGGAAAGGAAGACGAAGACGGCGTCAATTGGGAGTTACGGAAGGAAGCTGCTGAGCAGACTGATCTCGCCATACAGAGTCTGGAAGCGAGACTTAAAAAGGAAGAAGCTGCACTCGACTCGGACGCACTGAAGCCAGAGCAAAAGAAGGAGAAGCAGGCCATCATCAATGATAAAAAGGGCATGTTAGAGGACCTCAAGACACGCCTTGTAGATCTCAAGTCGGACCCCACCAAGCAGCAATTCGACAGCATTGACTCGTCCGTCTTCCAGGGCTTGCTAGGTGGAATGATGGGTGCGGATGCAGCAACCCAAAAAGCAAAGCTCGCCGAAGCGGCCAAGAACGCAAACGACGTCTCAGGCATGGTAAAGAAAAAGGCCAAGCCAGCTGCACCAGCGGCAACGTCCGGATCAAAAGATGCAGGCAGCAGTAAGAGGAAACTCGAGGTTGATGATAGTGGCGCGGACGAAAAGAGGGCAAAGACTGAGGAGCCATGATCAACATGTACTTTTTTTTTCCACAGGGTGGTTCGTTGTTATCTGCCAATAAGGCGTAATTGAATTGTACAGAAATGTTTAGCGTCATGAAGGGAAAACATCAGCTTCTGGGTCCGCTATCTAGTACAAAGCCCTGGGCAAAACACGTCAATCCATGCAGAATAAGAATCAAATGCACGTCAATAAGTCCCTCCGTTACCCCTTCAACTCGGCATTTATGCGTGTAGGGTGTGCGTACCTACACTACATCATAGTCTTGCTTGGCATAAGTAGACTATCGACCATTGAAACCGAAAAACAAGCCACTAGTAAGGGCCCCGTTGGCTGAACTTGCAACCAACCTTACAGCTTACTATCGGGACTTGCAACCTTGCCCTTGAAACCCGTGAGGACGGCACCACCGTCAATCTCGATAGCATTGCCCGTCATATGCGCACTTCCAGCGCTGCTCAAGAACAGGACCAAACCAGCGAAATCACTAGGCTTGCCCACCCTGCCCGTTGGCTGTGTGGCCGTCAGGGAATCTGCATATTTCTCCAACCCAAAGCTCGTCATCCGCGAGGGAAAAACACCGGGACAAATGGCATTGCACATGATATTCTTTGGGGCGAGTTTCGAAGCCTGCATCTTAGTAAGGTGGATGCACGCCGCTTTTGCTGGACCATCTAGATCGCACACCATTCGTCAGCAAGATTTTCCATGAGTACGTACGGGGGGGAACTGTGATATCCACAATTTGTGCAAAACCTGAATCAGAGTAGAAGAGAAAAAAAGAGATAACTTACATGAAAAGGTGCCAGTGCCAGGTTTACTCAGCCCGCCAGTCTCGCCCGTTGTGACATCCATGGTGCCTATCCCTGCCATGCTTGAAATATTAATTACTCTGCCGGGCGTATCCGCGTTGGCGCCTTTGAGCAGCAACGGCTCGAGCCCCACCGTCATATAAAAGATACTCTTGACATTAAGTGCGTACAGCTTGTCCCATGCGTGCTCGGGGTAATTGTAATAGTCGTCACCCCAGCTGGCGCCTGAGTTGTTGATGAGCACCGTCAGGCGGTCTGTCCGCTTCTTCATTTCCTCGCAGAGGGCCAGGCATCCGGCCTTGTCTTTGAGGTCAGCGACTATGTATTCGCATTTGCCGGGACCGAGGGCGTTGAGGCGCGCGGTCGTCGACGAGAGCTCGCTTTCTTTGCGAGAGGCGATGAAGACGCGTGCGCCGTTTTGCACAAAGGCCTGCGCGGCCATTTCGCCGAGGCCAGTCGCTCCGCCTGTCACGAGTACGACATGCGAGCTGAAGTTGAAGAGGGTGCTGACTCGAAGGTCGTCTTTAGAGGCGGCGTGGGCCATGTTTTATTGGGCACGAGTTGCGATGCGGCTTGGGGGTGTACAGGAAGGGCTGGTCAGTCTTCGCGTGGAGGTGAAAGATAAACCCAGCAGCGAGACTGCAGGAACGTTGTCACTGTCCAAGAGCCTAGGTTGAGATAGGAAGGCGAAGGACTGAGTTCGCCATGATTCTCGGTACTATTGGCATAGCAATTGCAGATTGCTGGGGTTGAGCCGAGGTTCTCGTATAAGGTCTGCTGTGGGGTTTAAGCGCCGAATCCTTCGAGCTTGGCCGCAACTTCATATCTCGGCCCTGAACACGTAAGCGAGGTTGTAAGGATTGGTCCAGATGTTGAAAAAGTTGTCATCATGCACAACTCGAGTATGAACACTGGATGGAGTATGCAAGTAGGACAAGATCGTCTCGAGGTGCTCATGAGACTACAATCTGTCTGGCTCTAGTGGACCACATGCGCCAGTAGCATGGACTTTTCCCTTTTGGAGGATTTCAAATCCAATGCCAGTAGACGGCGACTCTTTTATGCACACTTCGAAGATACCAGGGACTACCATTGGTTTCTTAAAGTCTACTCGCATCTGCAGGGGGATATTGTTCAGCGATGCCGTGTTTCCAGCGTCAGGCAAGCTCTGCAATGCTTTTGCAGCTGCATGATTTCCATGTGCAAGCCTCCCGGGCAAACCGAACAGCTTTGCAGCGAGTCCAGACAGATGTATGAAGTTGTAATCCTTGCATAACGCTGCCCATTTCAATGGATCGTGTTTGGATAATGAGATGTGCGTATTAGTGCGTGTAGATCCCAGCATTGACGTATCGTGTTTGCTTTCCTCCGAGCTCTTTGAAATGACGCTGCCTGACATCTTTTTGAATTCCAGCATAGTGAAAACTTGGCGGAAAATAGTCTGGTATGTCCCACTGTCGCTCTCGCTGGGGGCACTAATCGTTATTTTGAGAGCCCACTCGATTCCACGCTTTACTCTTGTTGGTTCTGAGTGCATTACTGCATCCATGTACATTGAATCCATCTTCGTAAGCTTCTCTAGGTCGCATAACTCCGGACGAATTAGCTCAAATGTGTTGTGGACGTTGACAGCACCCAGGGGATTGATAGGACACCACGGGCTGGCGAGTAGTAGAAGCATGCCCGGCTCAGTCATGGCCGAGAGAAACAGGGCTAGCTGACCATGTTTCAAGTGCGAAGGTTTGGTACCCTCTCTGTGTCCAACTGCCGAATGGAAACGAATAACGTCTTCGGCACTTATGACGAGAGGCGAGCGGAGGTGCAATCCCACAGGCGTCGGGCCTGGTGTTTTAGTAACTGAATAAAACATGGATTTGAGCATCATTGCAAGGATTGCTACCACTACTTCTCGGATCCGCAGCGAGTTTGGAGAAAATGCCAAGATGCTTGTTTTGGATAGTAGAGGCAGCAGACGGTAGCCGAGTAAGCCGAGTATGCCCAAGGCTATGACGGGGGCGGATAAGAATAGCACAACGGCCATGATTGGATGCGGCGGCGAACCGGGTAGCCTGGGATGTAGTGAGTAGCCGTCTCTGCTGTCGTTGGAGTTTTTTTTTGAGAGAATGCAGCGGAGCGAACGCGTGACGTCACTCTTAGCGTCGAGATCTGGCGGGAGGCTTCTCCGTGGAACGACGGGAGGCGGCTAAAATGTGGAGCGGGAAGGCCGATTGAGATGTGATAGACTCGGCATCACGATCACCCCACTAATGATCGCTTTCGCGTTCGCCTCTGATAGTCGCATCTCCGCCAAGAACACAACCTCCGCCAAGAGGTCTCATCTTTTCCTCCGGCTTATGTTCAGTCTCACCCCAGAAACATGCCATAAAACTGCTGATCCGGGGAATTCGACAACTTAAACTTATCTCAATAGGCCGGGGTGTTTCGAATTGAACAGCGCGTAATCACCACACAAGCTATTGCTGATCCGCCCTACATGGCAAATTGATCCGCCCAAACGGCCCGTTAGGGACATTTGGCGTTGGATAGACGTCTGCCTACTAGCACGCATGGACCGCAATGGCCTACTGTACTTACATGGGACCAAGAGGAGATTTTCAACTAAATTCAGCCGAGTCCGAACCAGCTATACGGGGGCTATGCTGTAGGGCTTCAGGGGTCCAGCTGAACATTACCTTGATGGGTATTTGACATTGCCATTGTGGCTTGAATCGTCAAATCAAAACCTGTTTCGAACCTTGAGCCCTGCGAATCCATGTTTGCAAAGCGTCCAGTACAAGTCGAGACGATGATGATGGTTGGACTCTGGTCGGTGGACGCGCTGGTTACTTTGTCGATTCTCTTCTCACTCACGGAAGCAATCCACTGCTTCACAACAAGGTTTGTATATACACGTACACAGTCTACACGATACGCAATACGATACGCAATATGCATGTTATTCCATTTTGCGGTTGCCGACATCATTTCCGTAAGGTAAGCACTTACGGGTCCTCTGCTGCAGCCCTAACGCCGATCCATGTATGACGCTGCACTCACCAAAAATATATGCTGTGCCATAGGTTCGTCTTGGAAATTCTGGGAAAAACTCCAGACATTTGATCCGTCACACCCATGCGAGGGCAAATCCGTCGCTACACGGGAAAGTTAGTCGCATTCTAGAGGCTGTGCAGCCATTGGGCCGAGGAGACTCTTGGAATGCGGTTAGTGCCCCCGACCCCTCATGGGTTAGAAGCACGCCCCTTAGGTTTGTGCATGCGGAACAGCTTGGAAGCGGCCGTTGACCCCGTGATCAGCAAGTCGAAGACACGGCTAGCCACGAAACGCGTCCTAGCTTATAGTAGTCTCTTCCGTTGACTTCCTGAGCTCAGCTGTCCCGACCTTATGTGGTATATTCTCCCCTAATTCGACTATTTCGGAACCTACATCTGGATCCATCCTTCTCGGTCATTCCCACGTCTTGCTCTAACACACGCGTGGGAGCAGTCCCGCTCCAACCGTGAGAAATGCCCAAAAGATCGACTGGTTGTTTCGAATGCAGAAAAAGAAAAGTCCGCTGCGATGAGTCCAAGCCTGAATGCAACACTTGCTTGAAGCGCGGGACAAAATGTCCGGGCTACCGGCCGACGCAGGCCTTCATCCTCCATGAATTCGACACCAAAAGAGACAAGCCCGCACTGATCAAGGAGGATGAGAACCGCTACAAGTTCGCCATTCAGACTCACTCTCGCTCAAAACAGCAGGACAAGTCGCAGAGCAGCACTGGAATCCGGATAGAAAGTGTGCAGTATGAGCCCGATATTCCCAAGCAAGTAAGTGTTGTTGCTTCGGAACGTATTCAACATGTCAGCACCTTCGTCGCGCTGTATCTTCCGAAAACTGAAGGCCAGGCATTGCCAGGCCCATCTGCACTGATGCTTGGCCTACCCAGCCTGCCCGCCAACAGTCCTGTTCTTGAGGCTGCCATTGATGCGCTAGCTGCAGCTCAGCTGGCAGTAGACAAAATGAACTCCCCTCTTATTCATCGCTCCAGGTCACTCTACAGCACAGCACTGAGTCAGATGCTGCACGCTATTCAGGACCCAGAGACAGCTCTCAAAGACGAGACGCTTCTGTCTACATATCTGCTTTCGCTGTATGAGGTAACAGTTCAACATTCTCCTATACAGAGCACATTGTTGACATTTCCTGCAGGTGTTTGTCGGCGTAACACGAGGCCATGGCTTCTTTTACCACACGCAAGGCCTATTGCATCTCGTAAAGCAGCGAGGTCCATCTTCCTTTGTAAGCAGACTAAGCATGCAAATCTACCACGGGATCCGATACAACTCGGTATGATAAACCCGATGTCATACGACTCGCTACACTTGCTAAGTCCTCACAGCTAAGCATCGGCATCCTAATACGGAAAGCCTCCATGCTCGATACCCCTGAATGGATGTCAGTAACTGCCAAAGCCGCAAAAGTCGATCCCTATGTGTCCCTCATCGACATCTGCGTCATGATCCCCCGGCTTCTCGAACGCACCGACAAGCTCTCGCGACCAGACTGCACCCAAGAAGAAATCGACAGTGTAATCGACGACTCGCAAAAAGTCGCCAATGATGCCTTCGCCTGGATTGCTGACTATGAGCGTCACGGACCCCGCTACAACAAGGTCGACCTCGAATCAATGGAAGGCTTCATGGATATCTGTGATGACCGCATTTTCGACCCGGTCTTCGAATTCCACTACTTCGGCGCAGGAATCTGCTACTTGATCTATTGGTCCAGCATGCTCATCATGCAAGGCAACACATTCCAGCTCCTCCGCCAATACCGTAAACTAGAACCCAAGCAGCTCCTCATGTGGAGCCGCCAACTCCAGTCTTATGCCGACTCCATATGCAGAGGCGTGCCGTATAATTACCGCATCAACACGGGGTACGCCTCGAAGTTCGGGTCCCTGACTCCGCTTATGGTTGCGAGAAAGTATTACGAGATGATAGGTGAGAAGGAGGCTGTGGCGTGGTGCACGAAGGTATATAAGCGGGGCAAGGTACCCGAGTTGTATCAGGCAGATGAGAATCTGGAGAAGTATCCCCTAGAGGATGTGAAGAAGACGATTAAAGACGACCCGAGGTATATTTGAGAGGAAGGGATTGTGGGAGCAACGACGACACAGAGGCGAACTACAGGCGTATTCGGTGCAAAGGATAATCTGATCCTTGCTTTCCTGAGTGGAAGGTCAGCACACGTTTCGATCGGTACAACGCTTATCACTCCATCGGGACCTAGACGATTCGCTGTGCAATGCGTAGTACCAGATCTCCGAGAGAATATCGAGAGTCCACCGATATTCAAGAGGCAGAGCTGGGTCATTGTCCAGCAGGAAACACCAACCTCGAATCTCTGCTACATTATGAAAGCACAAGCAAGTCGAAAGCGCATACATGACTTCCCTGCATACGGCAGCGATACCGGTGACGGCGCAAGTCCCCCTTGGACTTTACAACATGAACCTGGCTAGAGAAACACAAGACTGAACGATACAATGAAGGGCGGAAATCCGGAGTTTAGAAGGCCTTCAGGCGTATCGAGGAGAAACAACGTACACATGTACCCTTCAATTTCCTCTTGATCAAGAAATATAACTTTGTGCTAAACATGATCTTTTAGATTGTCATATATCTTCCATCTCTGCTTCTAGAACAACAAACCCCACCTTTTCTCTCTCTTCTTAACCCGTCAACTGCGTAACCAACTTGCCCGTATTACCCCCATTAAACAACATCATCCACGTCTTGGGCACATCCTCAAACTTGGTCGGCACCACCGTCTCCGTCTCTGGGCCAAGCTGAATCTTGCCCTCCTTAGCCGCCTTGACAAGCTCGCCAATCATAGCGCCCGTCTTCCCTTGCTCCATGGCATCCAGCACAATGAACCCCCTGACCTCGATGCGATTACTGATAATCTCAACCCAATTCTGGACGCCGGTGTCGCCCACGGTGTTATACGTGGATACAGCACCGCACGCGGCAATGCGACCAAACTTCTTCATGCGGGTGAGCATCAGCGACAAGATGTCGCCGCCGACATTATCAAAGTAGACGTCGACGTATCCCTCAGTCGCAGCACGGAGATCCTGCTTGAACGAGGGAGACCGGTAGTCTACACAGACGTCTGCGCCTAGACTCTCGACCCACTTGCACTTTTGCGCTCCGCCCGCGATACCGATGACGCGCTTGCAGCCGACAATGTGCTTTGCGATTTGGACGACTAGCGAGCCCGTGGCGCCCGCAGCTCCAGAAACAACGACGGTGTCGGCGGCGGTGGCGCGCGCAATGTCGACGAGGCCGTAGTACGCGGTTATGCCTGTGCCGCCGAGGGCGCCCATAAAGTGCGTGGGCCGGATTGCGCCGCTGGGGTCGATCTGGAGCGGGCGCACGGCTTTTGCGGGGACAACGAGGTATTCGGACCAGCTGAGGGAGAAGTCCATGACGAGTTGGCCGGGCTTCAGCGAGTCGCTGTTGGAAGTGACGACTTCGCAGATGGCGCCTGAGCGCATTGCTTCGCCCTTTTGTACGGGGGGAACGTACAGACGCTCTGGCTCGATCTTGGTGTTGATCCAGGCTCGTTGGGCTGGGTCATTGGAGAAGTAGAGGGTCTTGAGGAGGACTTCTTCGGGTCCTGGTGGGGGGAGTGTCGTGGTTTGCAGTTTGAAGGTTGCGTTTTCTCCTTCGATGACGGGTTCACCCTCGGGGTAGTTGGCGAGAACCCATTGACGAGTCTCTTGGCCTGCCATTTTGTGAAAGTCGTATTCTATTGTTTGTTATTTCTGTATTGTTGGTACGTAGTAGCAGGGGATTGGTAGTGGGGATTGGTGGTATGTCGAGCGGTATGTAGGTAGTTGAGTCTAGCAAATCCAGTGCGTGGCCATGACCCACCTTAAATAACAATCGACTACAAGCTGTCAAGTGTTAACAGGGCTTCTGTGGTCATCCGAGACTTTCTACGTCTCTACACGTAACAACGTATACGGCCGACTAACTCTATCCAGTAACCACCGAGGTGTATCGGCTTGCGGTAAATCTCGGCTTGTTCCAAGATATCCATTTTTCTCGCCCGCTTTGCTGGTTTGTACTTAGTGCTGTTAAGTAAGTAGGCTAACCATTGGTTCAATTTTCGTCCAGACCTTGATGCGGAGACGTCCGATTGCCGCGTTGCATTGATAGGTTGCTCCATGCCAGCTCAATTGCGGGACTGGTTGATGGTGGCTCTTGGGCGACCGAAATACCGAGACAAAAACAGCTCCCGCTGAATCAAGGTTGTTATTTGTAATCAGCGGCTGTTACTATAACCTAGTTAGAAACGTATGTTTATACATAGAAATAGTAGACTTTACATGCATATTGATATACTAGTTATAGGAGAGCCTATATTAATTTACAATCCTCATATATGATTAGTTACACCGTATCAAAACGTCACTATTTGGGTGGGTGTAGTTTTCATCCGAATATTTTGATCAATCACGAGGGGTGGAACGTTCGAATGGACCATCTTGGCACTTGAGCAATGTGGGGCAATGCTGCACGATTGGTGGTTGCCGCATCATCTATACAGCAGCATGTTGAACAGGGCTCGATTGCTGGCTACATGCTTTTAAAGAGTACCTCATGGTATAGATAGACATCCTTGGCACTCACCATTTGCCGCCCTTGCCCTTCTTCTTATTCTTGCCTTTGTCTGCACCGCCCTTCTTCTCTTGAGCGGCTGGAGTACCCTTGTCTTCTGCCACTACACCTCCCTGAGTAAGGCCATCCATCTTCTTCTTTCCTTTTCGTCCCTTGGGACGGTAGTAGCTCCTGTCACGCATCGGTAACCACCTCTCAGGGTCTACCTTCTTGCCTTCTACATAGTCCTTTGGCATCCTTGACTTTCGTAACCTCTTGGATTTCGACGGTGCCACATTGGTTGGTGCAAGGTTACGTTTCCGTGATTCTGCTGCGAGATTGACTGAGGTAACGTTGCCAAGGGGGACGCCGGCCTTTTCGAGTTCAACAGCGTCGATGTCGGATACTAAGCGGTTCGCCTCTGGCAGATATGCGAGGAGTTCTGCGGGTATTGAGGCAGGATCTGTGATGCTGTACGCTGCGACAAGGCCAGCAATGGCTGCTCGGTCTTCGTTATCTTGGTCATACAAGCCCTTGAAAATCTCCCCTGCAGACTTGACGTTCTCTGGATTGTGCGTGTCAAGGAGTGCTGTGCCAGCGGCAACCATGAGAGACTTAGAAGGCGCCTCTGTCTTTGATTTGTGAGGTTTCCTCCAATATTCTGCTGCCTTTGCCAACTCGTTCTTTGATGCTCCCGGGCGCCCTTGCTGTGCGTACAACGAAATGAGTGCGGCAATCAGCCCTGGCGCAAAGCGTACATCGAGATCGGACGCGGAGCCGCTTTGTTCCAGACGCTTGAAAAAAGATTCAAGAAGAGACGTAGCAGCAGCATAGTTATTTGTGATTACGTAAAGTTGTGTTATCGTAAGTATGAGGCCGACGTCATTTGGCCTTTTCTCGAGCAGAGGCAATATTGCCTTCAACGCAGCTTTTTCGGTGCTCGTGTTCCTGGCGTGGGCTGCCGCATTGAGCACAGCCGCCATGTTGACAACTGGAGAAAGCGATGGGGCGGGGGTTCCAGAGATGACCTTTTGGGTAGATTCAGCGACACCAGTCACCTTTTGTGACAAGAGTGAGATGACATATTCGTCCTCTCGGAGAATGTTCGACTGGTAGGAGAAGAGCTGGTCGGTAACAGGGGGCTGAGGCGATGAGTGGAATATACGATGTGAGAGGTAAGGGTTTGAGTGTTCTTTTGAAGCAGCAATGCTGTTCACTTGCGCGATGTAGCGGGTCGAAAGTTCCTTGATGCTGGTGCTGTTAGAAATTATGCAATACTGCTACGGAGGCATCATACTCAGCGAAAGGAATCTTCGTAGCCAGTTCTTCTGCTTCATCGGTCTTGCCAAGTTGTATCAAGACATAGACTTGCTGTACCGTAATTGGTAGCAGCTCAGCCTGCTTCTCTTCCTCGCTCATGTCCGAAAGCGCATTGCACAGGTCCTTTGCGCGCTTCAAGCACACTTGCGCCTGTCCAAATTCATTGCGCGAGATACTGCCGCATGCCGCATTGAATGCTGTTTCGAAAACCTCTAGATCCTCTCGTGTGGGCTGCTTCTTCTGTGCCAGCTCTCCCTGTCCAGTCCATTCCAATTGGGCGTCTACGGCTCCCGAGTTGATTCGAATGTCGTACTCCTCACTTTCGACATTCTGGTCTGCAAGCTCCTTGTAGATCCTTGTGGCTTGAGCGAAGTTCTCTGAACGGTACGCCTGGATGCCATTAGCCACGTATATGCATCCCCGCATATCCCACACCTACCGCTTGAGCAAGCATATGCTTCATTCCACGTCCTGCTCCTGGTCCTGCGGCCTGTGCCACTTCTACCGCCTTGGCCGCATTGCCTGTCTTGTAGAGCGCATATGCATATTCGAATTGCGCCTTCTTCTGGACTTCCGGTGCGGCTTCGAACACTTGTAAGGCGTCTTCGTATCGGTCGAGGTGCAAGAGTGCTACAGCCTTGGTATGTTGCGCATCTTGATCGCCTTTGGACTTTTTGAGAGCCGCATTGGTGGCTTTGAGCACTTCGTCGTGGTCTTCGATGCTGGTTTGCGCAAGCAGCGTAGCAAGATCTCTTGTCGAGGCGGCCATCTTTGATTCGCAATTCACTTGACCATCCGTCAGGAAAAACCGCCGAGATGTTGAACAGGGTGAATGGCGCTGGCGGGGCGAGTGCGGAGGACGTGGTGAAGGCACGCGGGGGTCTGAAGGTGGGATGGGCAAGCAGAAGCTCGCCTAGGGTCCCGGTCGCCAGGGACCGTAGGGCTGATGGCTGACTGGCGCCGTCATACCTGTACATCGTCATTTTGCTTAACAAAGCATATGAGCAAACAGGAAGTCTTAATACAGTATGTAATTATTGTGGATTTTCGAAGAAACCCATTGAAGTAGAGGTTTTCAAAGAAGCACACTGTTGGTTTTTGTACAGATAATCTAAACTACACCAGCTCATTCTACGCCTTGCAAATGCCTCGTCCAGCACAGCATTGTATTTCTCCAAGCAAAACCCATCCCGTACATGAAATAATGAACAGACGATAGCCCAAGGTACCCGCCAATGTATCCGTTCAAGAAGTGAAAACATATGTCATCCCCAAACGCCTACGCTATGCAGAACATCAATTCACGTCCTCAAACTCGTCTTCTTCGCTTTCGTCTCCTCCGTTCGATGCCGCCGGAGTAATCACAGCGGGCGTCGCAGCAGCCGAGGGCGTCGGAGCAGCTGACGATTCCAACTTCACGCGTTTCGCATCCGGAAGAGCACTTGGCGTGCCGACATCAACATCTTCGAATTCATCCTCGTCCTCATCTTCATCGTCCTCGTCTTCCTCCTCCTGCTCCTTTCTGCGTCGCTCAGCCTCAATCTGAGCAAAGACAGCATCCAGATTTTGATTACTCGCAATGGCATCGCTTCCTTCAGTCTTGATGGTGGGCGTGTCCACCCCGTTGTCCTCTTGCTTGACTGCTGTAGTATTTCCTGCAGCATCTTTGATGACAGTCGACTGAGTGTGCCATGAAGGCAACTGGTTTTGCATGGAGATCTTTTCTTGCCGGGCCTTCTCTGCCATTCGCTGCTTCTCGTTCTGCTCGGCACTCGATCCTATCTGGACGTTGATCTTCTCTGGTCCTGTGTCGATGCCCTTCACTGCCGTTGGTCGCAATACAGTCGTCTCTATAACCTCAACCTGAGTGCCTGGGTCGACGTTCCTGTCGCGAGGCAGCTCAATCCTCTCACTGATTATGTCTGCTGGCTCCATTGCCGGAAGGCTACCCATACTCTCAATCTCTTTCATTGTCTCGATAAGTGGACCAAACAACTTGTTGAACTTTGCCGGGGTGTCGTCAATATCGTCTGCTTGAGCGTCTGGATCGATCTCGTCTAGTCGGAACCCGCACCTCGCGCAGAGAAAACCACTGTCGTCCGGTCCGGGGTTGTCATCAGGGTGATCGAGTGCCTGCATGGTTGTGTATGTCGATTTGCATCGCAAGCATTTGAACTCGGGCTTCTCGGTCGTGGGCTTCGCATCCCTCTTGATTCCCTCGTCGATCTTGTAGATCTTGTACTTGATCGAATCAACGGCATGGCGCCAGTCGATGTAGAAGAACTCTCTGCTCGATGCTTTGTTCGCACCTTGGCGCATGACATGTTGAGTATATCTGAGCTTGTCAGCATGTATCGTCATCAGCAGCATCGAAATACCTACGAAGAACACAAACCCGCCTCCCTGAGCTTACCCGCGACCTTGCTCACGTGCTTCGAGTTTTTGCCTGCGTCCAGAATAATGGTCATGTCAGCCACAGGCAGCGCGCCGTGGTAACATAGGGCATCCATGATCACAATGTGTTCTGTCTCGTAGAACATGCGGACTACGGTCCGTAGCAACTGCTTCACGACTTGTACGGGATCCTTTGCGCGCTTTTCTACAGGGTCCTTCATAGCGGCACCCATGGCGGCGACTGTAGAGAGGCTCCTGAGATGGGTCTCAGGAGGATAGGAGAAAAGCGATAGGCTTTGAAGGGCTTTGTTCGAATGCGCCGGACTAACGCGCCGACGATGTGGTTTAGCAGGTACAGCCTTTTACGTGTCGAGACAGCCGGCTCCCTTTCTACTCTTTGTAACGACCGTCCGCACGCGAGTTGATGTGACAGCGCGAGGGTGGATGAGAAGACGAGCTGAAGTTGTAATGTCTTAGGCAGAAAGCTAGAGTAAGCGGTGGTGAGGGCGGTGAGTCGTACCTGCCGCGCCAAGCCTCGAGCTTCAAGAAAATGGTAAACTGCGACCCCACAATTGTTCGTTCACTTGTAGCAGCAGACTCCTTCACCAAATACCTTACTCCATGACCAGCTGCCTCCTATCTTGGGGCAAGCTTTTCAGGAGTGTTCTGCGACCATGTCTGACAACGAAGGCCCCCGCCGCGACCACGGCTCGTCGAATGGCGACCGAGGCGACAAGAAGCGCAAATGGGCGGATCGCGATCGCAGAAATGCCGCGCGGGGAGGTGGTGGGCGCCAACAGCACGGAAGCCGTCCGAATAAGAAGAGAAATATGGGGCGTAAGGAGCATAAGTGAGCGCCTTTCTTCAACATCAGTCGGCCTGTCTAACTAAGCAAGTTCTTCCCAATTAGATCGACGGGATCGCAATGCCGAACAGCAAGCCAAATATAAAGAGCAGGACGAGAAGGGCGAAAATGAGCGACCAGCTCTACCCGCGGCTTTTCCTGCTGAAGAGGTCGAGGCCGAGGAGCGCAGGCCGAAGCGCAAAGTCGCAGTCATGATTGGCTATTCGGGCACTGGTTACAAGGGCATGCAGATCGACAACAAGCAGAAGACGATTGAAGGCGATCTGTTCAATGCTTTCGTTGCGGCCGGCGCAATCTCCAAGGCGAACGCATCTGATCCCAAGAAGTCCTCCCTTGTGCGTTGCGCTCGTACCGACAAGGGTGTACACGCTGCCGGCAACGTTGTGTCCTTGAAATTGATCATCGAGGATGATGATATTCTCGAAAAGATCAACAGCTATTTGCCAGACCAGATCAGGGTCTGGGGTATCCAGCGAACGATCGGCTCCTTCAGCTGCTACCAGGCATGCGATTCGAGATGGTACGAATACCTTATTCCAACGCACTCGTTCCTCCCACCACACCCTTCGAGTTACCTGGGCAAGAAGCTGGAAGAGTATGCAGAGAAAGAGAACGACCTAGAGGGGTACCGTAAGAGGCAAGCCGAGGTCGCAGACTTTTGGCCAGAAGTCGAGGAGAAGCACATTAAACCTATCTTGGAGTCTCTAGATGACTCAATACGGCCACTCGTTCTGGAAGCACTTTACAACGTTGACGCAGTAGATGCGCATCCCGGTGAAGACTCCGTAATCGACGCCTCAATCGACAACGAGCATAAGGAAGAGAAATCTGCGAACACTGAAGCAGCTGAGGAGACTGCAATGCCAGATGCAGGCGAGACCAATGCCAGTGAGCAGCCTGCAGATGAGGTCAAGCAGGCCATCGACGCGATAGAGCAGAAGGAACCCAATATCACTCTCGATAACTCCACCGACGGCACGCGCCCTCTGCCCGAAGGCGTTGTGAATCAGCCTGTCCTCGAAGAAGCCATCAAGATGCTCAAGAAGGCCTACATTGACATCAAGAAGGCCTACCGCATCTCTCCCGAGCGACAAGCGCGCGTCCAAGCCGCACTCGACAAGTATCTCGGAACCCACAAATACCACAATTACACCGTCCATAAAAAGTTCAACGACAAATCCGCCCAGCGATACATCAAAAGCTTCAAAGTCGCACCCAAACCCATCATCATCAACGACACTGAATGGCTCAGCCTCAAAGTCCACGGCCAAAGCTTCATGATGCACCAGATCCGCAAAATGGTCGGTATGGCTGCCCTAACAGTCCGCTGCGGTACTGATCCCGCCATCATGGACAAGAGCTTCGGCAATGAGGTTGTGCGTATTCCTAAAGCACCAGGCTTGGGTTTACTCCTCGAGCGCCCTGTTTTCGACTCCTACAATGCCAAACTTGCCAAACAGCACGCTCGCGATCCTATTGATTTTAACAAGTACAATGATAAGATTGAGGAGTTTAAGGAGAGGGAGATCTATCAGAGAATTTTCAGGGAGGAGGCACAGGGGAATCAGTATGTTCATTTTTTTCTCTGTTCTTAAATAGACTTCGAGTGCTAACGAGACTAGATTCAATACCTTTTTTACCCACTTGGACAACTACAAGGATCCGCAGTTCCTATACTTGACGTCTGGAGGTATCGAGGCGACGAAGAGGAAGCGCGAAGATAAGTCTGTGCAGCGCAAGTTTGAAGAGGATTCTGAGGATGAAAATGCAAGTGGTGGAGAAGGTTGAGCAAGCATTTGACGGGAATGATTGGCTTTATGATACCATGTAGACAATACGAGTGTTGCATGAAGAACGCGTGGGCAAGGTCCCAACGATAGCAGCGTTATATGGCTGAATTAACATATCATATGGTTTCTTAACGAGCAAGATTACTTCATGATTCCGGATGCTCGTGAATCGATGAGCATCCCCATCCACATACACCTCAACGCCTCACATATTCATGATACAGACCGTTTCAATCTCAAAGTCCCTTCCCATCAAGATACTCCTGCACCCGTTCCAACAAATCCGCCTTCTTCCCCGCGATGCTCTGACCCCTGGCACTCAACCACTGCTTCAGTACGGCAACAGTCTGTTTGCTAATTTGCCCGCTGTTGTTGATATCTGCCATCTGCTGATCTGTCATGCCACCATCTTCGTCACCACCATCCACCCCCTTAGGCTCTTTCTTCACACGCTTAGCCGCGGGCTTCTTTTCTTCGACGTCGGCATCGGCTCCGCCGGTACGTTTCTTAGCAGTGGGCTTGGTGCGGTGTGCAAGAGCTGATTTTTGTTGCTGAGCGTATACTTCTTGGAACTCCTTGCCGTAGTCTTCTATATATTCGCCGCAGCGCTTGTCTATTTGCTTGAAGCGCGGTATGGTCTTGTCGTCTGGATGCTCTGGCAGCTCCTCTTCTAACGCGAGTGCTTGAAGAATGCGGTAGAACCATTGTAGATCAGGATTGGGATATCTGGAAGGATCGTATATGCCTTTTGGTAGTTGGAGTTGCTCGATGATGAGGCGCATTTTGTCTGTTAGAGCGTCGGTAGTCTTGAGGGGTTCCTCGGGGGGTGTAGGGAACTGGCGAATATCATCGGCGAAGGGAAGAGGTATGAGCCAGAGCCCAGGTGGCATGACTTGCTCGCCTTCTTCGTTAGTTTTCTCTTCGCCTGGAATGAGTGCTGCTAGGGTAGGCGCAGCATTACGGCGTGGAATAAACCATACTAAACCCATCTTCTTGGACTTTAGCAGCTTCCGCTGCAATGCCGAGAAGACACGCGTTGAGCCGATATAGTCTGCTTCTGATGGATAAATGAATGTTGACTTGTTCGTATTCGCCCAGATGGGTACGCTGGAAAGAGGCTTGAAGCCAATTATACGTATGACAGGTTCACCGAAACATTGCCGTATCTTTGTGATTTCTTCAGGTGTGAACGTTATCGCGTCACCGCCGAACTTGTACGCTTTCCGTAGCTCAGCCTTCTCAACGGTACGTGCAGTATCGTCAGCCATATGTGTAGTTGAGGACGTGACTATTTGTGGTTTCTCTCCACCAACCCATACATAGCATGACTTGACATGCTCCTGGCGTTTGATCAGGATGTATCCCTTCACACCAATTTTCAAGTCGGGGCCTAATTCCAGCGGCAACGAGAATAGAGCACGGCGAGGTGTGGCTTTTGAGTTGATTGAAGAGATGAGTTGTTTCAGAAGAGAAATGCCTTCACCGCTCTTCGCAACTTTCGTGGTAGAAGGTATAGCAACTGGCGCATCTGGGTCTGATGGCGATGTTGGATAAACAAGATCATCGTAAAAACGTGATCTGTCAAAGCTGTGGTCTGGTTGTGAAATGGGGAATAGATCAATGGTGCAGCCCAAGTCGTATAGATCGCGGGCTCGTGTGACTGCAGCGTCTTTGTCTGTTTTGGCTTTGACCGGATAATCGTTGTCGGTGACTAGGAACAGACGTCTTGACGAGAAGTTTGGTGCTTTGGTGGTGAAGATCTGATTTGCGCAAAAGAGCACTGTTGCTATGCTGGCTCCATCTTTTGCCGGCTTGAGAATCTTTTCGGCTTCTTCCTCGTCCTCGACCATGTCTCTCAGTCGTTTAACGTCTTGCGCTGATGGAACATCTAGGTCGGCCAAGAGATAGCAATGTTGAAACGTACTGTCGCCGTCTTTTAGGTCTGTTTCCTCTGTGCCAAATAGCAGTATGCCCATCATATCGTTTGGATTTGAGATGATGCGCTGCTGCATTAATTGGTAGGCACATTTTAGAGCGGCAGAGGTTGGTGAGTCGCGCTCGGCTTTCTTGTCTTCTGACTTGGGCGGCTTTTCAAGCATACTGGGACTGACATGGATGGCGAAGAGAACAGCGTCTTTGATAGTCTTGTAACTCTACTTCATGTCAGTACAATCCGCAATACCCAAAAATCAATTGACCGCACAGTATCGTCAATTTCCTCTTCATCCTCGTCTTCTTCTTCACCTGGTCGGTTGTCTTGAGGGTCCGCCATAATGGAAAGTTGTGGTCAAATAGACGTGGGAAATGCCCTGATTTTGTAGGCCAAGACGATGGTTGTTTGCCTAATTTACAATTACTTCTATAACGCGGCGTATCAAAGGTATAAAAACAAACTCCTACAATTGTCGCATTCAGGTTGGGGCGGCGGGACAACCCCAGGCAACCGTAGGCACGCGCCTTAGCTCCAACGCGACGGCACGTGACATACAGCCACAGTGGGGCATCTCCGAGCAGCCGATCCGCAGCCTCGATCGTCATCACTACCAAAGAGGCTGCGATTATTGGTCGAAGCTTTTCCTGCCCGGACATTATTCACTTCCGTGTTCTGGCCTTATGGCAGTCTAGTACAATACATTTGTTTGAGAAGACACATTCTTTCTCGTCGTAAACTCCACAATGGCTCTGCGGATATCTTGTTCCCGCGCTGCAAAGCGTGCAACTTCCCTCACACCCGCCACATTCGTCCTTTCGTCATACAGTGCGCAATGGAGAAGAGGAAATGCCACCGTCGCCCCGACGCAGGTCACGCCAGGAGCAAAGGGCCCAACTGCCATGGTATTCATGAACATGGGCGGGCCATCCACTACCGACGAGGTTCACGGCTTCTTGAGCATGTTGTTTGTATGGCTTCCACTTACGTGTCAATGGAATTAAACTGACTTGGACAGGCCGACAAAGACTTGATTCCTCTAGGACCCCTCCAGAACTACATCGGACCTTATATTGCAAGGAGAAGAACACCCAAGATTCAAAAACAGTATGCCGAGATTGGTGGAGGATCGCCGATTAGGAAGTGGTCGGAATACCAAGCCGCAGAGATGTGCAAGATTCTCGACAAGACTTCACCCGAGACAGCACCGCACAAGCCATACGTCGCGTTCCGTTACGCCAACCCTCTTACTGAAGACACCTACAAGCAGCTGCTGGCAGATGGATTTGGAGGTGGCAAGGGTGGTCGCGCTGTCGCCTTCACGCAATACCCACAATACTCATGCTCTACTACTGGGTCTTCGCTGAACGAACTCTGGAAGTGGAGGACAAGACTGGAGGGCAAGCGTGCAGCTGGAGAGACTGGACAGGAAGTCGAACCTGAGGGCGCGATCAAATGGAGTGTCATTGATCGCTGGCCAGCTCACCCAGGTCTTGTTGAAGCATTCGCCCAGCTCATCGAGAAGAAACTCGCCGAATACCCTGCTGAGCGAAGAAACGGTGTGGTAATTCTCTTCTCTGCACACAGTCTACCAATGACCGTCGTCAACCGCGGTGACCCATATCCCTCCGAAGTTGCGGCCACCGTTTACGCAGTCATGCAGCGCCTGGGTATGAAGTACAAGTACCGTCTTGTATGGCAGTCACAGGTCGGACCTCAGCCATGGCTCGGCGCACAAACTTCAGACACTGTCAAGGAATACATGAAGAAGGGCCAGACAGATATGTTGTTGGTTCCAATTGCATTCACAAGCGACCACATCGAGACGCTGTACGAACTTGATAAGGAGGTCATTGGCGAAGATGCTGAGGGTCACGAGGGTGTCAAGCGTGTAGATAGCTTGAACGACAACCGTGTCTTCATCGAAGCACTAGCGGACATTGCGAAAGCACATTTGCAAAGCGGTCAGGCTTGCAGCCCTCAAATGACTCTCCGGTGCCCAAAGTGCACTAGTGAGAGGTGCCTAGCACAGAAGGAATTCTTCGCAAGCCAGACACAGCATATCGACCCTCCTGCAGCATAGTTTATAGATAAAAGCATCGTTGTATATATATATTAGTGACTTGCCAGTGCCCGAGCCCACCATGCATGTTATCCTTAGCTATAATCTTCATCCTTAGGGAAAATCAGTTTCCCAATCATCTTTGTCGTGCACATCGCGTTCCTCAAATCATCTGTGGCTTCGCAAACCATAATGATGAATTGGAAGTAACGGGTTAAGTGTGCTTGCACTAGCGTATCAGAAGACCACCAAAGTATGACCTCTTTGAAACATTTTCATGTACTTCATCATCACATGCTGTACTACAGCAAGATGAGTGCTTCGAGACGCGCATCGAATCGCAAGACGATGACGTCCTTCTCTTCTTGGGACCGCTTTGTGTGCCGGCGTTGGCGAACGGCTGTGGAAAGACTGTGTAAGAACTTGGATCCCTGATGTACGGAGGTACCCACGGTGCCTCCTCGCTCAAGAACTTTTCTCTGATGACCGAACAAGCCCAGGTGTCGTTCTGGATCTCAGAATCTATGTATTGCTTCGAAAGACCTAGCTGGTACACTTCGATGCGTACTTTGTTTCCACAATCCTCATCTGAACAGCAGGGATCCAGTTCCTGTGGCGCTGTGCTGCTGACTATCTTGCAGGTTGAATCAGTACCAACGGCGTTTCGTGCATTGTCGCATAGTTCATATGTATCTTTTGATCCGGGCTGTTTGGGAAGAATAGGAAAGAGGCTGATCATGACTTCTGCGGTAAGGTAGATCGCATCGTCATAGTGTACTTCTCGCTTCGAATGTTTGCAGAGGTCGAGTTCGTTGATTGTTCTTGTGGAAGGCACTTCGATCCAATCTTCATGATGATTCGCCTTGATGGCGTGCTTTTCTTTGCCGTCATGACCCCAGAATCGCTTAACGTTGAAGCCCATGAGTTTCATACAGCTAATAGAGCTATAAAGGCGAACCTCTGACTCGAGCGGTATTATAAGATCGCAAATACAAGCAGTCGAGGAATGTTTGGGTTGACAGTAAGATATTGCTTCGGAGATGTCTGTCGTCGATGACTCTTTCACTCTTATTTCGAACAAATACCTCTTCTGCTCTAATGTATCAAAAACGTCATGGATGTCTTCAAGTTCAAGAGCTTGTAGCATGTGAGCTATGAAGCATGGGCACAAGGAGTTTTTAAAAGTCCCGAGAAGTTGGAGCAGCACCTCCTTGTCAGAGCTGTCGTAATCAACGACAATAGAGGCTCCATCCGAAGCAATGGAGCGGAGAGAATAGATGCGGTCTCGGGGATTCTCACACACTCTCCCAGGCAGCAAGTGGAAAAGCGAAATAAGTCTGCTACCCACGACCTTCTGCGACTCACACAATGCTCCCAGATAAGTGTTGAAAGTTTGCGTCCGAATATAAACTGGGGGTTGGCTAGTTGATTGACCGACAGGAGTTAGTAGCTTCGAGATCCCTGGAACTTTATCAATCTCGACTTCAGAGTTGTTGGCAAGAAGCCTGAACTTTCTCGCAGAAAGTATCTCTTGTGTGATCCATGCTCTTCTCCAGTATGGATTCTCCGCTAGCTCCTTCCAGTCTTTCCTTAGCTCTTCGTTTCGCTTGCTTAGATGATTGTTCCATATCTCCAGGGTGTCATTATGTGTCTTGGGCTTCAAGGCGTTCAATTCGCGCCAAAAGACGAAGGCTCGTTCTATCCGATCACTGTAGCCCAGCCATCCAATAACCTCTTGGGCCTTCGAGTAGATTTCATGCATCATACGAACCTGGTGGTTGAGCTCTGAGTTGGAGCTCTTACCGCGTTCTGAACTAGAGTTTTGTTTGATGCAAATGTAATCTGTCCAAATTGCGCGCTGCGAAATGGCATACTCTGGCCGAATTTTGTTCAAGAAAGTCCATAGATTCTTGCGAACTTGCAAGCTCTTGCCGTTGACTAAGATTTCTTGCTCATCTCCCTCTGGGCCCCATACGTAAGAAAGACAGTCATGTTCGTCTTCCACACTGGTATGCCACAATTCACATTGAATGAGACCATCATGCGAGAGTTCAGGCAAGATTCTGAACAACCGGATCGATCGTTTGTTGTGGTCGAGCTTTTTGTGCTTAAATACTGAGCGATTGCGGGCAGGAAGATCATTGTGTGCCATCTGTTTGAAACGCTGTATGGCTGGGATCAATCGGTATCAAAATAGCGTAATGACGAACGAGTCTGGTATAAGGGAAGAGCAGCAAAGAGCAAGCAATATTTGGATAACGTTTAAACGTCCAGAAAGCGGTGAGTTACCTGTCAGTTAAAGGGGGATGGAGGCTGAGCAAGGCAGAGGTATGCACGGCCAGTACATCGGATCAAACAATTGGCTATGAGCTTTCGGATGTGTTGGCCGGGGACTGCCTCAGGCAGCGAAAGTGAAGGACCAAACATTGGCATAAAACACCGGGAACTCAGTTCAAGAATTAAGAGTAGAAAAACTGCGACCATTTTTCAGAATCCTCACAATGCATCAGTTCTGTGAGGTGACTCCAGTGAAACACATTATAGCGCTTGATCATTGGTGTAAAGTCCTTTACCTTAGGTAGAATGCGAGGAGGTGCAAGGATGCGATCCTTCAGCCTTCGCAATTAATATCCGTCCTCCTCTTATGTTTTTATTTTACTGAATCGCCTTGAATGTTTAGAGCGACTGTTAACCGAATGTTTGTTGAGCATGCTTCTGGGTATTTGGTCAGTGTGATATTCAGGTCATGCAAGATTTATGTAGTGAGCCAAAGTAGCTACTTTTTCCACGTGACATACCTAGTACGAGCGTGCAAAACATGAAGGTAAAGTAACGATGGACTTGATCCTGAATATCTGTGAAGAAGCCCTGTTTAATTCGATAAATCTATTGGATAGGAAAAGATCATAGCATTTGTTGCATTGCAATGTTCTAATGGTACACGTCCAATGCTATCCTGGCTTCCGTAAGAGTGTTATACGGGTTGCCTTTCCGTTCGGATGGCGCACTCGGACCATTGCTTTTCGTATTGATGGGGGCGATAATGCTGATGTCCCCGCATGTCCGTAGTCTGTAATGCAGCTGATTTTGTTAGTTGCTGATGAATTGCTGACTTTTAGAGAGCGCAAGGATGATTTCGCAGAGAACTGGAATCCCGAAAAGGGTCATCAAGACAATGTTAACGAGGCTGCATGCTCCGAGATGTTGTTGGGTCGGAGAAGATCGGGATATGGTCAGAATTGGCGTTGAGCGGAGCCTAATCGCTTAGCGCGAAAGCGGATCCCCGAGCTGGCGGAGCTGAGCAACTTTTCGAATCAACACCACCACCGCAGTCAACCCCGACTTCACCCCTCGTCCATCCTGCTCGCCCTTCACAATGCTGTCCAGGACAATTAGGCGGAGCATTGCCTCGCCCTTGAGGCGCAATGCCATCATCCCTGTTGCGCGCCCCGCCTTCAGGTCGGTCACCACCGACGCCGCTTCATCGCATACCGACCCGGCCAATGTGCCCTCAGTAAGCAATTCTCCCCAGCGGCCAATTCACCGGTTGCAATTGTGCAATGGGTTACTAACTGCTCGCAGGAGGATGACAAGCCCTTTGAGATCCGCCTCTCGGACGAGGCATTCGAGACATATGAACTCGACCCGCCGCCATACACCATGGACGTCACCAAGAAGGAGCTGAAGCAGATGTACTACGACATGGTCGCTGTCCGGTATGGAGTCCCGGAATTCTAAAATTTCCGCATGTGATGGCCTTCTAACACGGGAGACAGACGCATGGAAATGGCCGCCGACAGGCTCTACAAGGAGAAGAAGATTCGGGGTTTTTGCCATCTGTCCACCGGTCAAGAGGCCGTCGCTGTCGGTATTGAACACGCCATTGAACGCGCCGACCATCTCATCACCGCTTACCGCTGCCACGGCTTCGCCTTGATGCGCGGCGCAACCGTCAAGTCCATCATCGGTGAATTGCTCGGCAGGAGAGAGGGTATTGCCTACGGAAAGGGTGGATCTATGCACATGTTCGCCCCCGGCTTCTACGGTGGAAACGGTATCGTTGGTGCTCAGGTCCCCGTCGGCGCTGGTATCGCCTTCGCATGCCAGTACACCAACAAGAAGAACGTTACCCTGGCCCTCTACGGAGACGGTGCTTCCAACCAGGGCCAAGTCTTCGAGGCTTTCAACATGGCTAAGCTCTGGAACTTGCCCGTCATCTTCGGCTGCGAGAGTGCGTAAACTATCCCGCAAAACATGTGAAGTCTGCTAACTGGACATAGACAACAAGTATGGTATGGGTACCGCTGCCAACCGCTCATCTGCCCTCACCGATTACTACAAGCGTGGTCAGTACATTCCTGGTCTGAAGATCAACGGCATGGACGTCCTTGCCGTCAAGGCCGCCGTCAAGTACGGAAAGGAGTACGCCGCCGCTGGCAAGGGTCCCCTCGTTTACGAATACGTCACCTACCGTTACGGAGGACACTCCATGTCCGATCCCGGAACCACATACCGAGTAAGTTTATCCGCTGTGTGATGTATGCCTTAAATACTAATAACATGTAACAGACCCGTGAGGAGATCCAGCGCATGCGCAGCACAAACGACCCCATTGCCGGCCTCAAGCAGAAACTTCTTGACTGGGGCGTCACCTCCGAGGAGGAGCTCAAGTCCATCGACAAGCAGGCCCGCTCTGATGTTGATGCTGAGGTCGCCGAGGCGGAGAACATGGCTCCCCCAGAGCCCACCGGCAAGGTTCTGTTCGAGGACATCTATGTCCGCGGCTCTGAGCCTGAGTTCCTGAGGGGACGCATTCCCGAGGAGAACTTCTACTACACTGAACACGACATGGGTGGTGAGAAGAAGCCTGTCGCCAGGACAGCATAAAGGCACCCCCTTTTCTTACGAGATTTAGACGATCCCCGCACATGAGCCATAGGGGAGCATGTGGTACAGGGAAAGAAGGGGAATTGTAATTCTAGGATTTTGAAGGCTTTCTACATGCGTGTAAACAGCCAGGGAGCATGGTTCGTGCATTGAATGACATTCTTGAAACCACCCTCCCCCTTCTTACCATTTCGTCGGCACAATGACGCGTTTTTTTTTTTTGAAAATTTTCAATCCCCATCATTTTTGCAGTGTGAAGTATAGCGTGCGTGTTTTGATGTCAAAAAGCGATTGTATTGGGGTTTAGTATGACCTCTTTGCTCACCTATGTACGATGGAGGTTTATGTATCTCTCGACTCGTAATATCCGCACAGCTTCTCTATCGAGTCTTTGACCCCAAACGACGATGTTGACATATGAGACTGATATGTCAAATCGACGTTATGAGAAACGACGGGGGATCTCTTGACGTGTTCAGCGTATACATGATGTACCAATGAGACCTGGTTTGAAGAAAGCAAAGAACGTGCGGACTTGTTTGCACAGATTAGTGATGGATAGCTCGCGTCATGGTGTTGTGGTATGTGTTTCTCAAGGTATGTCGAAGGAAAAGCCGCTTATGCGGTCTCATATCTTACGCTTGATTCGAGTGCTATGAGTGGTGGTACGATGGCTAGTTTGGTCGATTATCCGTTTCTGGAATGGGGTTTAGTACTGGCGAATTTGTGTTAGGGATGCGGTGACGTGATACCTAATGAGTGAAAGTCTTCGGTCAGTGTGTACTGGCAGTTTGAAAATGAAGGCTGGGGTTTTTTGCTCTTTCATCTGTGCGGTGTTTCAGTATGGCATTTCATTATGTATTGATGGGATGACTAGGAGAGCAGTTATGGAGGAGCATGTGGGAAGGGGGTATTTTTTTTTGATTTACTACCAATGTACGTATGAGGGATATATACATGTGTATGTGTATGTAATCTAGAGGCATGATGTTTTATGTACGTGTTTTTTTGGGGTTGAAGCGAGTTGCGTGTGAGAAGAGCATTTTCGGTACAAGGACCGTAATGAAGAGTTGTGTTCAGGAACTGGACGGATGCTTGTTAGCATGAAGAGTATGCGTTCTGTGTTTGATGTTCCGTTTTCCTGGATTGACGTTTTTTTTCGATATTTGTTTTTTTGGTTGTTGGTTACTTTGATATGATTGTATGGGTGTCGTGTTGTTGGGCTTCGGTTCGTTTCATTCGCAATCTGCTCCGTATGCCTTTTCTCCATTCTACGCCAAGATAACATGCGGCCGAAGGACCAAATATCTGAGAAACCTTGGCTGCTACGCTTTGCGTATGTGCAGTCAAAAATGGAGGTTGCTGAAGGCAACAAGAAGCGATGCGAAAAGAGGCAAAGGAGCAATGAGTCCTGAATGGTATGTACGTAAAGAAAAAAGAAGATGTGTGTAATGGTTAGTAGTATTAATATGAATCGCGGACAGAGAACATGTGAGATTCTTTGTCGTATACAATCCCTTTATTGAGCTACATCGACACATCCTCTTGGTTAGAAAATGTAGTACGAGAGAGCGAAATGGACTGACCTGAGATATTCGGAATCCTAGTCTCAGAATTCTTTCTACACGATTCTTCACAGTGCTCGCCGGCTCAAGGTATCGTTCTTCTTCATCACGCTCCCTTTCGAACCATTTCTTAGGAAAGTAGCCGTGAGTCCAGATCAGGCCTCGCGTAAGGTAGTCTTCCGGAAGTGGTAACTCGTCAACTCTCTCACCATCTTCAGGGAAGATGCTGGAAGTGATTACGGTGTCGATGTTCCCTGATTGAGCATGTGGCTGAGATCTCGCCTGAATCTCAGTTTTGACCAATGCACTGAGGACGGTGGCGATCGCAGCCCAAGGCATATCGGTCACTAGATCAGAAACGTATGGGTTAGAAGCAAAAGAAGCAGTGAAAGCAAGCATAATGTTTACGTGCGAAAGCACATTCTTATCCCCCAGGCGTCGGAGCGTGACCATAAAGACTTCGTGTGTCAGAGCTTTGGCGTTTCGGAATATTGGCTGGTCAACGAATCTTGACAACTCTTCTGTGATCTTTCCTGGCACGAAGGCGGGCGGTGGTATTTCCTCTTGACCAGAACTTGCTGTTGCCCGAACGCCGTCTTTCGCGGCAGTGGACGAAGTATTCTGTTCCTTCTCTTGTAACTGAGAAAGGAATGCCTGACGAAGAGGATTCAAGTCCATGCCGTATTCGAACCAGCCCGCGATGTTCGAAACGGCGACCCATACGCCTTGATCCTTCCACTTTGCCGTAACTCGACTGATATAGCTATCCAAGCTGTCCACAAACTCAGTCTTCGCCTTTAAGAATTCTTCTGACGCCCCACCGTCCTTGATCGAACGTCCCAAAAACTGTAAACCATGGGGTTTGATGAAGCTGACATCGATGGGAAGAGCGTGCGGAAGACTAGCGGTTTTTTGATCAACGACGGGATCTAGAAGAGTCCGGATTGACTCGCGCGCACTTCCAAAGGGCTTGACGCAAGTTAAAGACCGGGAATAGTAGTACATCTGCTGGAGAGCATTAGGTCTCGCCAGGATTGCCAGATGATGGTATAGACGTCCGACGATTGGGTTTTTGTCCGCTGCTTTCGTGTACCAGGACCTTGCTACGCCAGCCCAAGTGTCACGGTCACGGACGTCCTCATCCTCGATGGCCATACGGTATCTCCCCAGATCACCCAAACATTCGATCCAAGTGTCTTCAAATGCAGGAACTGTCTCATAAAGTAAGGCCATCATCTGATAGGCCAAATATATGAAAGCCAGCATATAATCCATGCTGTCGGGAAGACGCCGCCGAAGTAACTCCAAAAAGGAATGAATTCCATGCTTCCACATACGTGCAGGCATGGAATACTTAGCTGCCAGGCGACGAAGCGCCGGAGAAGCGGAAGGATGTTGACTAGCTAGAAAGAAATCATGATGCTCGTGTAAGAGGGTGCGATGTAAAGCTATCAATGCCTGCCAGTGATCAGGGGGTAGCTTTGTGTTAGGGTCCTGTATAGCCGCAGCTTGGGCACGATCAACATGTATGCACTTATTTTCAACCATAGCAAGTCCAGCGTAAATGGACTTGACCTCAGATGCAAGCTGCTCTTGTGATATTGGACGGGAGTCCGGCTGTAACAAAAGGTCAGGGTACCGCTCATCATATTGCGGATGACTGGTAAGCGTGGGTTGACGGGGAGCATTTTGGGGTTTTGGCGTGCTCCGTTGTTGCGTACGAACTGGGGATCTAGGCTGGGGAGACTGGAGCTTAGTGCTCTTGGTCGCTTCGGCCGACCACTCACTGGATGGCTCAGGCGTAGACCGATGAGGCGACGAGGTGCCTTTGGTATTTTGTTTATGATTAAAGACTCGCGGGTCTGGAGATTCTGATCTTACTTTATCCGAAGTATTACGATAGGGGAATTTTCTTGAATAACCCGAGTCACTGACATCAAGGCCGGACGGGGTTTTGCCTCGATGACCAAAAGCCTCATGCTCTGCTGGCCTTTTGCGTGTAGATGGAGATGAATTGGGAACAGACGCTTTTCCCGAGCCCAAGGTAAGGGTTGCAATGTCGGGCGCAGAGTGGTCGCCCGCAGTTGCAATGGATGAATGTTCCGTCCTTTTAACAATGTCAGATGTTGACATGGTACGTGGGGGCTGAACTTTCTTACTTCAACTCGGCTGCTAAGTCGTGAAATTTTGCCTGTGCCTGCTGCGGGTCTAGTCCGTTAAAGTCCGAAGAATGCTCCGCCTTGCCGTGATCGTATAGCTGGCCCCAGCTCTGGAACACTCGGCCCCTGTGATCTGGATACGGGCAGAGAAGCCCAGAGGCTGCCAGCTCAGCCCGACCTTTCTGATTCCTCAGCGTCTGGGCATACGTGGTGTGGTCAGCGCTCATTTTGTGGCTGGCTGTCTCACGTGGGATTTTCAGATTGGTGTTTTCGTCTGCGAAGTTGGCGCGTGTCTAGCGATTGGCTCACATGCCCCTAAGCGGTTTTCGCACTCTGGGGGCTGATTGCGAGGTATCCGTTCTCGGATTCAAGTCTCAGCCTTGATTTCGTGCTCTATCGTACATAAACAAGTACGAGGCATTAGGGGGTTAAAACAGACAGTAAGGCAGGCGCAAAGAGTGCGGCTGGAGCCGAGAATGATGTTTCAGACGACAGGGACAGCGATCTCCCGTATGGTAGAGCCAACAAGTCAAAATAACAAAGATACGCTGTATGACGCGAAGAAGTAAGCCTGAGGCTATGTGAGAATCATGTTGCAAATCGCTTTATTTCAAAAAGCTACCGGGAGTGATTTGTATCTTGGGAGGCTCTGTGGCGCGCCAACCAGGCAACCAGGCAGCAAAAAAGGCAAAAAGCAGGCAACCGCCCGGTTAAGTAGTGCGGCAGGTATGCGTCCTTATTCAGCCCCTGCACACCAACCTTCCGGTTGCAGCGCTTGCACGGATTTCCATTGTCAGCGCCCTCACGTTAGGCAAAATCAATGGGAGGCGTATCCTAATTATACTTGTGAGTTAGAATGGGCGCCTACTGAGGGTGCGGCTCAGCGGACGATGAGATGATGCCCGTCTTGTTCTACCCCACTCATCTGCCACGTTGCAATACTAGGCGCCAGGTAGGCTCAAAGACTCCGCGACGAGCTCTGCACTAAGGACTGATACCGCCTGGTTAGCATCAGAGCTACTTCGCATTTCCGTTTTTACCAGTCGAACAGGCCCATTGCACCTGCGCGTAACGCGACACGATTAAAGAGCCATCGGGACACACGCATTGTTCCTCAACGGACCATCGAGATAACCGACGTGCGGTTGCCTACGTATCAATGGTAGCACCATAGGAACAGAAGTACGCCAGTCTTTTTGGCTATTCGATTGAAATTATACACGTGTCTTTATGTCATACGAACAGAGCTTGCTTGACGGCCACGCAGGTCGCGCTCGACTTATGAAAAGTCACATCTGCAGGCACCCGAGTAGAGATATCGCAAATGAAATATCTCCCGAGTGGCGTTTCTCGCGCTTAGCATGTGCGTACATGTGGAAAAACTTTGTTCTCTCAAGATACAGCCGATCTTCAGCCATGCAAACAAACGTACAATGTCGAGGAGTAAGACCGTCATCATTCAAACCCTTGGTGATGATTTCAGTCCTCCGTCACGGGACAAACCACCTGAAGTCGAAAAAAATGCCGGTCAACCCATGGGGCCACAACATAACAGCAAACGCATTCGGTTCCTGTGGTGGATTGATCCAAAGGACTCCCTCTTTTCAGACACCACCTGACAATTTGTACGACACTGGATGATGAGATTGACGAAGCCTACATCAAATCATGCACCTGCTATTGATATCACTCCTCGGGATCAAGAACGATCATGGTCACCGGATCATAATAGCATCGCCATAGTGCTCTCTGGCTATTGGAGTCTCTCGGGTTTCTCCAGTCCACCATCCGGAGTACAACAGACTTGTATAACCGGCTAACTACAAAGATCTATACCGAATACTTCTATCAATCCTGCTGCCTGCTTCTTCTGATATTTGGTTGATTACCATTCTCGGTACTCAGTCCTGAGATATGAGGGAGTAAGTGGTGAGACACTGTTCCTTGTTCTAGATGGAGCCAGATGCTGCTAGTATGGTACACTGAACGGCCTCCAGGCAACACAGGGTTTCACGTGTGTGCAAATGTATGAGCCACAATAGTCCAAGAACACCAACGTGCTCATAGAAACGTGGTCCTCTTACGAAATGATTGCGCGAGAGCTGAATGTTGATCCAACTGTTGTTGATATTGTTGGTGTGTGTTGGCGTACGCAAAGCGGGGGCGGGTGACAAGTCTCGTTCCCCGGCCATTCAAACCCGCCGCGGAAGTGCGAGTGCGTCCGAACCCGGATCATGGCCTAACCACTACCATTCGTCTGTACTCTATCCAATGAACAAAGAATCATGCATACATCACGGCGTCATCACTCGACATGGCAGTAGGGCCACACTGAGAAGGCTTATCTTGAGAAAATAGGCTACAGCACAAGATATGCATTCAATTTCAGCGATATCATACTCTGATTGGTAAGGCTGAAAGATGAAGTTTGCAAAATGATATCAGTATCAACAACAAGGCTGGGATATGTGCATACTGCAGCAAGGGCTCCTTCATTATCCCTCAATAGTCGGTCAGCATTCTCATGTAAAAACAAAATTGATAATGCCTGTTGTTGGGAAACAGATTCACAGGAATGCAGAAAGGCTGCCCACAGAATGGACAGGGAAAGTACAGTACCGAGATTTGAGGGCCAAAGATCTGGAGGACTATGCTAAGGCTGACTTGGGGCTGAAAGAGTGGGGCAACTAGTACACAGAACCGCAGTTCTCTACTACTAGTGCCCGAACTATGCCGTCAGCGTTCCTGAACTCCTAATGCGGGATGTCCATTATGGGAGGCCTCCAGCTTGCAAAGTGCGATATCCCGCGTTTGGATCAGGCAGGCAATATTGCAACATCAACAACCTACACTCAGGACACCACACCGAGGGAGCATATGACTGATAAAGCAATATGCGCCTTGGACAAGCCACTATAGGCTGCAGCAAAAAGCATATGGGCTCACACTACGTCTGTGAGTTAACCACATGGCTCTCGTATATACCGATCAATGTAGCTATCACAGCATGCTACCAATGACACAAAGTATTCCCCCACCCTCCCTCAACTCAAAGCGGTAAGAGCTGTAAAACACATTTTCTAGATTGTTTACTCTACCCTATACCACTATCAAGCAGGGTTAAGAGAAGCATATATAGTCCTCCAGAATCACGATGCTGCACAATCATGTTCGAGTAAATGATAGTACCATAAAGCGAGCGTTCGAGAAAGGTGAAGAAGAATACATGGACGGTACTCTCCGCAGATACGATGCGCCGCATGCTGCAATCGCAATCTCGCATCGAGAATGCACCAATCGTTTGCTTTTTCCCCTATAATTACTTTTCGCTATATGACATCTGACAACAGTGAAGCAGATGCTTGGCAAACTGCGGGAAGTAACCAGATGGTCCTTCAGGCAATGACGCGATTTCTTATAAAAAAAAAATCCGAGCCAATAACCATTTCTTTGCATTTGTGGGATTCCGGGCGAATGGATGACGAAGTGGGGCATTGGTAATCATCAGGGCGCGATTCAGGCTGCAATCGCAATTAGGCAATCGTTTGGGGCCAAAAACTCAACGAGTTGAATGGATCGCTTTAATACACAATTGGTGAAGCCGAAGAACTCTAGTGCAGGACGTATCACACTGCTTCGAGTAATCCGTAGTTCGCATTCTTGCTAACCATCTGCCTCAATCATTATGATCAGGTAGAGAGTATGTCATCTCCAAACGCAGCTGTCGACATGGCGAATGTCTCGGTGGTCAGCTGCAGATTTGTATGTCATACGGCGACTCCGAGTGGAAAGACACATTTGGAATTTGCCTCAGGATTGGAAAAGGATCCCAGCCACATATTCAAGAGGCTAAGAACATAAGTGAAAACGATGATGTTAATGGCGCGAGTCCCTCCAGCTGAGGGTTATACGCGAGGCTGTAGTAGGGGGCTCGGTCCAATCGTTTTCAGCAAAGGACATTGTCTTCAAACATACAACTGCCGAAATAAGAGTGCCTAGTTTTTCAACATATTGAGGTTAGTGCCAGTATCGGATAGGGATATCAATGATGGGTCCTTGTCCATGCTTTGTTAAAATGTGGTGGGCAGAGCGGGACAACCAGCGACACTCACCGGACTGGGCACGGACAGAATTTGGTGTCATTCAGCTCGATGGTTTAGGACAACACTCACGCCATAGTCTTCATGGAGAATAGACTCAATCAGCCATGATTTAACAGTATTTGTAAGTATAGTGAAAACTTCTGCCTCGTGTCCACAGGAGGACGCTGCTGATACTGTAGAAGTGAGTCCTCCTTCTTTTCCATGTTCCATATGCTCCGGAGATATGCACGGCACACACTCACAGGGACCCGAGCAAAAGTTTGCACCCATTTCCAACGCCTATTCAATTGCACTGCTACCAGATTGCTGGATCTGCCCTCGGAGATGCTTGGTTCACAGCATGCAACATCATTTCCCTCAGCCTTTGCTCTACACCATCCATCTAGCTCACTGCTCCAATGCATCCTGGTCGAATACATACGGTAAACGCAGACGAAGGAGCGGTCAACACGCAGTAAAACGCCTCAATATCCAAGACAACCCCTAGACCTTTACGCAGGTCTAGCTCTGTTACCGGCCTCCTTTATGACATTTCAGCAAGCCAACGCACCCCCCTGAGGATCAGCCACGACACAGCCTTGAAATACGTGTTCGTTGAGAACGGGGAATCATAGCGATAGGATGTTGGTCCGAGATTCTCATACACTGCTGACGACGAATCAAAGTGGCTGTGCCGCTCAAGACCCAGTGGCAAGGTGGCAAACGAGTCGCCTTCACTGCTGATGGACCTGAGGATTGATTCTCATTGACGCGCGCGACAGGCCAATGGCGCTTATTCAGGAGGGTAAGATGGAGAGGGAAATAGGGAAATGCCCTCGTGCTTATGAAAGGAGCCCGTGCTCATAGTACACGCCATGAGTAGGACCCGCGTGAGGACAGAAATGGTCCATCCCCCTCACATCTCAGACATTTCATACAAAGAGTTCAAGGACAATAGCACTAGGGTAAGTAGGCTGAAGTTTAAAGGTCCTATCGGATAACGCACGCGAACCCGATAGCTCTCCTCAACAATGGCGCAAAGCGGAGTTGCGAATACGGGGTAGAACGCGTTGCCCCTAAAATGACCGCAGATAGGGCGAAAATTTTCAGCCTTCCGAAGATGAACAGACTGATTTGATGATATCATGCCCGACGCGTCAATCGACAGGACTCGAAACATATTATCAAGTAAGTATGCAGAGCGAGAGCAGTTATGGATGATCAGGGACTCGGCACCCCGCATCGCTGCCCAAACAGTGAATCGCACTAGTAGGACCCAGCAGATAATTTCACAGCCTTAGATCGTGAAGCCGCACGCGCCAAAATCGAAACACATTGCAAAAGCCTCATACAGTCCATCAGAGAGACTGAATAGAATCGGAATTCAAGGAGTAGATGACATAAGCAGTGATATGGGCCAGCCGAGGCAAACAACGTGACAGAAAAAAGGGCCGACTGGGGGCTACGCTGCGATCTGCAGACGAGATACTATATATAACGGGCGGTCCGGAATGCGGAGCACGATTGATGCAAGAACTTCGCGTTCTGGGCACTCGTAAATGACTGAGACGCCTGTCCGCAGAACGATTGCTGCACCGGGACGTCTGCCCTTAGAGAGTCCTCGCCAACTCGCCCCGCATGCCATTTTCCAAGCTCAGCGAGCAACAGCAAGCTTTCATTGCCAATCGCGCCAGAGTCTGGGAAGTAAGACGCTTTTGCCAAGTCCTACCATCTGTCGCCAAATACGTGCGCGGAGCAGACACTAGCTTCACAAGCAAGCCATCAAAGCCAGATGAGTGCTCGGAGAACGAGCCCGACGGCGCGCTTGCTGCCCTGCTACGATGTCTGGTGCATCGAACGGGCGCCGACTTAGCCATGATCAGCCTGTTGGATGATCACACCCAGTATTTTGTATCAGGCGCCAGCCGTGCCAACTTCAACGACATCAAGGTCACGCTTGGTGAGCATGCCGAACCACACAGTCTCTAGACGCGCTCTTCCCACTTCCTAGGCTAATCACGCCAGAACAGATTCGACCAGATGGTATGGCTGCGAATCGGTTTCCCATCATGGGGGCCTGTGCGAGCGCACCATCACAATGCAGAACCTTCCGGGAAACATGGCCTTGTATGAGGAGCTCGACATGGCTCAAGTAGACAGGACTAAAGATCTGCCCTTTGTAACAGGTGACATTGCCAAGTTTCGGTACTATGCAGGCGTCCCTTTGAACCCATATGGCGGCCCAAACATTGGCACTGTCTTTATCTTTTGCGAGACGCCGTCAGAGACAGGCCTCTCTGACGCGAATCGTGCGTACATGTTCGAAATAGCCTCGCACATTATCAAACATCTTGAACAAGCCGTCGAAGCATTGGAGGGCAAGAGAGCGTTGAAGTTCAACAAAACCGTTGCTTCATTGTTGGATACTGAATTGTCATCAAAACTTACTGCGGACGCCCTGAATGAATCCGCTTCTGATATTCAGGCTGAGCAGGGTGAGGCCATGGTATCCAATCTGTATACTGAAGCTACTTTGCGTCTCTACCAGCTGGCAGCAAACCTGCTCAATGACACTTTTGAATTCGACGGCGTTAGAATTCACGAAGTAGATCAATTTGGAAGTTACACCAACCACAATCCAGATTGGAATGGATCCAAGATCTTAGCACAGCATCTTGGGCCCATGGAGCAGCCGCCTGTAGATCCATCACAAGCCTTGCTCGAAAGACTGCTGGACATGTTTCCGCAAGGCTGTGTCATTCAGATGCTGGAAGGTCCAGACAGCATTGTTGCCGCTACAAACGCAGGCAAAGTCGTGCTTGTGATAGACCAGCTCATCTCCACTGAACTACCACAAATTTTCCCAAACGCCAAACAGATAATTGTGATGCCCTTGTGGGACACACATCGCGAGCGCAATATAGGGGCTGTTCTGGGCTTTGCAAACGACCAGTCAAGAGTCTACCTAGGATCAACAGATCTTTGGTCCATCTCTGCGCTCTGCACAACACTCATGACACAGGTACGCCGTCTCGAAGTGCAGGCCATGGATAAAATCAAATCTGATTTTCTTGGTTCCATGTCCCACGAAATGCGGACGCCTCTGCATGGAATCCTTTCAGCACTGGAACTCCTCTCCGACACGCCTTATAACGCTGATCAACGAGATCTCCTCGAAACAGCTCGGTACAGCGGCATTTCACTGCTCAACACGATTGAGCATGTATTACATTTCAGCAAGATAAGCTCCACAGCACGGGTTCTAGATGAGACACGCTCGAATGGATCGAGTATGTGGAGTCCTCAGCAATCTAGCCCCAGATATACCCAGACGGCGGCTATACCTACCAGGAAGCACACATCGAAGATTATCAATGTATGCGAAGAAGCATTCCAACAAGAGACGCGAAGGCTCCGCCTCAAAGATGCTATGCAGTCTCAGTTTTCCAGCCCCAGTCAGCGCTTCTATAGCCGGGCGTCATCACCCTCGCCATCAGTACGCTCAGATGGAACAATCCATCACCCCGTCATATTATTCGATACGAACATCGCTTCATCCTGCGTCCTTACAGCTGTTGCCAGCTTCCGGGCAGTCTTCACACACTTGCTAGTAAGAAAGACGCCCTACGCATCCCCACTGTATGTAAGCTGACAGGCGTAAAGAACAATGCCATAAAATTCAACTGTCCTACAGGATGTGTACGCGTGTCTCTAGACGTCGACGAAACGTCATGCACGCTTTGCTTCACCGATGCGGGTAAAGGGATTAACCCGGACTTTCTTCGCCATTCCATCTTCGATGCGTTTTCGCAGGAAGATCCTCTGGTCGAGGGAACGGGACTCGGGCTCTCTATAGTCAAGCGCACAGTCACTGCGCTAGGCGGTCAACTTGATGTCGATTCCAAGGAAACACGTGGCTCTACATTTACGGTGAAGTTCCCTTCACAGCGGGTGGTCTTTGATCCAAGTCACGTGCTTGAACTTGGAGGCAGCAGTCTACCTGAGCTCCAACTGAGCGTGTTCGCGCCAAGCCGGTGGACATCAGAAGGCGGAATGAGGGGCTCTCGGTGTACCGAAATGCTTTTGGCGTCGCTTACCCGAAGTCTGAGTCGATGGTTCCAGGTGACAGTCACACCATGGGAGTCCTCCAGCACGGACTTGCGGCTGCTGATTGTCTTAGAAGAGGACTTGGCCGACGCAAGGCGAACGTATGGGGATGCATCTGATCACGCTCGATGCATTGTGCTTTGTCCGGACCTTCAGGCCTCCCCCACCCCGGGTATATCACCTCTGGCGGGTACCATTTCTATCATTGGCCCGGTCACGCTGTCTAACCTCCAGGATGCGTTGGCAGGCTTGTTTCCAGACTTGATTACGGTTTCAGACCCCCACGATGACGTTGAGCCATTGCGCGGCTCGATTGGAGATTCAATTAAAACAACGTTGGTTAGGGGACGACAGAGAGAGGAGAACAACAACATAACGCCTAGAGACGGATCGTTCCAGGGGATGTATACGATAAGGGAAGCACCTAATCAGGGGAATGATACTATAGATGAAGTACCGTTGGAGACAACATCTAAAACAGGCTTCACAGAACCACTGGATAGACTAACGGCTGATGCAGCTGCAAAGTTAGCAATCAACCATGTGGATGGGAATGCGCAGACAAAGGAGGTGGTAGTGCCAACACCTCCCTTGCCCTCAAAACCCAATCTGAGAGAGCCAAAGCTGCTACTGGTGGACGACAACCCGGTAAATCTTAAAGTACTGGGGATGTATGCGCGAAAGTGTAGCAAGACGGCAGCAAAGTCTGTTGATGGGGGCCAGAAGGCGATTGACGCGTTCAAGGCCGCGTACTTTGACGAGGATAACACTGCGCAGCATTTTGACCTCATTTTCCTCGATCTGTCAATGCCTGAGGTTTCGGGATTCGATGTTGCGAGACAGATACGTGAGATTGAGGCCAAGTGGGAAAGGTCTCGGGTATACATATGTGCGCTTACGGGACTGTCGAGCGACAAGGACCGGAACGCTGCCTATGCATCGGGCGTAGATCAATATCTAGTCAAGCCAGCGCGGCTGGATGATCTGCAGTGGGTTGTAGGGCGATGGCGAGATAGTCTTACTCCCAAGTGAATGATACTAAGACTATGCTGTGCCCATGATGTTCTTGTTACACATGCACTTTGATGCTGTCGGCGGTTGTTCTCGGCCGATCACCCTTCTCCCCCCTGTCATGCACCCACCCAACCTTCTCTATCAAGACAAGACGAGACAAGCTCACAATATATTCACTTTGAACTTTGAACCCCTTATCAACGAAATGGAGACGGGATAACGATAAACTCCGATGCCGATAGTTATCAGGACAAGGCCGCGGACTTGACCCGCAAGTATGCTAGTGGGGGTGGGAATTGGAGACGCACGAAACATGGCAACGTCATGACGAGTATTTACAGCGAATCCTCCACAGTCTCGCCCTTGCACGCCATCCTCCAAGCGAGCGCTAGTGGACGTAATGTCACGGACAAGATATCGACATTCCCCTCTGCTGTGCTTTCCCATCGTCCTTTGTTCCCCGTAACGCGACCCGCTCTGGGCTGTACGTGAGGCGTTCTATTCTTGGTAAGCTGCACTGCGCATTGTACCGACGCCGAAGGGCGAAGGGCGAAGACCACTGCGCCCAGTTGTTTTTTGCGCTACTCGACCGCGTCATGTCTTTTGCAATTCCGCCTATCACCCCATGGACAGCAGGGAGCTAACAGAAGAAGCAGTTGAGCTCCAGCAATGCGCACGCCGTCGTAACCCAAATACCGCCCCGCAACAATACCCCGGATCCCCACTACAAGCGGACTCGACGTCTGGACCAGAACACTTTGAACACGACAGTCTGTTCGATATGGCTACGACTACGGATTCTCCATTTGTCGAGGATGTCGATATCGAGCGTGAGCTTGAAGCCCGCGTGAGGGGTGCGAGCCAGTTGCATAAGTCAGGGGCAACTTCGCCCGGCCCCGATAGCGACAACGAAGACGCGCCCCTCCTACGCGCCTCTGGAGAAGACAACTATGGAAGCGCCCATGGCGACGAGCGCAACGACAGCGAGGAGGAATGGGCTGGAGATGCAGACTTTCGAGGCCTTCCCTGGTGGAAGCGACCTTCGGTAGGCGCATCAAGACTCGCGCGTCACAACGACGACGGCTGACAGGCACAGATTTACTGGCTCCTACCCCCATTCTTGCTCTTCACCACAGCATTCGGCGGCATCATCGTGCCCAAAATCAACCTAATTATGGACCTGGTTTGCGAGGACTACTACGCCACCCTGCAGACCGACCCGATATCCTCACCCATGGACCCGGGCCGAGACCGCTGCCAGAATGATGTTGTTTCATCGCGCTCCTCGCTCTTCCTTCTATATGCCAGCTTATGCTCTGGTCTGCTATCCGCCATTATCAGCCCGAAGATTGGCGCCCTTTCCGACCGATATGGACGTAAGAAGTTTATGATTGCCAACACGTGCGGCACCCTCCTTGGCGAAATCATCACCATTCTCGCAGCAAAGTTCCCGGAAACCGTACATGTCAACTGGATCCTGGTTGGATATTGTTTGGAAGGCATATCTGGATCTTTCATTGTTGGCATGGCTTGCGCGCATTCGTATGCATCCGACGTGGTTGCGCCCCAGAAGCGAAACGTAGCTTTCTCATACTTTCACGCTTGTCTGTTTGGTGGCATTGCTATCGGACCTGTTCTTGCCGGATACATTATCAATGCTCGGGAGAAGATTGTGGGCAAGACGGAAGCTGTGCTTCTCATCTTCTACATGGCCTTGGGCGCACATCTGTTCTTCATTGCTTTTCTTACCTTTTTCGTCCCCGAGTCGCTTAGCAAAGCACGACAGGAGGCTGCTCGCGAGAAATATCAGGAAGAGATTGAAAGACAGGACCCCGCAGCCGACTGGATCAACCAGCTACGTTCTGTCAACCTCTTCGGCCCTCTCAAGATTCTCTGGCCTACCGGCCCTGGCACTTCATCTGCTGTGCGCTGGAACCTGGTGCTCCTCGCTGCCACAGATACCATCATGTTCGGCGTCGCAATGGGTGCCATGAGCGTCGTGCTTGTCTACACCCGCCGCCAATTCGACTGGCATGAATTCGAATCCGGCCGCTTCACAACCATCGTGAACAGCTGTCGCGTCTTCTCTCTCCTTGTCATCCTACCCGTCCTCACCCGTATCTTCCGCGGCAAAAACGGCGCTGCTCGCACCCGTAGCTCTGGCTCCGACCTCTTTGATCTCTCTATCATCCGCGCTGCTATCTTCTTTGATATGATGGGATATCTCGGTTTCGCACTTGTACGCAGGGGCGAGCTGTTTGCGCTTTCTGGTGCTCTGGCTTCCGTCGGTGGTATCGGATCGCCTTCGCTGGGTGCGGCATTGACAAAGCATGTGCCGCAGGATCAAGTTGGTCAGTTGCTTGGTGCTACGGGCTTGCTTCATGCTGTTGCGCGTGTTATGGGACCTACTATCTTCAACGGTATATACAGTGCTACTGTTGCAACGTATAGGCAGACGGTGTTTGTGTCGCTTGCGGCTACGTTTGGACTTGCGTTCTTGTGTAGTTGGTTTATTCGTCCGCATGGTAAGTTACTAGTTTGACTGTCCTGGGATTGATGGAGTGGATGCTAACTGGCTTCTAGTATATATCGGCGAGGAGAAGGGGCGCGATGAGAGCGTTGAAGAACCGGAGATCTAGTCCTTTTCTTTGTCACTGCGGTATTCCTTCTTGCGGATCACTTTTCTCTTTGGCATTTAGAATGTACCTGGACCCATATGTCCCTTTTTTCTTTTTTCTTTCCACATGCTACAAGTATTGCGGCTTCAATTTACATTAGGAAAGATGGTATAAGTAGAGCAATCTTTGGGGTGGTTTTTTTTTCTTGCAGATCTGAGTACATGTATACCTTTTTGAGCATTTCGGAGGCATTCCGCGCATCCTGGGGACTAAGATTTCGGTACTGGATGTACATCTAAGGCTAGGTTGGACTAGATTTCGTGCCATCAATTCAACAGATGACTGAGTAAGGCCCTGTCAGATATATGCCGACTTTGCCGTTCCTGTAATCCGAATCTTTTCCACCAGCCGTCGCTCTTGGAGCTAATGTAAAGCATGTCCATGCTAATATTAAAACCCCATGTTTAGACCCTAGATGCTGGAAAATACGCCAGCGTAAAGTCGAAACTCACGACTAGAGCTTACCTAAGGAAGCTGTCCTCGGCCCGCTAACCAAACTCACGGGCCTGCTATCTACGTCAGCTTCCACGTTGCATCTTCTCGTGCCAATTGGCTGGCGCGCAACCCGCAATTGGCATCTTCCCTTCCCTACTCGCATTGCTGAACCCTTAAAATAACAACTCGTCCACCCACATGCCACACGTTTGAGAGGTCATATTCGCTTTTTTTCGTTTTCTTTTCTGTGTTCGTCACTCAATGTCCTCGGCTTTTCGGTAACGCGCGCGACCCTTGTACAGCCCTCGTGAGGGCGCGCAGTTCCCCCGAATCCCCCATTCTCTCTCCCCCGCTTTCCAAAAACAACCATGTCGAAGGAGAACCGCGCCTTTGATACGGATTCGTTTGGTATTGGGTATGGCTTCGAATCACATCCTAGGCACGCTGTTGAAATGCCGCCGACGTGGGTGCTTTGTGTCGGGCTGGGCTTCTTGTTAGGTGCACTTGGTTTCTGGGTAAGACACATACACGCGCATTGGTATGCAATGTGAAGTGCAGGTTACTGACTTGGTGTGCTACGATGAACAGGTTTATGTAGCACTAAATCTGCTTGCGCCAACTCCGCGTCCACCACGCCGGTCTGAAAAACAATACATCACGATACTGCCCGACGGGGCGCGAAGCGATCCCAAGGAATTGCCGTGTTGGCTGGATAAATGGGCAGCCGAGAAGGAAGCAGCGAAAAGAAAAGCAGCAAAAGAGCCGGGCAGCAAGGTTGTCATTCCACCGCAGATGCCCATTGAAGAGGCCGAACTATTCATGAGTGTCGTGGTACCCGCCTACAACGAAGAAGACCGTCTAGAAGGCATGCTCGAAGAAGCCGTCCAATTCCTCGAGAGCGAATACGGCGACGCGCACGCCGGCGAAAAAGGCAGCAAAGCCCAGAAAGGCTGGGAAATCCTAATCGTCAGCGACGGAAGCAAAGACAAAACCGTAGACGTAGCCCTCAACTTCGCAAAGGAGCACCAACTCAGCCAGCACCCCAAACCCAAACCCGGTCCTTGGTCCTCCGATAATGCAAGTGCAACGACTCAGCATTCCACACATATCCCCCACGGCAGCATCCGCGTCATTACCCTCGAGCAAAACAGAGGCAAAGGCGGCGCCGTAACCCACGGCATGCGCCACGTCCGTGGCCGCTACATCGTCTTCGCCGACGCCGACGGCGCAAGCCGCTTCTCTGACCTCGGCGCCCTCGTCCAAGGCTGCCAGAAAATCGAAGACAAGCACGGCCGCGGCGTAGCAATCGGATCCCGCGCCCACCTCGTCGGCAGCGAAGCCGTCGTCAAGCGCTCCAAGCTCCGCAACTTCCTCATGCACGCCTTCCACCTCTTGCTACGCATCATGACGCCGCCGGCTACCGCCCGCATCCGCGATACGCAGTGTGGATTCAAACTCTTTTCGCGGCCCGCGCTGCCGTATATTATCCCTTACATGCATTCTGAAGGATGGATCTTCGATGTTGAAATGCTCATGTTGGCTGAGAGTGCCGATATTGCTATGATTGAAGTGGCGATTGGGTGGAAGGAGGTCATGGGGAGTAAACTCAATGTCGTGTGGGATAGTTTGGGCATGGCGTGGGGTCTTGCGCTGCTGAGGGCGTGTTGGATAGCAGGGATTTATCGGAGAGATTAAGGTACGTACATAGAACTTGGTCTTTTGAAAAAGAAAGAAATACATATTCTTTTGGTTACTTGTTGGTAATCTACATGATGGATTTGGTATGTGAGGCTGCTCATTCAAACTTTGCTATCCATCCATCGCCCACCCTCTCCCCTTTTGCGTCTACTCCACCCCAAAATACGACACTATTGCCCCCTTCCATTACGTCTGCGCCGAAGAAAGCTCTTGGGCCGGGATGTAGCTTTCCGTCCTCGTCTAGTTGCTTGTCTGATGGAAGCTGCACCACTGCTTCTGCCCATGAGAGATGGCCAGTCTCAGCACCAACAGCCGATCTGATAGCATCCTTGAGTTTCGCAGGATTGATTGCGCTCTTGAGTGTCATAGACGCCTTTGGCTCCAGGTCGCTCGATGGAATCTGGAGGGCCCATGTATCGCTGAACTGCGTCACTTGACCCGCATCTTTTGGATCCTCTGGGTCTATAGCACGAGTTTCCGCATCAGAATCACCCCGGACTCCAAAAAGGTAGACAAGATAATTGCGGCCCCAACCGGTCGTGACGGGAAGCAGAGCGCCATCATGTCGTGCTCGAGGTCCAGGGGCGAGAGGATTGGTTGGGAAGGTAAAGGACTCCCACTTTTTTTCTTCGCTTGGAGAGTTGATACTGATGTGATGAAGCTGGCTGCTCATCGGGTCGTTACCGGATATCAACCATAGCTGTCCGTTTGCCAGCGATGCGTTTGATGTCGCTACCGGTGCGGTAGGGAGCTGTGTCCAGTAACGGGCTGCAATGTCGAACTGCCAGAGATCTGATGCGTGGTCGCCTGAGCCATCGATTCCACCGAACAGTACTACCTGATGATCATTTGCCAATAAGTGTGCGTTTCGACGTGGTCCTGGGCCAATGGCACCGGTATCGACATCTCCCTTGGACGGTTCGAGGAGATCCCAGGTCTTCCTTTCAGGGCTGAAAAGCCAGATGGAAGACTTTTCATCAATCAGAGTTCCACTTGAATCACTGCCACTATAGATAGCAATGTTTCCATGGAAAGCACAGGCTGCGTGGTTGGATCTTGCCGGGGGCGTCTGCTGGTTCTCAGACGTTGGCAACGCAGGAATCATACTGTAATCCATCTCTGGCTTCCCAGACCGCTCGAGAGTAACCACATGGACATCGTTACTCGCAAGAACATTACTTGCAGTGTCGCCACCGAAGATGTAGGCTTTGTTGCCAATCACTGTGACTGTGTGGTTGGAGCGGGCCAAGGAGCGTCTGTAGGTCAGTCTGACTGTGTGAAATGAGTGGTTGAAGTACATACGCTGATGGATCCCCAGTGGCTGTAGCTATGCGCGTAAATGTTACCTTGAGAGGTAGTGTTGGCTTGGATACAAGATAGGCTGCGTAGCCTGCTTCTGCTGTGTGCTCAACGACTTCGGCTGCTACCCACGCGCCTGCTGCTACTTCGGCCATTGTGCTGTTCAGATTACACGGTGCTGTAGGGTAAAGTGTGGGAAGTTGAAACAGTGAATTCAGCGTCAAAAGCAAGGGATGGTGACGCGGTGGAGGGCGTTGAGATACAAGGACTAATGCAGGTACGCGATGGGCATGACGTCAATAGCCCCATTGTAGGTGCATTTGTGGTCTCTGGATACGCGAACAGCTAGTCTATATCAAAATATAGAAACATTGGTATTTTTTCGCATTAGCTTATAGTTGGAAAGTTCAAGAATAAGTAGCTGACCGAGCGCCGATAATACGCTCAGTGTCTCTGAGTATGGTCGATCCAGACGGGAGTGTCACTGCCTAGGGGTTTAGGCATAGTCTCCCAACCAACTTCGACGTTCTCAATTTTCGCAGAGTGTCTGACGGCTCTCAGTGTACCAAAGACTGTCTCCCTAGACTCCAGGTACCCTTCAACATCTTGCGGGTTCTTGAAGTCTTTGCGATCAAACCCGCTCTTGCCTTCATACCGCCCCAAAGACCGTAGATACTTCATGACACCAGCCAATGATACCTTCACCTCATATACATCTCCTTCAGTGGCACGCTTGTATAGTGCTGTCATGATGCCAGTCGCTAGGAGGTACCCCGCGCCGTGGTCCAAAGCTTGACAGGGTAGTACACGTGCGGATTCACCATCGCCATACCTTTGTGCTTCTGCAACGTTTATGCCAGAGCAAGTTTGAACGAGCGAATCAAAACCGCGATTCTGACTCCAGGGGCCATGAGGACCATAAGCATCTAGGCTTGCTACAATTAAGTTAGGATTTGCTTCGTGAAGTTCCTTTGCGGAGAGTCCCTTTGAGGCAAGACTACCAGGGCGATAACTCTGGATGAAAACATCGGCTGTAGAAAGCAGATCCAAGAGCTCTGCTTTGTCTTCGCTCTTCTCGATATCGAGCTGTACTGTACGTTTTCCGCGCGATAGATCAATGTCGAGATCTGGAAGAGCAGGTAAAGATGGTGATGTGATCCAGATTACGTCCGCCCCTTGTGCGGCTAGTGTCTTGCCTGCAACAGGCGCAGCTATGACTCGACTCATCTCAACCACGCGTATGCCTCGTAGACATTTGTTATCTTCAAATGCGGATGGAACTGGTGGCATATAAGGCGTGATATGAGAAGCCTTCGTCATCAGGATCGGAAAGTCTGCAATAGCTTGGGCTTGTGGTAGTGCATCCCATTCTTCAAAGGATCGCAGTGCAGCGATGACAGCTCCTCGCCGGAAAGCTTCATCTTCTAATTGGATGGCCTTCCATTTCGTGACCTCTTTTCCAACATCATCTTTGGAAGAACCAAGACTTAGTCCTAGGATCTGTAATGCATTCCGCCGTGTATTTGGAAATGAGTCATGTATTCTTACATATCCGTCGGAAGCTTTGTGTAATCCACCAATCGTGCCCCACGGTAGAGATGCAATTTTCCGATCGAGTGTGTACAGTCTTTCGGACTTGAACTCGATACACGCATGCTCAGCTGGGACAGTTACGTGTGGTATCTTGTTTGCATGTCGGACGGACCAGTAGAGAGCTGCTGCGAGTGCAGATACGGCGATAGTCGACTGTGTGAGGATATCTACTTTGAAAGAAGACGGAAGACATTCGGCATCAACCGGTAGTTCAAGTGATTCTAAAGCATTCTCTGGCAGACCAAGCTGTTGCCAAATGTACGCAACCGAGTCATTGGCAGAGAATCTTGAGCGATCCATCGGCCCTGGTATAGATTGAGGCGAGAAGAAGCGACAACGGAAGAATAGCCTTGAGTCCCGAGGTGGTAATATGTTCCCGCCTTTATAGACCTTTAGTTGGATGAAACTGCTATCTCAAGATAGGAAGAGTCATATAAGAGTCACGATGCTCCGTGTGACTACACACACCATGGGATTGCCGAGTGTCGTTATGTAAGCAACTAGCGTGTCTACCCTAGTTTCAAGCACCTTTTTCTTCTCTCATCTCACTTGATGTGCGTTTCCTGTGTTTGGATTTGCATTCACTGAAAAGACCTAGAGGTCCTGAATATGCTATCGAATCATGATAGTCGTCGCGCCTGACCGAATCCATGTTCCGTCTAGGATGATGTGACATCATCCTCAGCCTTGCGAGCGAGACACCGAGAGCCCGAAGAGCGGGTAGCCGAATCAACGAGTTCGATATGGCTTTACTTAAATTCAGCCTCTCGACATACCTCTTACCTGTAATCAAGACAATTCTATATGATGAGTCACATTCTGAATATGCTCACATTTAGTGCATTTGGTGTTGCCTCTCTAGTGAGTTTAACAAACTCCCAAAACTATCTAATCAGGACAGATTGTTATTCACACTTTTCAGTTTCTGTTCAGGATACTTTATAACATCTTCCTCCATCCCCTTCGAAACTATCCTGGACCAAGATGGTGGGTTGCCACTCGGCTCGCCTGGTCCCATTCCATGCAATCAGGGACGTACCACCTTAAGCTCGCCCAATTCCACAAGCAATACGGCCCAGTCGTGCGAGTCGCTCCTGATGAGCTATCTTATATCGATCCTGAAGCCTGGAAGGACATCTACGGTAACCGCAACATTCCAAAGAACCGTGTGTGGGCTGGCCAAGAAGAAGAACATCGTCCTGTTAGCATCGTCAGTACGGATGAAGCAACGCATTTGCGAAATCGCAGAGCACTTACTAGAGCGTTTACCGAGCATTCAATCACCGAACATGCATCTTTACTCGAAGGTCTTGTTGAAACCATGATGCAGAAGCTCAGCGAAGCAACTAATCAGGGCGACGGCTCCGCTATTGTTAACTTCACAGATTGGTTCAACTGGCTAACCTTCGACATCTCGGGCATCCTCTCCTTCGGCGAATCCTTCGGCAGCGTAGCAGCCGGGCGTGCACACGCCTGGGTAGAAATCAGTTGCAGTTTCGGCAAAGGCATCGCGCTCATGGCTTCCATCAACTTCTTTCGCCCTCTGAATAAACTGCTGAAACTCGCTATGCCAAGGGGGATCATGGAGAAGATGAAATATCATAAGGAACTGGCTCATGCGAAGTTCATGCAGCGTCTCGCGATGGAGCATAAGGAAAAGACCCAGGACTACGTGGGATCGATCCGGGCGTACAATCAAGACAAGGGGGAGACAAAGATTCCAGATGAAGAGATTGAAACGAACATGACTGTGCTGATTTTTGCGGGAAGCGAGACTACCAGTACTTCGCTGACGGCGATACTGACTCAGCTTTTGCAAAACCCAGCTGCCCTGACGAAGGTTGTAACAGAGATCCGTGAAAGCTTCACAAACGAAGAAGGTATCAACATCGCCAGTGTGGGAAAGCTGGATTATCTCGACGCCGTGATCCAAGAGGGCATCCGAATGGGTCCTCCAGTAGCAGTGGGGCTACCGCGCATCACTCCGAAAGAAGGCGAGATTATCTGTGATCAATACGTACCAGGCAATGTAAGTTCCCTCCAAAAAACACCATATAACATTCCACCACTAACACAGCAGACTTTCGTCTCCGTAAACCAATACCCGACCTTCCGCTCCACCCTAAACTTCACTGATCCCGATCTATTCGTCCCAGAACGCTTTCTAGCCAACACACCGTATCCTTCTGATCGCATGGATGCGTTTGTGCCGTTCCTGCTCGGACGTCACAAGTGCATGGGGCAAAAGCTCGCGTGGGCGATCATGCGGGTGACATTGGCGCGGCTGTTTTTCAGGTTTGATCTAGAGGCCGCTGAGCGGGTTGGTGATTTTGGGTTGCAGAATAATTTTATGTTTTGGGAGAAGAGAGCGCTTAATGTTGAGATTCGAGCTAGAGAACTGCTAGAGTAGTTGGTTGATGGAAGTGGCTGGTTGAGATGTTTATTCTGTGCGTCATGATGATTTTTCGATGGGAAATCAAAGTCTTGTGAGAATGTGTACGAACTCGGGTAAAGAAGCAGTGAAATGTATGTTTTGGGGGAATAAGATATGGTTCTCCAAAAGCCGAAGGTGAGACCCGTGGTTGAAGAGTTAATAGCTGAAAAAAATGATTTCGAAGATAAGTATGGATTAGACAAGGAAATATATCTACTGCGAATGAAAATCCCGGTTTGTATTTACAACCTCCTCACCTACTACCACACCACTAATACCAACACTCCAACCTTTACATCAGAAAATTCAACTTCCGAACTGTCGATCCTGAGTCATGGTGTAATGGTTTCATAGCTGATATCCCTTTTTCCGTCACGAATTCGCTCACCGCTTTACCTACAGCAGAAAGGCTGGTTCAAGACATTAACATCCTTTTCAGATCACAGTTTACGTTGTAATCTGTACTTACATTGCATACTTGTCCATCCGGGGGTTCACAGCCAGTCGAACACGAGCAGGAAGTTGTGCTACCCACAGGAAATTTGCAGCAGTCAGGAAGAGTTTTTCTATTGATTAGAGCGCCTTCTTCGTATCTGACCAAGGATCCGTCTCCATGTTGGATTAGGATTGCGGTAGAGGTGGCGCAGAGCGCGGAAAGGATGGTGAGGAGCTTCATGATGGGTGGTTGGGTAAAGCGTTTGTTGAGGGAAGAAGGTGTTTTTGTATGTGATTCGGGAAAAGTTCAGGGTACGTGTCAATCTTTATCTACTGATGAAGCATTGGCCGTTGGAGGAAATATTTCCGCATGCCATGAGGAAGCGGTTCGTGCGATACCGCCTCTGGTATGAGCGCAGTGCATGTATCGCCCCAGCGGAGCGCAAATAAGCAGCAAGACACTGTAGCTATGAATTTGATTAGTGGATTCGACAGTGGTCGTGTTGCCAATTCCTTGTATCTGCTGATTTGCCTGACTAATATTCCGATCAAAGTTTTGAGTTAATAAAATATAACCTTTGTCAGTACTTTGCACATGTAATATCATTGCCGGGCTCACCTTTGAATCTGTTTCACGGACATGATTTAGTAGGCCCCATGATTTCGAAAGACGAGTTAGTGTGAAACAATTCTCTACCCCCAGTCTATTAAGAAGCGTAAAATATTTCTCCATACTTTGGTTTATCTCTATCGTGGTGAAAGTCATAATTATACTCTTCAAAGCGTAGTGAAGAAATGGAACATGGCGCTGAAGTTATATTGCTGCACCAACATAAGCACTAGAGGTATTGTCAAACAACGCAAATCAACGAAGTCGAATGACACTTACCTGTTGCATTACGCCGACGAAGTCAATTGACTCGGGACAGGATCGAAATGAACAGCAAGTAAGCAGGATATCTGATTGAATCTATCAGCAGCGAGAAAAGAAAACATACCCATTCTTCCGTTTGTTTGCCTTGTACAACCCTGATGGATTTTGTTTCACGCCGCTACATAAATGTGGTGTTTGGACCGTGAACCCTGAATACTCCACAAATCATGGACTATCTTATCTCTCATTGATCTACAAGCTGTAAAATCGGAAGAAAAGACGAGAAAAAGGAGGATGTCTAAATATACTCAATTACCCGACGAGGTATACAGATGGTAGACTACCTATTTGAAACATACTACGATGGAATTCTGGAACCAACAGGAGCAGCAGAAACAGTCAGGTGGTCAAAAACAGTATCAATAGTACGATGATAGATCTAGTGGAGCTACTGAGTGATTGGGCTAAGTGTAGGCTGTCCACCAAGGCGCTATGCCTCTTTGGTATGTCACGTGACGGTGCCATAATGACACTTAACACCGCACTGATATCGTCAGATGAAGAAACGGTGGAGTTCGAATTTCAGACATAGACATTTTGTAACTCCATTTGATTTGAAATACTCTGTCGGTAATGCTTTCACAGCAAACCCCATTCTTGGGTTTATCGCTGACAGTAAATACTTAATGATAGTGTTCTGTACATGTCACAATAGATACTGTTGTATTGCTTTACTACTACAGCAATATTTTATCAGCGGAGCGGGGTCTAGGGTGTTATTAATCCTGCAGGAGAGACAAAGCAAGGAGAAGCAGAATATGCAAGGACAGAATGTGAAACGGTCAGACTAACATGGGCATTTTTGCAGGTTATGTTGAAAGAGGTGAAAAACCAACTATTTATGTAAGACATACATGATTTTGGAAAGCTTCTAGCAAATTTGGAACCAAGGGTGGTGTGTTGCACAGCTGATACGCTGGCTTGGATACTTACCATGTGAGAACGTGATGTAGTACTCCTATGCCACATGATGATCATTCCATATCTTAGTTATCCTACATCGGAGAATACGGATCAGTGCGGCGATGGTACCGTAACCACCGTGACCAGTGTGCTCAGACTCGGACTCTGGATGTCCCGGTCTTGATCAAAACGGAGGAACATCGATCCGGTAATGGTGAGTTGAACGATCTCGGAGACTTCAATAAGAAGCTAGTAGCTCAAGCTTTCATGCTACGAGCGTGAGATGAAAGGCTGGAAAGAGAGAGAAGAAAAAAAAAAGAAAGGAATCGCTATGAGAAATGCTCACAGGGCAGCATTGGGGTGGGGAGCAATCATGTGGAGCTGAATTTAGAGATAGCCTGGAGCATTGCAAGCTTACATAGTGGCGAGGGCATGGTGCGCCAGCCGGGCAATCAGGCAGCCCAAGGCAAAAGGTAGGCAACCGTGACGGATAAGCTAGTGGGTCGGGCGTGCGTCCGTCCTTCAGCCCCATCCCTGGACGCTGCCACGCGAATATCCAGCCTTCCACACACAAAGCGATACACTTTTCGACGCTATTTCGCTTTGGGAATTGTTTGGCCCGCTAATGCCTTGCCCACGGTGTGGGCTAAGGCGGGGCATGAACCAGATCATGCACTCAGATTTCCGCAGCGCATTCGATTGGCCGGGAAATTTGTGAATTGGCTCATCTTGTCCGCTAACCGGAGCGAGGTTGCAGACCCTGGTCAGTATGTCGTCCGTCACCCCGGGTGTCGCCCACGTAAACTTGTCGAATAAGACGAACTGTCTGCTTCCCTTACCGTAAGGGGTCTTATTGGCCTGCTCCGCCACAGATGGTTTCCAACGCGTGTCCATAATGGAGGAGTGTCATATCCGTTCGCCGCTCTAGAGCCGTATAAGTAGGCTGTCTATTCTCTTGTTGAAATTGCACATGAATTGAGAGCTCATACACACCTTATTTACCTCCAGTTCTAACGTTCACGGGAAATTGCTGCGTCATGCCTTTGAATCCAACTAAGATGGCTGCCCAAACCGTTCACGAAGACATCACCTACCCGTGAGTCTAGTCCGCCTTCCTACTTGTACTAGTGTTGTCCAGGAATACATGTCATTTGTCCATCTTTAGATTACTTGAAAAGTGCCTTTGTTACAAAATTTCTTTGTCGGAAAAAGCCTTTGTTAAACAAAACAGATATGGTATACATATTTGGCCAGATTATGGTAACAATTTTCTAGTACTACACTGCACATGAACGACGGAGATGCAGCGGTAAATGGAGATACTGCCGTATACGGAGATACCGCCGTAGTTGTGATGCAACCAATCACAGACCAGCCCCCAACGCCGTTCTCTGTCAGAACGCTAGCCGCTTCCACCACTCCACCAAAGCCGCACCAGGCTGCTTCCCATCAGCTCACAAGCGACAACTTAGCAATACAAGACATTGGGTTCGACCCTATCCTAGATGCTGCACAAAGGGTCACCAAAGCATTGGATTTACAGCGAGCAGGCAACAAGTTGGGCTTCCATCTCGAGCTCCAACATTATACCAACGACCGGTTTGATCTCAATGGCTGGACCAGACAACAAGCGCAATGATTCTTGACTCCATTTCTCTAATGCAGTTCACTGCTCTTTATTGTACTTAGATACCAAATGCATTACGTATATAGCGCCCTTGTATGGCCTTACTCGGATCAATAATTGGACACGATACTCTATTCACTGATGACGCACACGGACGCTAGGTGCGCTCCGCATGACTGTACTGCGGAACAGGTTATCAAAGCATCCAAACCTCCCCAACATGCAGTAAACTCTGAAACTAACTGGCTACATTCTTCAGGAACCTCTAGCGATAAAATAACACAATCTGATAATAAATAATAGCTTAGATTTCCTTAATTAGCTCAGCACACCCAAAACTTATTTTATAATAATTATCATAAGTATCACAATTTAGAGAGTAAAGGTTCGTCTGGAAGCGAAGAGTACTATCTACCCAGACTTATTTCTAACGTAGTCAACTTCACAAAACCCGGAGTAGCTACTATTCCTTTCCGACGAGCCCAAGATCGCGACAGTTCGTCTACAGCACCCCAGCGCCGAACAGATGCTTGACAACTGCAGAGTCCATCAAGACGGGAAATAGACCCATTGAGTGTCTCCAAAGCCCGGGCAACCACGCCCAACTGCACACAGGAAGTCTCAGCGGAATGCATGACCCAACTGTTGAACATACCATTTGTGGGCGCGCCACAATCGCTAGGTGGCGGTATAGTCGTGTCGGCGATGCTCATGGGTATGATGCTCACGCGTATTGTTGATGAGCAGAGGAAGATTGGGAAGGGGATTATTGGTGTTACCCACCACGTGCTGTATAGCAATCCTCGGGTTTTCAGAGATGTTGTCAGTGGGAGCAACCGTGGGTGTGGTACGTCAGGGTTTTCGGCAGTACCAGGGTGAGATCTCCCGACAGGTCTGGGGGACCCGGATTATCAGAGGTTGCTTGAGCTGTACTTGCCGTTGCTATAGGGGGTATAGGGACGCGAAATCGACGGGTACGTTTTCGTGACTGGACTTTGCTTTGTTTTAATCATACAGCGTAAACTGGCAGGAGTGGAAGAGACCAATCATGACGATGAGCAACACATGAACTTGTATATAAACTTCCTTTGAATGTACGCGAATCTATATTAAGCTATTAATGAATCCTTTCCTTGATGGCACCGACAACACTCTTTAAGCCGCTCAGTCTCGCCTCCTTGGTCTCACCCAGGTAGAGACTAGCAACCGGCCATGCGTGTATCCCGCCTTTTTCTTCCCAAGTATCCACCTCCTTCCCCGTCTTCTCCAGTAATGCAATCAGATTCCTTGTTTCTGGCCCGAGCACCTCCTCGCTGCCGTACAAAAAGTACCAACCCTTTTCTGGCGAAGCTTCCGTCCACTTCTTGATATCTTTACAATTTCCAGGCGAAACCATGGCATCGTCGGGCGAGACTTTGCTTCCAATGTACTGTCGGCCATATTGTTCCAGTGAGGAGCTGTTGAGATAGTCTGACGCGGTATTCCTATTCTCGGGCGATACAATGCTGACCCATGGGCTGATCATAATCGCAAGACCAGGCTTTTGGTGTCGAAGCTCGGTGTGCTCGGACAGATAAAGCAGAAAGCTTAGCATCAACGTTGCGCCAGCCGAGTCTCCGCCAACGACAATGCGAGTCGAGGACTGGGCCAAAGAAAGCACATATTCATATCCGGTTAAGGTTTCATGGAGTTGAGTAGGGTATGTGGCGTCTGGCACAAGAGTGTATTCCAGGGCAAAGAGGGCAGGATTCCGGTACCCAGCGGTTTTGAGTAGTGCAACCCAGGCAAGCAGAAATTCCATGTAGAAGTAACTGCTTCCCATGGAGAAGCCACCACCATGACAGTAGTACACAATCAAGTCAGGCTGCTCTTGCTGGTTATGCACGATCCATACGCCTTTGAAGTTTGGTCGCGTGATGTCGGTCCACCTGATGGGACTGGTGACAATGCCGTGGCGTAACATCCGGAATCTCAGGAAAGGCAGTGAGACTTGCTTCGAGAAAAAGACCCTACCGAGGAAGGCTGGCATGTTGGCAAAGGCATAGCGAACAAAGCGGATGACCAGGTCTTGGAATGGTGTTGCTTTCCTGACCCATGGTGCACGTTGTTCAAGAGGGACGAAAAATCTCTCATGAATGAATTGAATTGGTATAACAAGAACTTTGAAAACTATGAGAATCAGTACGTCGGAGAACCATGAGGATGTGTACTCACTAAGAAAAGGTAGTTGGGGAAGAAGCCATGTCAAAAGGGGGATGATGCCGATCTGGATTAGCAATTGAGGGGCAAGAAAGACGAGGAAAGCGATGCAGTCCAAGTAGGAGATCTGTCCCAGGATCATCTTGGCAAGAAATACATAAAAATGAAGTCAGTGAGCTTTCTTTGTCTGTCCGCGCCATGTCGAGTGACAATGGTGATGACGCCGTCAAGGGTCTAGCTAAGCCACAACCGATTAGCGCCACAGCCATTCAAACTCAATGCTCGTTCTCTGACCAGGACACGCGTCATGGTTATATAGAAGGCCCTTCCAGGTCAGCTAGAATGCGAGCTGAAAGGCAAGATAGAGGGTGAAAGCGGAATACCGTGCACGCGCTCTTCCGTATGCGGAAGACGGTGAGCACGTGACGACGGTTAGAGTTTGTGGGCACGGACCAGGCGGTTGATCGCGACGCCCGGAAAACTTGCGCGCGGCACGCAGTTGTCACTCGGCAAACACCAACGACTGCGACTGCGACTGCGACTGCAATCCCCCTCGTCTGCTTGCCTGTGCCTGCACCGAGGAATCGTCTTGCTTCATCTTTCTTCTCTCCTCTTTACCCTCTTATCTTTTTAATGGAATAAAGCCCCGCGCCCGACGGCAGTCTCAGTTGTTTGCGCGGCAGCCTAAGCCAAAGTCGCGAACTTGCACAACCTCACCATGGCAAACTCGGCAGCAGACCCCAAGGCGGCGCCGCTCGCCGATGAGCTGAAGGACCTCGCTCTGTAAGCGCTTCTCTGCTGCTTTCTTCTTGACCGTTACTAACATGCATAGCTCACTCCCCACGTCGGCCTTTCCCAAGAACTTCTTCTGCGCTCTATGCAATCAGCTAGCTTTCGACTCATACAAGCTGATTTGCTGCGCAAAATCAGTCTGCTCATCATGTACGAACAATTCGCTGCCAAGCTGGAACAGAATTGCCGCCCACTAACATTTTCTAGGCCAGGCAAATCTCCAGTTTCCTACCACGTGTCCGTCGTGTGACCATTCGCCGCTCGAGGCAGATTCGTGTGCGATCAACAAGTCTCTCCGCAACACCATGCGCGTATGGCTGCAAAAACAGAAGAAGAAGGAAGAGGCCAAGGCTGCGGCACAGGCAGCTACCCCTCCTGTTGAGGCGACACCAGCCGCACCCGAAGTGCAGCCAGTGAGCGAGAGCATAGAGAAGCCTGTAGACAGCATTGAGGAACCACTCAAGGCAGAGGATAGTGTCGCTGAAGAAGCCGCTGGCTCTGTGGGGAATGCGGAAGACACTGTTCAGCGTGCCGGCTCGGCCTCTGCTCAACCGAACGAAGTAGGTAACCAATGTCTATCTTGTTCTTCGCGTGTTAGCATGGTGGGATCGTACAGTAAAGAAAGAGGAAAAGAAGAGAACAAGGCGAAGAGCATCCATTTCTTGAAGAATGCAAAACCCGTTGCTGCACATGCAAATGAACATCAAGTGTCTTTAACTCGATCTGTCGCGGTTACTAACCAATATCAGGTCAACTCTCCTACTGAGGCTACAGCATCGCAGAATGTATCGAAAGGCACGGAGCCTGCAGCAGCGGCCGACTCGACGGAAGAGCCAGGCAACACCCCAGGCGTCAATGGCATGACAGGCACCAATCCTATGATGAACAATATGCAAGGTCAAATGGGGTTCGGTTTTCCTGCTCAAGGTGGCTTCAACAACGGTATGGGCTGGAACGGCATGCCTAACATGATGGCCAACGGCAATTGGAATGGTATGAATCCCATGGGTACGTTGTATCAATGAGAATTCTGGCAAGCGAACAACTGCTAATTTTCATCCAGACTTCAACAGCATGAACGGCATGTACGGCAACTTTGGGGGAAACATGGGCATGAACGACATGTCTGCCATGAACATGATGCAGTATGGAGGCGGCTTTGGTAATGGTTGGAATGGAATGGGCGGTGGCTATGGAAACTTCAGCGGGCCCAATCAGATGGGTGGCTATAATCAATCTGGAGCATATCCCGAGATGATGAACCAGTTCCCCAAGAATAATTTCCCAAACCAGAACCAGAATCGTTTCCATGCCAATCAAGGGGGAGCACATGCCCAACGAAACAATAGGAATGGCAGCCAGGGAGGCTTTGGCCCTGGTTTCCAGGGCGCGAATACCCGTCCGACAAGCCACGGCGGTCCTTCGGAAAACGTACGTTCTTTCCACCAGAATTCTTGGCCTAACTCGAATAATCGGGTTGGCAAATTTTCGAACATTCCGACTGACACGAATCTTTCTACGCAGCGTGACGGCCAGTCGCCTGATGGAAACGCCAACACTGCTGCTGAGGCCAAGGCCGAAGGCGAGCAGGATAAGGTCTCCACAGAGCCAACTGAAGAAGGTAAGGAAAATAGCGAATCTGTTGCAGTTTCTGTTGAGGCGACGAATCATGGTGCTGGCTCCGGTCTTGATGCAAGTCAGGCCGCTGTCAACAATACTGATGATACAGGAGAGAGTGCCAAAGAGCCGGCGCAGGACGATGGGCTGAAACCAATCCAAACTGTCGACACAGGTGGTGCAGATATGCAGGATTATGATCAGTCAATGATGGGTAATGGCATGGGTATGCCATACGCAGCAGGAATGATGAACCAGTTCCCGGCTCAGCATATGAACGCGCCGTTCGATCCTAGCATGAACATGAACATGAATATGAACATGGGATACAACGGCAATTTCGGTCCTCGTGGCGGCTTCAATAGCGGCGCTTATGGTGCGGCGACAGTTTTGACAGGTCAACCCACGGAGCCTATTGGTGTCGGGGTCAAAGGCGCGCCCACCGGACCACGTGCGATGCGAGAAGGTCGGCCCAACACTGGATTCTCAAGCCGTGTCAACAGCGGTCGGTATGCTCAGGCACCTCCACCGCCGCCGCCTAAAAGTGTTGCATCTACTCAAGAAGTTGCGCCGATTAGTCCACAGCGCAGGGTTCGATCGTAAGTCACCATTCAACCAACATTGGCTTTCATGACTGACCACCATACAGCAAATCCCCTTTGCGAGATGAAAGCATGCGCGTCAAGGAGCGGTCACCTACGCGGTCCCGGTCTCGATCTCGAGCAAGAGACGAAGACCGAGATGCGCATCGTGAGCGATCACGTTCTGCGGATCGCCATTCTAGACGTGACGGCCGTGCTCGATCACTGACGCCGTCAGAGGATGATCACGACAGTCGCAAAGAGCGCAAGCACCACCGTTCGTCACGTTACGACGACCGTGAGCAGGAGCAGGATGATCGGTACCGTGATGAGAGGAGCAGCCGTGGCGACCGAACGCGGAGCGCTTCAGCAGACTCCAAGTATCGCAGCAGCCGTCGTGACAAGGATAAGCACCGCTCCTCACGGTCACATCGCGAGCGAAGTAGAGAACATCGACGCCGCCACCGTTCTCGGTCGCCTCGTAATGAGGACAAGTATGACGATGATGATGCGTATCTCAACGGCGAAAAGGACTCTGATGGCAACTCGCGACGTAGGCAAAGGAGTCGCGATAAAGACAGGCATCGTGACCGATCACGCGACCGATCGCGCGACAAGGAGCGTGAGCGGGATCGCAAGGATCGTAAAGAGCGCGAGCGCGACTATGACTATGACCGCGAGAAAGATCGCTCACGAGACAAGGACAAGGAACGCCGGCGCCGTCGTGACCGTGACGCCGAAGAAGAAGAGCGTGATTACGAGGACGATAAGTACCGCTCCTCTCGCCGCAGCCGTAAAGACCGTGATCGCGAACGTCGTGATGATGACCGTGATCGAAAAGAGAGGCCGTCCGCAACCGACAAAGAAGAAGATGTTGTTGGCCAAATGATGAAGAAGCGTGTCGTTTCGCCTCCTCTGAACGCTCCCACTGGTCCATCAGCAAACGGCTTTAGCATCAAAGGTCGTTCGAAAAATGCCATGGCACCACCTACACAACCACCTAGCGGCCCTCGAGCATTCCAGCCCCCGAAAGGTCCGGCCGCTGATCGCAACAAGGACCGCAGCAGCGACTCTCGAGACCACCGCCGAAGGAGTAGCGTAAGCTCCGTTTCTACACCACCGACTGGACCATCCGCAAAAGAAAAGGAAACCACACAAGACCACTACGCCGCTGAGAGGGAGCGGAACGCACGAGAGCGCGACAGCCGCGACCGCGTCGAAAAGCCCTCAAGTAAATCTCTCCACTCCCGCATCTCTTCCACATCTTCGCGCCCCACCCTCTCAACGAAACGCTCCCGCGACGACCTCGACGATGAGCCTTCTGTCCCCAAAGGACCAAAAGCCGATGTCAAGCCTCCTACCGGACCCGCATCCCACCGTGACAAGCGACGCAAGAGCGGTGCCATCGGCGATGACAACATTGCAAACCTGTTCACCGCTGGTCTAAGGAAAAACGCCAAAGCCAGACGTGGAGGCGTAAGAACCGAAGGCGATGTCGAGAGAGAAATGATGGAGCGAGAAAGAGAAAGGCGATAGCCTCGCACTTTGATGCGTTGCCATCTGCAATATGGTAGGAAGTGAGAAAGAGAGACGGATCTGGGGATTGTATTAATCAAGTCATTGGGGGAGAGATGATCTGGGATGGCTACTCTGCTTTCTTTTTGTATTATACCCTTTTTCTGTCACTTGCTTATGGCGAGGAGAGTGAGAAACCGAAAAGATGCATGCGATGCTGTCATGAGGCGTGGGCATGCCCCCTTCTTAGAATCTGAATAATGAAAATCATCTCGAGAGAGAAAAACTTTGCAAATTATGCTTTGGTGGGTCGTGGTATCATTTACTAATTTATGTGTGTGTCTATGGGAATGCATACATGTTTACCGCCTGTGGTTTACGAATTCCTTTTGCTCACCACCCAGTCTTGATGCTACGACAGTGGCTTCCCGGATGGCCTTTGCAACAGAGCCTCTGACACCGTCTTCCTCGAGCGACATCAGACCGCCGATCGTGCAGCCTCCTGGCGTCGATACCTTATCCTTGAGCACAGCTGGGTGCTCACCGTTCAGCACCAAGCCCGTAGTTCCCCTCATAGTCTGCGCTGCCATCATCTGCGCCTCCGCCCTCGGCAGCCCCATCGCCACAGCGCCATCCGCCGCCGCCTCCAGCATCAACGCAAAGAAAGCAGGTCCAGATCCACATAGCGCGGTTGCAACATCCATGTTTGCAGGTGGCAGCGTAGTAACGCGGCCAATGGAGCTAAATACGAATTCCACAAGCTTAGCCTGTGCATCGCTGAGCGGAGGATCAGATGTCTGAATCACAGACATGGATTCGCCGACAAACGACGCCGTGTTGGGCATTACGCGGACGACTCTGCATGGGTTGTCCGCCTTCTCAGGGCCATCAGGGTACAAGAAGGCCTCGATTTGTTCGCGGGTCACACCTGCCAATATACTGACTAGTACTTTGCCCTTGAGAGCATCCCTCATGCCTTCCTCACCCAGAATCGTCTTGAAGCCATGCGGCTTGCAGCTAAGCAGGACGATGTCTGCTTGTTGAACACCCTTGAGGTTCTCGTTTGTGAGGGTTTGCAAGGAGAAGTTGTAGTGGCCGAGGGCTTTTCGGACGTTTTGTTCGGCGGGGGCCCATTGGTCGCAGGCGATGAAGTTGGAGAGGTTGGGGACGTCTTTTGGGGCCGAGGAGGGGTCGATGGTGGCTTTTGTGCGGGCGGAGGCAAGGGAGGACATCACGCCGCCCATGATTGCTATGCCCATTGTTCCTAGGGGTAATAGTTAGTCATTGGTATTTGGTGGTGAGGTGAATGTGTTTGGGGGTTCGTGAATGCAGAGCTGTTTTTTCGAAGAGCATGAGGACTTCCGTCAGAATATCAAGAGAAAACAGGCACAGTATGGTGTTGTAAGACTGTGGTTACAACTTCTTGACACAGTCGTGTGGCCAGTCATTTATCTTATGAGTGATGCGGGGCGAAGAAAGATAAATATAGTGGGATGGCAACGTACCTGAACCGAGAACGGTCAATGTCAAAGTCTTAGATTCCTGTGTGTTCGCCATCTTGAATTCCCTTGTATGAATACGTTTTCTGGGTGGTGTTGAGTGAATACAAAAGGAAGTGCTGACTGGGGATTCAGCGCGAGATCGGCGACTTTTCCCCACGTTAAATGCACCTTAAGCTATGACCACCAAGCCGACGATATGCGCGTGGTAGTTGCTGCGGAAGCTCTCCACTCCAACAAACACCAGACGATAGCTTACCGGCCTATTGCTGATTTACGGTCAACACCAACCCCCGGATTCCGCTCACAACCCCGATACCTAAATTCACCTTCGGGTACTCGTCAGTCAAACAACTCGCCCACCATGGCCGATCCCTTCGAAGTCCGCCAACGCTTCACGACGCTCCTCTCACATCTGAGCGCATCCCACACATCGCTCCAAAAAGCCGCTCTGTACGCGCTGAAAAACCGCGAAATGGACGAAGACTTGCACTCCTGCATTCTCGAACAACTCGAGCGCAACAACATGAACATACGTGCAAACATCATGTTCTTCATCGAATGTCTCTGCGAATACGCGGTCAAGGAAAATAATGCTGGAGACAGCAGTGCGATGGGCTACGTTCGCATGCTACAGCGTGACATTCTCGCTGTCGTCGAGTGCGTCGTAGGCGAAGAAGGCGCAAACATCCGTGTTGTGCGCAAAGTCCTCAAGACGCTAGAGAACCTAAATATCCTCTTGCGAGAAACGGTGCAGGAACTCGAAGCTGTACTCAAGTCAAGAGAGGTGGCGCATCCGTTCATGGCTATGGATATTGCGGGTGAGGGTAAAGATAGCCCCGCAGCTGGGGCTGGCAAGAATGGAGGGCAGCGCATGGATAAGCGCCAGATTGAGCAGAGGATTGAGGAGGATAGGGAGCGGCACAAGAGACTGAGAGAAAGTATCTGGGCGGTCCCGGGGGATGGGTATGAAGAGTTCGAGAAGCTGTGGGAGGAGGCGAGCGATGTTAATGAAGACGATTATGTCACTGCGCGGGAAGACGCGGAGGAGAGGAGGAAAGTAATTGCGTATGGGTAAGATCCAGGCAGAGATGAGGAGGTTCCGTTTGAAAGAGTGAGGCACATTGCTGGAAACGATACTGAAGAGTAAGTGCACAAAACCTCCGTGGATTGGAGCTGCGGTGCATAATTGGATGGGCGGCTGGAAGGCGTTTACGGGTCAGATACGGTTCTTCATCACAGCATAGTACAGGCGTTATGGTGGAAAGATACCACGGGCTGTCTCATGACGCCCAATTGTTATTGGAGTTTTGAGGTATTCCGAATACATCTACAATCATTCCAAACATATCTGTACACGCCCGTTGTGCAATGCTATGATACAGTGGCCATCTCTTGTCCCCAACCATCATCTTTTCCTTGCAGATGTATTCTTCTACTCCAGGACAACAGTGGCGCCGAGTGCCTTGAGCGTCTCGACAATCTTCTCTGCCTCCTCCTTGGGGACACCCTCCTTCATCACCTTTGGCGCGCTCTCGACAAACTTCTTGCTGTCGACCAGACTGAGGCCAAGCATGGCCTTGACTTCCTTGATCACCTTGGGTTTCGCGGCTGGGTCGAACTTCTCAAGCTTGAGGTTGAAAAGGGTCTTTTCTTGAGCAGCGGGGGCGGCTTCCTCCTCCTCAGCGGGGGCAGCAGCAGCGGCGGGTCCAGCACTTCCTGGGCCAGCGACGAAGCCTCCCATGGGCATGTCGGGGATATTTAGGCGAGTCTGTGGGTGGTGTCAGTGCGGTGATACAGCAATTGTGATATTGAAGCGAGCAATTGAACAGGTAATTCCAGCTGTGTACGGTCTGGCTGTCTCTTTCATGCAATATTTTCCCCCTCTTCAAACGCTTGTGTTTGTTTGAAGAAGAGATATGGTGTTCCACAGGCCTTCCATTGCTATTCCTCGCCTCATTCGCCTCTTTTCCGTACCTTCAGTGTTGACACGAGGTCCGCAGTCTCCAACAGAGTCAATTGGCTAATCTGGTCGACAATGGTCGCAATCTTGGGGTTTGTGGGCGCAGCCGCATCCGATTGCCATCTCCGCTGTATCCTCTGCTGTGTGGCTCCAATCGTCGGTCGTACATATGCGGTCTGCTTAGCGGTGCAAATACAGCGCCTGAGCGCGCGGGATGCCGGTGCTGCCATTGTGTGCTGCCGAGGAATGCAAGGATCGATGATAGGTGAACGTCGTACTGTAGTCGTCTCGCCATCATGAGATTTTGCGGAGCGGATTACGACGAATTGGGCTAGCGCCTTGGCGAGATCAGAGACCCGCAAAAAAGTTAGAGAACTTCCAGACACACGCGTGCTGCTTGCTCAACACCACCTTTTCTGTCCTATTGAAGCGTCAAAACTATGGGTAGGCGCCCCGACAGTCCCTACAGTTATGGACAGAACGAAATCATGCAATACCGGTAAAATGGTAAACATCACTGCGCTTGCCACGGAAGCGCTCAAGTCTGGTTTGACGGACGATATTCTCGTTCAACATGGTGGATTGTTATTCACAGAGCTGTGTGCGCGCTGGATCCAGTCTGGTGCCGACACTGAGGCCAAAGTGGCGGCTTTTGGACGAATTCTAGCACTTGCGCCTCACCTTGCCGAGCACGTGGAACGCTTTTTGGACAACAATTCGAATTCGTCCATAATTGGCCCTCAGGATGCAAAGTTTTCAGAAGCGCAGACGCTCACTTTGCGCGATTCGGATTTGGTCGAAGTGCTGCTTGGAACTTTTCGACTTCTCAGCTACGACTGTAAAACTTTCTCTCACTATGTAAGGCCACGTGCTGTGGAGAATCTATTTCGCCACCAAGATCGAGTTGTACGGTACTTGGCTGTCCGGGTGTTTTGCTTGTATGTTCATGCAGCAGATTATGCGACACAAGAGAGGGTCAAGAGAGTAGTCGGAGAAGGCGATCTTGACGGACTCTGGGAAGGACATCAAATCGACTACCGGTTCCTATCATTATGGGAAGAAAAGAGATGGAAAGATTTGCAGTTGAATATGAATCGCCAAGACGACAGCGCAACGGAAGATTCTGTATCTACAGATCAAGTACTATCGCCTTACACGGTCAACGTCAGTGGCGTCCTTTTGCCCCGATTAGATGGACATCCTTCGCAGGAAATGCCTTCTGAGCTTGTATCCACAGTCACCACAGAAGCCAATCTAAAGGATATCGCCCATGGTCTCCTTCATTCGAGTCCGATCTTGCTCACTGGTCTTGCCGGATCTGGAAAGACACTCCTTACCCGTCACTTCGCCTGGCAGTTAAACAAGCTGGAGAAAATGGTCACTCTACATCTCAACGAGCAGAGTGATGCGAAGCTTTTGATCGGAATGTACACTACTGGTACAAAACCGGGGACTTTCAGCTGGCGGGCAGGTGTTTTGACCACAGCTGTTCGAGAGGGGAGATGGATCTTCATTGAAGACTTGGATCGAGCACCAAACGAGGTCATCAGTACACTTTTGCCGCTGATAGAGCGCGGTGAACTACTCATTCCTAGCCGAGGAGAAACCATACGAGCAGCGCGAGGATTCCGCATTATTGCGACGATGCGAAGCACTCTCAATCCACGAGGCCAGGAGATTGTACCTCGTCAAAACATGATAGGCCATCGATTTTGGAACTGCATCACGGTTAGAATGCCTCAATTGGATGAGTTCAGGCACATAATACACGAAAAGTACCCGATACTGCAGAAGCATCTGCCTGGTATCATGCAGGTCTATGCTCGACTTCTCCACCTCTATTCGGACGCAAAATTCTCATCTGAGAACGGAACTTCACTTCGTGCCTTGACTCCAAGAGACCTTCTGAAGTGGTGCGATCGGATATCCATACTGCTCGCACAAGCCACGTTTAGCGACGCGCAGAAGGACGACATCTTCATGGAGGCCTTTGATTGCTTTGCAGGAAGCTTACGTAGCGAATTAGCTCGTCAGATGGTAATGGACTGTGTGGCCGAAGAGCTCCATATCGACCCACAGCGACGTGATCATCTATTGAGAAACCGGGAGGTCAAACTGCATTTACCATCGAAGACAACATCTTCTGGTACCATTCAAATCGGCCGCGCCAGATTATCTAAGCATAAATCATCGAAAAAGGCAGGCACAGGACGACCTTTCTCCACTAATGACTACACCTTGCGTTTACTGGAAAAGGTTGCTGTAGCAGTTGATCGTCAAGAACCACTTCTTCTCGTTGGTGAGACCGGTACTGGAAAGACAACATGCATCCAGTATCTGGCAGAGCAGCTTGGCCGAAAGCTTGTAGCATTCAACTTGTCTCAGCAAAGTGAAAGCGGAGACTTGCTTGGTGGTTTCAAACCGGTCAATGTACGCAGTCTCGTCATCCCACTCAAAGATGAATTCGACGAGATTTTCGACACCACTTTCTCGAGGAAAAAGAACTTGCGATTTCTTGAGATGCTGGGTAAGCGTGTGGCAAAGGGCGAATGGAATCGCGTTTGTGCACTTTGGCGCGAGGCTTTGAAGATGGTTGATGCAGCCCGAAAAAAGCACGAGTCGCACACCTCATCCCCAGATCCTGAGGGTGGTCAGCCTAAGAAGAAGCGGAAGACTGACACTTTGCCGGCGAACTTCCCCACTGCAAGATGGGAAAAGTTCGCAGCTGATCTACAAAATCTCGAGGCTCAGCTCGCTAGTGGCTCGGAAGCATTCGCGTTCTCTTTCCTAGAGGGTAACATCGTAAAAGCAGTGAGGAATGGCGACTGGGTGCTCCTCGATGAAATAAATTTGGCATCTTCAGACACTCTAGAGGCGCTGACGGATCTCTTGGGCGGCGGCCCGGATGGTAATCCGTCCATTCTTTTGACTGAGACCGGCAATGTTGAGCGAGTGGTCGCGCATCCGAACTTCAGGGTGTTCGCGGCTATGAACCCGGCAACAGACGTAGGCAAGAAAGACTTACCTCCAGGTATCCGGTCGAGATTCACCGAGCTATACGTTGAGAGTCCAGACAGTGACGAGAAGAGCTTACGCAACATTGTAGAGAAGTACCTAGGTGGCGATGGCACCGACCCAGCAATCGTCCGAGTTGCGCGGGATGTTACCAGTCTATACCTTGAAATTCAGAGGCATGCCAAAGCAAACATGCTTGTGGATGGTGCAGACCAGAAAGCTCATTTCAGTTTGCGAACTCTAACACGAACCCTGTCATACGCCCGAGATATCTCGCCACTATGCAGTATCCGACGAGCGCTATACGAAGGATTCCATATGAGTTTCTTGACATTCTTAGGCAAGGCTTCGGAGGATTTGGTCGCACCTCTCATTACCAAGTATTTGTTCCCTCAGAAAGCATCAATGAAGGCAGAACTTGGCAAGCCACTCCAGCAGCCATCAGACGGCCGAGGGTACGTGAAACAGGGCCATTACTGGCTTCGTCAAGGTGCACATCAAGTCGAAGAGCAATCGCATTACATCATCACACCGTTCGTGCAGCGAAACATGAACAATCTTATTCGAGCGGCCTCGACACGCAAGTATCCAGTGCTGATACAAGGCCCTACCTCCTCAGGTAAAACAAGTATGATCGAGTACTTGGCCAAAAGGTCTGGTAACAAGTTTGTTCGCATCAACAATCACGAACATACCGACCTCCAGGAATATCTCGGTTCCTACATTTCTGGCGCCGATGGTAAACTCATCTTTCAGGAGGGCATCCTTGTACGAGCTTTGCGGGAGGGTCACTGGATCGTGCTTGACGAACTCAATCTGGCACCTACGGATGTTCTTGAGGCACTCAATCGTCTTCTTGACGACAACCGTGAGCTGTTGATCCCAGAAACACAGGAGATTATTCGGCCCCACGAAGACTTCATGTTGTTTGCTACGCAAAATCCAGCAGGTCTTTACGGTGGGCGTAAAGTATTATCACGCGCTTTCCGTAACCGTTTTCTGGAATTGCATTTCGACGATATACCCGTGGAAGAGCTTACTGAAATCTTGCATCGCCGTACCATGATCCCTGAGACGTGGTGCAAACGCATAGTCAAAGTTTACCGAGAACTGTCTACGCTCCGGCAAGAGAATCGTATCTTTGAGCAAAAGAGTTTCGCAACGCTTCGAGACTTGTTCAGATGGGCTCAACGAAAAGCAGACACAATCCAAGACCTTGCGAATAACGGATACATGCTGCTTGCTGAACGCGTCCGCAAAGAAGAAGAACGTGTTGCAGTCAAGAAGATTTTGGAGACTGTGATGAGCGAGAGGGGCCCCAGAGTGACAATCGACGAAGACCAGCTATTCAGCGTGGATAGCCTGTCAAATATTGAGGGCCTCGGCGAGGGAGTTTCGACTGCCAACAGCAATGTCGTATGGACTCGTGCGATGCGCAGACTGTCCGTTCTTGTTGCTTATGCGCTTCGCAACAAGGAGCCTGTCTTGCTTATCGGAGAAACAGGATGTGGAAAGACGACAGTCTGCCAGCTCCTTGCAGATCAGTTCAACAACCAGCTTCACGTTGTTAATGCTCATCAGAACACCGAGACGGGGGACTTGATTGGTGCGCAGCGACCTATCCGGAATCGAGCCGCCATTGAAGAATCGGTCAAGGAGAAAGTGTTGCAAAGTCTTTCCAACGTTCCCAGCGAGAGACTCCAATATGACCCACACTCAATGGGATATGAGGACCTGTTGTCTCTGTATGACACTGTTGTCAAAAGTCACCCTGATTCAATACCGATCGAGACTCGAAACGATATACAAGTCCATCGAGTCAAAGCCGGAGCATTGTTCGAATGGTCGGATGGTAGCTTAGTGCATGCGATGAAGCAAGGTCACTACTTCCTTCTCGATGAGATTTCGTTGGCTGATGATTCCGTTCTTGAACGCTTGAACAGTGTTTTGGAGCCATCTCGCACTATCCTGCTTGCCGAGAAAGGGCCTATAGACTCTTTGATCACAGCAAACGACGGCTTCCAATTCCTTGCGACCATGAATCCAGGTGGAGATTATGGCAAGAAAGAGCTTTCACCGGCGCTTCGCAACCGCTTTACTGAAATCTGGGTACCGGCGATGTCTGACCTCGATGACATTCTGGAAATTGTACGATCAAAGCTGAAGCCGGAACTTGTGAATCATGCCAGCGTCATTGTATCATTCTCGCAATGGTTCAACGACAAGTACAACACCTCGGTCGCATCCTCGATATCCATTCGTGATACTTTGGCATGGGTTTCGTTTGTCAATAACTCTGCTCATCATGACCCGATTTTCAGTATTGTACATGGCGCTGCGATGGTTTTTATTGATACCCTTGGTGCCAATCCTGCAGGACTTCTCGCAATCTCAGCATCAACAATTAATGTGGAGAAGAAAGCATGCCTCGGTCATCTCAGCCAGCTACTGGGAACGGACGTCACGCCCATGTACTACGGTCCTATCGATATCGTGAACACGGACGAAATCTTTCAACTAGGTGCCTTCTCTATTCCAAAGTTCTCGTCAGCAACATCGCAAGCATCCACCTTTGCGCTTGAAGCTCCAACGACACAGTCTAATGCGATGCGAGTCGTACGCGCACTCCAGTTACCAAAGCCAATATTACTGGAAGGTAATCCCGGTGTGGGCAAAACGACACTCGTCACCGCTCTTGCAAAAGCCATTGGGAAGCCATTGACAAGACTCAATCTGTCTGAACAGACAGATTTGATGGATCTATTTGGTTCCGACGTGCCTGTAGAGGGTGGAGCTGCGGGAACATTCGCCTGGCGCGATGCACCTTTCCTCAAAGCTATGAAGAGTGGCGATTGGGTCTTGCTTGATGAAATGAATCTGGCATCTCAGTCGGTACTTGAAGGTCTTAATGCTGTACTTGACCATCGTGGTGAGGTATACATCTCTGAGTTGGACCAGACATTTCACAAGCATCCAGATTTCAGGGTCTTTGCAGCACAGAACCCTCATCACCAAGGTGGCGGCCGCAAAGGTCTGCCAGCTTCTTTCGTCAACCGGTTCACAGTGGTATACGCAGATGTTTTCCGACCAGAAGACCTGATCCTCATCTGCGAAAAGATTTTCCCTTCTATCGAAAAGCAGGAAGTTACCAAACTAATTCGCTTCGTGGCTGAGTTGGACGAGCAAGTAGTCAATCGTCGGGCTTTTGGAAATCTTGGCGCCCCGTGGGAGTTCAATCTACGAGATACGCTGCGCTGGCTTCAGCTCCTAGCTAGAACTGACTTTCCCGGGTCAGCAAGAGACTTCCTTGACGTTATTTTTGTGCAGCGATTTCGAGCCGAAAACGACCGGACTCGACTGCTCAAGCTGTTTGAAAGCCAATATGGTGCCCATGACTCTCGAATGAGCCTCTTCCACAATTTGAGTCAGAGCGACATTCAAATAGGCCTTGGCCTGCTTCCTCGAGATGTGGCGATTACCCGTTCAGATGCCGTTTCACCACTTTATGTTTCTCAGTTGGGACCCATGGAAGCTCTCGTAGTCAGTGTCAAACAAAACTGGCCAGTCATTATCGTTGGTCCGCCAGGGTCGGGCAAAACTGCCATGATTAACCAACTAGCAAGTTATGTTGGCACTGACCTTGTCACTTTCTCCATGAATGCAGATGTAGATGCGATGGATCTTGTTGGCGGATATGAGCAGGTCGACCCTATGCGAGAAGTACATCAATGCCTCCAGAAGGTCGAAGCAATGGTCCGGAGACACATTGCAGTCTCTGAACAACCTCAGCCAGCCTACATTGAACTTTTGGAATTCATCCAAGCAGGTTCTGTCATGCGTCTTATTGAAAATCTGCGCCCAATCCTCAACCTACTTTCAACCATCAATGTTGATGGAGTTGCGCTGGCCCAAAACTTACAGAGCTCCCTTCAGGCTTCAAATGAGCAGATTGACGGCGCTCGTTTCCAATGGGTTGATGGTATTCTCATTCGAGCACTCGAGCAAGGTAAATGGCTGGTCCTTGACAACGCAAATCTCTGCTCAAGTGCAGTACTCGATCGACTGAACTCTTTACTGGAACCGAACGGCTATCTCTCTATAAACGAACATTCGACTTCTGACGGGGAGGCGCGCATCGTGCGGCCACATACCAATTTTCGCATCTTCATGACCATGGACCCAAAGTACGGCGAGCTTTCCAGAGCTATGCGCAACAGAGCAGTTGAGATATGTCTACTTGAGCCAGATCAAGACAAGAAAGCGGCGCATAAACCGGTCGTACAATACGCCCTCGACTCTGCCAGCTATCGCTTCCGCGGCTTTCAAGACCACCAGGACCACCTCTCTATGACCCTGCAGCAGCATTTCGAGGGTTTGACTGTACAAGATAAAGAATTGCTCAAGAGTTTCACAAGCCAAGTTCGACAAGGACTCGTATCTAATGCATCAAGCCAAACAAATGGTGTTGCCAGCAACAAAGACATGCAATTGGACCTTGCTAAGTCCACAGCTCGACTGGAAGATGAGGTTTCACATCTTGTCCAATTCCTTGCAGGTTCATGGGCACCGCGTTCACAGCCGTTATCAGAGCGACTTGCGAATGGTACACTAGTGCAACTACTTCCGTTCCATCCTTTATTGAACGAGCTCTTTGTCAATCAAACAGAAGCATCCAAGGCTGTCAGCATGACCAGTGCATCAGTTTATGATGTCATGCTTGATCTATACAGCATGCAGAAAGCTATTCAAGAGCTACCGTCTGCGCGGTTTGAACGGCGAAAGGAAAAGCAAAAGCTGCCTGGTTTTCTGCATGCTTACTGCCAAGGGCTGATAAAACTCATCAATGAAATCTGGAAAACACTCCAAGAAGACCAGCAAATTGATCTCGCATTCCTAAAGCCGCTGAGGAGGATGTTTTGGGCCTTCCATGAACTTGCCACCGCTCCAACCTTCGATCGTGCAACGTTCCAGACATATCTCAAGATGTTAGCGTCTGCGATTCCCAAGCCCTATTCATCGCCCCCTCTTGTTCAGACACTCTCTTCAACTCTCTCCAAGCAAGTTGGTGCCTTTGGAGCCGATGTCCAGTTGACAACCGGATTAGGCATGGAACGCATCTGGCGCGTGTTCAAGCCATCGACACCGAAGGATCAGCAACAGTTGGCAGCTATTCTTGAGCTAGAGGCTTTGGCTGATAGATTCGATGCTATTATGTGGCAGTCAACTCTTCGCGTAGATGAAATGATTCAGATACGCGAACGTATCGCCAGTTCCTTGGACCTAGTTCGGCGAGATCAAGCAGATGCTCAAGAGCTCGTTACAGCACTCACTGCTGCAATCCAAGAGCTTGAGCAAGGTATTAGAGAAGACAGCATGCTCATCACACCCTATTTCGAAGAAGAGTTCGAGGGTCTATGCCAGTTCTTGGATGTCGCATGTCAAGACGAGTCTGCCGTGCAAAATATACTTCCCACAGCTGCTATTATAGCCACACGAGCCAAGTCATCTCTTTTTGCCCGAAGACCGACAAAGTTCTCTCACGGCATTTCTGGAGACTCTCAGGGTGCATCGGGGCAATTTGCGAAATCTTACCGTTACCTGGGCCTTACGCGCCAAACAGCAAATGCGATGGTAATCCAGAACCGATTCCATACATCAGTGATTGGGAAACTATATGGAGCAGACGATGTAAAGCTCGCACAGCTTGACCGTTTTGAGATCGAACTCCAAGTGCTGTCACAGCAGATGTCATTGGATGCGAATCGCATAACCAACGGTCAGAACAACGCCCTGAGGGATCTTTATACCAAAATCCACAACCAGCTTATCGCATCTCATTCCAATGAAGTCCTGCAAGTTGTAGACCATAGCCAGATAAAGTTCACCGACACAAACATCCACGAGACGTATCGATCAACTCTGGAGCACGGCATAGAATCCTTTTTCAAGGCTTCTGCTTCTGCTGTAGACGCGACTGCTTGGGTACAGCTGGGTTTATTAGGTCTCCGGTTGTACGTACCTAATTACCCACATGATCCTGCTCTACGACCGACAATCGAGCGAAACATGTTCAGCATCGAGAAAGACACTCTGTTGAACTCGTTGAGTGCTTTGAGACAATTTCAAATCGATTTCACTGGCCAAGATACTAGCCTTCACATCCGGCAGATTGAGGAGACCATCAAAAATATGGGCGAAGAACCACCCGTACCAGCAATTGTCCGCCCTGCTGTATCCGAGCTTGACAGCCTACAAGGCGAATTCACAAACTTGCTCAGTACTATACAGCCTCTCTTGAATCATTCCATGTCAATAGGAGAAGCTGCGTGCGACCAAACCCTGCAGCAAAATCTCATTCGAATTGTACAGCGCCTGACTGAAGGTTATCGAGCGTACGATGACATCACAGATACTGTAGTCGGGTTCCTTGTATGCCTCCAGATCGGTCTCATACTTGGCCAGATGGAAAAAGAGAGGACCTCACACAGTGCTACTGGAAACAGTATTTCGTATATCACATCGAGAACCCCTTTCTTTGGGCAGTCACAGCCTCTGGAAAAGCCAGATTCGCTCTTGCGAACTATGGAGGCAGGTTTGGGTCAGTCGAACCACGTTGTAGATTTGAGATGGCACACTCTACACTCAATGCTCTTCCTCAAGAGCACAGATCCTCAAACCTTGGCTATCCCCGTAGCCAGGAATCTACTGCACGATCTGTTCGCTAGTTTATACCACGATTGGAAGACCAAACTTCTCCAAGACCAAGAGAAAGAAGCTAAGAATTCGAGCCTATACACTTACAGAGGGCTAGACGATGACACAGAGGAGAACGATCCAACTCTCTTTCCCGACTACGAGGCGGAGCAAGAATCACTCGACAAGCAGCCTACATTGCCATCGAATTCTCGAGATTATGCCATTCGACTTGCTGAGATCCATTCCGAACTTTTCGTCAACGGTAGAAACGCTTCAGACTCCACAAAGGCCTTGATAGAGTGGTGTGCCGCTGAACTCAACCGTATCTCAGATGGCAGAGGCTATGGTAGTAAGCACGAAGATGCACTCCCGGCTATCTACCTCGCTCTGGATAAGAAGGTCAATGCTTTGTCTTCAAGCCATGCAGGAAGACATTACAACTTCTACTTCGATTCCAACCTTTTCGAGGCGAAGCGATTCATCACGCTCATACATCGTATTCAGTCTCGTTATCGTCAAATTCGCAATGTGTGGCCAGAGCATGCCACACTCTCAGACGTTCTACGCACATGCGACGAAGCTCTTGAGTTCCGCCATGTTGATCCCGTGGCCAAGTTCATTACCAAAGCTGAGAAACTCCATGCTTATATGCATGAATGGCAAACTGTTGCTAGTAAAGAGTACAGTGCTGCTGGCCTGTACGATGATCTGACCAAATTACTTGTCAGTTGGCGACAACTTGAGCTCACTACATGGGCACGACTGTTCGACATGGAAGAAGAAAAGTATCGGAGCGACGCCAAGAGCTGGTTCTGCGTGGCATATGAAACAATCATTGCTGCTTCGGAAAGCACTAGTGACGACAAAAGTCTTCAAGTTCATGCCAAAGAACTACTCAAGTCACTGGAGGGTTTCTTTGAGACAACCACCCTTGGCCAATTTGAACAGCGCATCAAGCTCTTACAACAACTTCGTGAACATGCGTTTATGCGTATGCAAGATGTAGATGCGTTCCGAACTGTGTATACGTCGCTAGACAATTTCCTCGCCTACTACTCGCGCCTCGAGAAGCCAGTGCATGAAATGATCGCCAAAGGCCGACAGAGCCTGGAAAAACAGATTGCAGACGTGATCAAGCTTGCTAGCTGGAAAGACACGAATATTGAGGTGCTGAAGCAGAGCGCGAAAACGAATCACAGGAAACTCACCAAGCTAGTCCGCAAGTTCAGGGCGGTACTTAGCCAACCCGTATCCAGCATCACGAGGGCGGGTTTCCCTGATGAAACCTACCCTTTGCAGGATGTTTCCTTGATGGCAGCCAGCACAGCCGTCAACCCTGCAGCACTTGAAGTCTGCGAAAGTGTTGTACCAGGATGGATGGAGCGACCAGCGCGTTTCAAGAACTTGAGCGTCACTACGTCCATGATGCGCAATCTTGCTACACCGAAGGCAGATTCTGTGGATGGCGCTTCATATGTTAACGAGTTTATCAGTGAGCTCTTGACAGCTATTGTTGAGCTTCAGAAGGCCACGCCGACCACCCTTACCGAGGAGAACAAGGCATCTGTTCAGCATCTTAAGACACAAAAACGCAAACTATATGCCGACACCATGAAGGAACTGCGGCAAATGGGTATCAACTCTAATCTGAGTGTAGATACACTGGTCAAGCAGGATGAGCTCTCGACGATCCTTTCGACGATGCCGCTAGTCAGGTGCGACGAGAACATTGGACGAGCAGCAGAGTACCATCTACACAAAGCTCTCAACATCATGCCACAAGTCCGTGCAGTCACCAGGGAGCATTCTGGCGACCTAACTCCGAACGATGTAGCAAGAAGCATTGGCTATTTGGAGGGTTTACTGCATGCATCTCTCAGACAGCGTACGATACTAAGCAGAGCTGCACAAACCCTTGAGCAGATCCGTATTCCGCTTTTCACGATTACAGAGCTCAGCAGCCCGGATGTTGGAAACATTGCTTGGGTGCACGAAGAACATCTCGAAGCTGCCACATTTACCCAAACTCAGCTGCGATGGCTCTCTGCTATGTTGACAACCGGCACAGAAATTGTCAATGCGCAGGCAAAGCTTGGAAAGACCAACGACATCGACCATGCGATCCGCCAGATGCGAGAGAAGGCTGCCAAGACCTCTGAGCTTGCAGACTTGCGTGACCGACTCCCAAAACTACCACCTAATCTTCAATCTGAATCACATGAAGCTTTGAGCAATTCTATCAATACTCACTTGGCGGAGCTCAGAACCGCTTTCCAGGAATGGCATACCAGTAGCGACATGATAAGACCAATCCTTCGGCATATCGAGCCATTCTTGTTCAGCTATCCTCCTACGGACCTTGCTCGACTTCCGGAAAACCCACACGCCACACTCGATGCTCATGTGAAAGAAGTATTCTCTTCTTTGGATCTTGTTCTGGGATCAATGCAGGATATCGAAGTAGCGATGCAGACCATCCCCGCTTCAACGGACGATGCTTCTTGGCTCGTCAAGGAAGAACAAGCACTTTCTGCTGCTCTCAATTCTCTACATGCTCCGCAGATCAGCGAAAGTCTAATGTCGATACTCGACAAAATCCAGCTACTCTACGAGGACGCCAATCTGAAATCTATGGCAGCTTTGCTCTCTTCTGTCAGGCCGATTCTTGAGCAGTATATGGCATGCCACAAATCTATCTTGAAGCGCTTTGATGCATTGCACGCGTCAACAGCGAATCTGCTGCATCGTTTGTCAAAGTCTTTCATTCAGATTGGAACGCAAGGCTTCTGTCAGCCTTCAGAAAAGTCTGGCGACAATCAAAAGGGCAAAGATGACAAGCTCGAGTCTGGGACCGGTCTGGGTGAGGGCGAAGGCGCTGAAGATATCTCCAAGGACATTGAAGATGACGAAGATTTGGATGACTTGGCGCAAGAACAGAAAGGTGAAAGAGAGGGTAGTATCGAGGAGCAAGAAGATGCCGTCGATATGGGGGACAAGGAAATGGAAGGCGAGAGCGAGCAGGTTGAGGAAAAAGAAGAAAAGGGCGATGAGTCCGGTGAAGAAGGGGACGAAGATGCGCAAAGCGAAGTTGGAAGTGTTGATGATCTTGGTCCTAGCGCTGTCGACGAGAAGATGTGGGATGATGGCAGTAAAGAGGAAGACGCCAAAGACAAAGAGGGCAAAGACGATGTGGGTACAGAGGATCAGAACGAGCAGGTTGCTTCTGATCAGAAAGAAAAGGAGAAGAGCGGCGAGGACGGCGAAGAAGAGGAGAAGGACGAAAAGAAAGATGGTCAAGAGGATGAAGAGATGGAAATAGAAGGTGAAGACCAGGAAGAGAATGTTGGCGCTGCTGAAACCGAGCAGATAGACCCGAATGCAAAGGAAGAGGAGACACTGGACCTCCCTGAAGATCTTAACATGGATGGGCAGGACGACCAAGACAAGCACGACGACGACCTTGGCGATATGGATATGGATGATGATCTCCCTGAGGATCAACCAGATCTTGAGGCCGAGCCGGATCGTCCTGATATCATGGATGAAGAAGTTCTTCCTGAACAGGAAGGTGAAGAAGAGAAGGAGACAACCGGTCACATCGAAGATGAAGAACAACCTGAAGGCGAACAAGAAGAAGAGGTTGACGAGCCAATTGACGATGACGCCGCTCCACTACCGGACGATAACATTCCAGAAGATGAAAAGCGTGACAAAAAAGACACTGACCAGGCTGATTTGAATGAGGAGGCCGGCGCTGGTATCGAGGCAAATGAAGAGGCACACAAGAACAAAAACGAACAAGCTTCTGCTAGCGCCGCAAATCAAGATGAAGGCCAAGAAGGAGAATCTGCCGAGCAGCAACAAGCACCTACGACTGAAGAAGGCCAACTTGGAGAGACAACAGCTCCAGAAGCCGGTGGCCATGGCGAACAACCTGAAGAAACTCGCGAGAAGCAGTCTTTCAAGAAGCTGGGTGATGTACTGGAAAAGTGGTACAATCAACAAAAGCAGATCCAGGATGCCAAGGAAAAGGACGAAACTCAGACACAGCAGATTGACAAAGAGATTGATATGGCTGATGCGGACTTTGAGCATCTTGGAGATGAGGAGCAACAGGCTGATACTCAAGCTCTGGGCACAGCAAACGAGGATCAGGCTAAGGCTTTGGACCATGATATGGCAATGCCAATGAATGAGGAAGAGGAAAAGATGCCCATCCGGCCTGAAGACAACGATGATGAGTTGACGGGAGCTGACAAGGATGTTGACATGGAGGATGTCGAGCCGCAGGATGATCAGGGTCAAGATCAGGAGGCACAACAAACGCAGTCTAACGCAATGGAAGGCCAGCCGCAAGCCTTTGTCGGAGAGCAACGCCCGCTGCCTGAGCACGATGATGAGGATATGGCCGATGCTGTCTCGCTCGACGACGACGTTACATCAACCACTTCTTCTGCCGATAACATCGAGACTCAACTATCCCTAACACACCTTGACCCGTCTTCCATGGACCCAGCATCTGCTCGCGCCCTTTGGCTTGCTCATGAGGCGTCAACGCACTCGCTCTCTCAACAGCTTACCGAACATCTCCGTCTCATTCTTGCACCAACCCTTGCCACCAAGCTTCGCGGTGACTTCAGAACCGGCAAGCGTCTCAATCTCAAGCGTATCATTCCATATATTGCATCAGGCTACAAGCGAGACAAGATCTGGCTTCGACGCAGTATGCCAAGCAAGAGAAGCTACCAAGTCATGATTGCGCTCGACAACAGTGGCAGTATGGCCGATAGCGGAGCCAGCAATCTCGCGCTCAAAACCCTTACACTTGTCACTCGCTCTCTTTCGATGTTGGAAGTTGGCGAAGTTAGCGTTGTTGGCTTCGGTGATGAAGTTAATGTCGCCCATGATTTCGACAAGCCTTTTACGTCCGAAGCTGGAGTACGAGTTTTCGGGCAATTCGGCTTTGACGCGAAGAAGACAAACGTAAGAGGCTTAGTTGACAAGAGTCTGGAGTTGTTCAAAGACGCCAGACAGAAGGGCAGTAGCTCTGCGGGCGAAGACCTCTGGCAATTGATGCTCATCGTCAGTGATGGTATCTGCGACAACCACGCCGAGATCCAACGTCTCATCCGCAAAGCCCAGGAAGAGCGCGTCATGATTGTCTTCATCATCATCGATAGCTCAGCCGCAGCTCCTTCTGTATCTGTACCAAAGCCGTCTGATAATCCCGCAGCGCAGCCGCCAGCGCCAGTCAAGGAGCAAGCGAAGACATCTATCCTAGACCTGGAATCAGTGGTTTTCACCCCCGAAGGCAAGATCGTGAGGCATAAGTATATGGAGCAGTTCCCGTTTAGGTATTACCTGGTTGTGAGAGATGTGAGGGAACTGCCGGGTGTACTTGCTGGGGCTTTGAGGCAGTGGTTTGGAGAGGTTGCGGGAAGTGTCTGAGTATCGTGACATCACCAGACTTTGAATCTGAAAGTTGCGCAACTTTAAAGCATTTTCTGGAGAAGCAGTGGTAATCATTTAGGAGTACGGAGGGTCCTATAGGTTTGGAGTAACATGATTTGCATTTTCAGGCGTTCGGCAACAATTGGCTTAATGTCAACAATTTCCTTGCGAGGTATAGTACTAGTACATAAATATAGCATGATATTGAAATCAGTTCAGCTTACAACATTGGGGGCCATGCGTAACGCGATACATACTTGACCCGAGCTGTTGTCTGTTGTCATCAGGCTGATTCGCTCTTACCCCACCTAGTAGTGTAACCATCGGTCTGTATATATGGGTGGGTGTTTGCAGCTGCCAGAACCAACCAAGTTATGACGTCCCTGCTTATCCCTTTTGTTGTTTCTGTCGGCATTGCAACCTTCTGCATCCCTGATTCTGCTTCTATGATAATCTGTTATAGTGAGGTGCCAGGACTTGCATTCAGCGCGTTATCGCTCGATTTGTTCAAAACACAATATCTGATTTAAACGCCATTGACCGAATCCCCTCATCGTACAATTAAAGATATGGTCATCCTAAAACCTTTCTCGCGCCCTTTCGCTTATGAGATGGTTTCCTCGTCTTTTGTTTGCAAATAAAGGCTCTCAGTGTTTACAGATTATAGGACCCGAAAACATATTGGAACAATCTATTCAAAGTAAAGGCGCTTCGAATAACGCATCTATCTTCTTCAACTACCGCACTCGGTGCAATAGCAGATTCTAAAACCTTGTTCGTGTGAGCACACACAGCCAGCCATCTACATAGTACAAACAGACAATTGTTTAGACCAGTTCTTGCTTCATGTCCGTCTGTACAGAAACACAAATCTACGAAGCAACTTTTATAACCGCTCGTCCAGCAAGCTTTCCCGCGCCCATTTCCGCAAAGAACCTATCGATATCCTCAAGCCCTCCGTACGTCAAGATAGGATGCACGAGCCCCCGGGCCGTGAAATCGAGAGCCTACGATACACGTTAGCACCAACCATCCACGAAACTCTAAATAGAAATTGGATATACCTCTTCAACCTCCTTCAGCGTCCCTGTCACACTACCTACGACATTCAACTTCTTCGCGCACAGCAGCAGCGGCGATGCGCCCGCCACAAAGTTGGGATCCTTTGGCAATCCCACGCACACCATAGTACCACCGGGTCTAAGCAGATGCGGCGCAGATTCGTACGCAGCGTGTGTTGCAGGAAAGACAAGAATGCCATGAGCACCGTACTGCGTAATTCTCAAAACCTCGGACGTGATATCGGCGCACGTTGTAAAATCGATATACTTCTCTGCACCCAGTTTGAGACACAGATCACGCTTGGCGTCACCACCATCAATGGCGATGACACGCATGCCCATGTGCTTTGCGTATTGAATGCCAAAGTGGCCAAGACCGCCTCCAGCGCCTGGAATCACTACCCATTGTCCCGGCCGGACATTGCTCCTCTTGCACGCCACGTACGCCGTCACGCCGCCGCACATGATTGGTCCTGCTTCTTCGTCTTTGACGCCGTCCGGAAGCTTAGTCGCATATCGGCCGTCTGCAACACAATATTCCTGGAACGTTCCCGCAACATGGAAGCCGCTATTCTGCAGCTTGGGACAAGCACATTCGTCTTGTCCGTTTGTGCAAAATTCGCATCTGCGACATACAGATGCGACCCACTTGATACCTGCGCGATTGCCAATTTGCCAGAGGTCCTTGACGTTGGAGCCCACGGCTACGACGGTGCCTGCGCCTTCGTGACCGCAAATGCCGTTTGTGGCTTCAGTCATCCTGATGGGCCATTCGTCGTACAAGAGAGATTTGTCGGTCGCGCATAATCCAGTGTAGTTGATCTTGACGAGGATTTCATCGGGCGAAGGGGCAGGGACAGGGACCTCCTTGATCACAATGGTGGTTTTGTCGCCATCACCTTGTTTGACGGCCGCCTTTTGAGTAGTTGGAACTTCCATTTTGAATTCGTACCCGTACGTTCGAACAAAAAAAGGGGGGAAACGGAATTTGAAGAAAAGAAAAAAGACGAGAATAAGAAGAAGCTATTATCTTGGCTGGAATGGGCTTCACTTTATCAAATCCTCCGAAGCACTTTCCCCACAAGAGGCTCCATTAGCTTTACTCCATACCAGGATCCTGGATCTATCCCCATGCGGGGCAAAAAAAAAAACGTGTGCAGATACCCCGTGCTTGGCGCGTCAGGGCTGACTGTAATGGCGGTGGTGCAAAGTGAACTAACGCCCGCTACCGTCTCGGCAGTGGAAAAAAGATAAGCAAAAGGCACATATCCCACGTGTTTTCCCTTTGCCGTACCCAACATCCGGACGGCCTCGTGACCGCGCGGCAGTATGGAAATTCGGACTCATTTGGCCGATGCCAACATTCCGGGACTGGCAGTTGTTAAATAACGCATTTCAATGGCTTGTGATGAGGTAACTAGAGTTTGAAAGTTCCAGTCCATGGGGATTTTGATACCTTGCAATACCCCGATACCGGTTGAGTCTGGAATGAATATTGCGGAGACCCCAGGTTGCTAAGACCCTTGGATTGGAAACTGAGAAGCGAGGTCCGAGAAGGCTAGCCACGTCACGGGGAAAGCCTGAATTCTATACTCCCACCTTGAATCAACCAAAGATAGTACAGCTATGTCATATATCTTTCGTTTCAATTGTCGTTGCTCTATATGCTTTTTGCAACGGGTGGTATCTGACGAGGGGTTGAACCTCGGCTCTTCATCAAACGAAGAGCGCGTCATAGTCATACAGGTTTCTTTCAAGCATATGCCGAAAACTGCACGCCAACCGATGCAGCAATCCAATCTCCCAAAACAAATAACGCCTCGCTAAAAACCCATGATTGCGCTTTTCCTACCACGCCGTGATATCGTCGACTTCTGCCTCACCAAAGGTACTGGTTTTGGTGGCGACCATGTCCGTGTCAGACGTGGCTGTGTCCAGAGTTGGCGTCCTGTTCATGATTTCTGGCAGCTCGGCGTTCAGGAAGCCAAGCAGATGATTGTTGACCTGCTCGAATTCTAACAGGAAGGCGTCATGCCCATCTGGTGAATCGATGGTCTTCAGCGATGCATTGGGGATATGCGCAGCTAATTCTTGTTGTTCGGCAAAGGTAAAAAGACCGTCTGACTGGATACCAAGCACAAGTGTGGGTTGCTCGATCAAAGACAGCGCATGATGGAGGGCCGACACGGGGTCCAGGGTTTCGGGTGTCTCTCCATCAGGGTACCGGTAGCGGGAAACATCGTGTGTATCCAGTTTCCTGGTGATGGCGATGTAGCAGTTGGCATCAAATCGCTTGATGAACTTTTCACCCTGGTAGCGCAGATAGGACTGCGCAGAAAAGTAATGCGGTGCGACAGATTTCGACGAACGCGGGAATCGCTGATTACTGCTTGTAGAATCTGGTATTTGGGGTAACTGTGCAGCAGGATTTGAGGCATCGTGAAACTCAAGGTCGGTGTGTGCTTGTGCAGTGCCAGGTATGGCGGTACTGCTATTTGTTCTGGACAAGGACCTTGGTGAACCGGCATTCTTGTGTCCGTCATTATGTATCGCCCAGTGCTCGTACGAAGGGTTTGACGGAGTAGTCGGACGTGCTACGTTGTTAATATTCTGTTTCTTAGACAGATCAGGAGTGTTCCGTCCAAACCTCGATTCGAATGAGTCGCGACTCCTGTAAGTCAGCAGGGCGGACATACGCGCCGCCCCAAGACCAGTGGAAGGAGGATCATCGTAGGAATAGTATCCATCCTCGTACTTGGGATCGCTGTAGATGCTCTGTCGTTGCGCTTCACCCCAGCTGATACCCCACGCACTATAACGGGCGGATGTGGCAATTGCCACTATCGTCTTCACATAGTCCTTTCCAAAGTATGCAAATTCGAGAACAAGCATACCGCCCATAGAGCCTCCGATTACCGCAGCGATCTGCTTCACGCCGAGGTCGTCCAAGAGAAGCTTGAAGATACTGTTCTGGTTAGCAAGTTTCATCAATAGCCGTAAAGGGCTATTCAACCTACTTTACATCATCGCGTACTGTTGTCAATGGGAACTCAGGGCCGTAAGGACCCAATGACACATCCCCATCCTTGGCTGTGACTGGACTGGCGCTGCCGTATGGGCTTCCGAGACTATTCATGCATACGACGAAAAACCGCGAGATATCGAAGGCCTTTCCAGGACCTCCGAGCAATGGTCCCCACCAATCCCCTACGTCAGCACTGCCTGTTAACGCATGACATATGACCATGGCATTATCCCCACCGGGCGCTAGGGTTCCATAAGTCTTGTATGCAACATTGACATTGTGTAACACGACGCCGGATTCAAGAGTGAATTCTGGAATTATAGCGATGGTTTGGTCGGGAATGAGTTTAGCGTAGGGGTTTTCGGGCTGTGACGACACTCTTTCTACAGAAATGTTAGAGTTTTTTTCGAGTCAAGGAATAATGCAACCAAGGGAACTGTAGAAATAGACAGTGCGGTTACCCAGCAGCAAGCGATCAAGTCGTAGGTCGTCGAATCCTTGTTCTGTAACACTGTGACATGCGCTGTGCTTCAGGCTGCGTCTTACAACTTTTGCGACAATAAAAATGTTTTTGCAAACCACTTACTATACTTGTGCGACCCACCGGCCGTTCCGTTTTCCAATTTTGAACCTTCCATATCTGCAGTGCTCATGGGTCGTTTAAAAAGGAGTGTAAATCCTGCAAGGCAGGTGGGGGCGTATTAATCACATTGCGGGGAGTCATTCTTTTGGTGTTGATGCTCGCAATCTGCCGCTAAACGAGGGTTTTGAGGTCTTGGCGATGACGTGATTCCATCTGTTCGTGCACATGCAGCAGAGATCCTGGCTTATTTGGTCTGTACTGAACTACCCCATATTACTCGGCTTGCGCGGTTGCAATTTGAGGCTGAGATATCTTCAATGTTACATGCGTTTTCGGCTTTCTGGCACGCTGCGAGTTTAACTTGGCTGTTGGTAGTTGATGGATTGTCATTGAAGTTCGTATCCAAGATATGATATGCAAAATGGATTTGATACTCTTTATATCGTCCAACCAGCATCGCATATCTCGCTGCTTAGTTTGAGAGTATGAGGACAAATACATAGACCTCGATTAGGTTGAAAATAAAAAATCCCATCTGTCATTGAACCATGATACAATTTTGATCGCTTGATTTGACGGGATGGAGGTATGCCGTTTAAGAGGTTCGCATGCTCGCAAAAGATTCCATGGCGACGTGCTCTCAACCAACTATTCCCAAGGCCTGTTAGCAGTCAACTGGAGACAAGATCAAAACTTGAGACATGGATTTGAGTAGGGGATGTGGAGGATGTAGAGGCCAAAAGATGACCAGGTTAGAATCTCGTGGTGGATAGATGATCGGACACTTGGTTTCATTCTCTTCTAGTACGAAACCGGGCATGGTTGGACTCTGTTGTTGTTCAAGAGTGCATCGTTTGCGAATGAGTCTGCGCCAGACGCTAAACCACATATGGCTCGTGTTCTGCGCTTAGCTCTTTTTGCTGCCATCACAACGCCATCTTAGTAACATCAATCATCATCCATATTGACATGCAATGCGACGGGTAGTAGTAACAGGCTTAGGGCTTGTGACACCTTTGGGACTAGGTAGTATGCCCTGATTCATCATCCAAGCTCTGCACTAATTTTTGCAGGCGTCCGCCAAACGTGGAAACGCCTGGTCGATGGACACTGCGGCATCGTTTCCATTCAGGATCGCAGCCAAGATTTTGCATTGCTTCCTAGTCGAATAGCCGGCATAGTACCACAGGGATCGAAAAACGAGGGAAAATGGAATTCCAGAGAGCATTTGAGCCCTACCGTAGGTCCTATGTAATTCTCGTAAGACTATTCGAGCAGCCACTGACAACAAAACAGGACGAGCGTCGCATGGCACAGTTTGCTCAGTATGCCATGGTGGCTGCCGAAGAAGCTCTACAGGATGCTGGATGGAACCCAAAGAATGAGAACGTTCTTGAGGCCACAGTACTAATGTACCGGTATTGTTCGTATGTGCTCTACTTACATAGTCGTAGGGTGTCTACATGGGCTCCGGAATCGGTAGCTTAGACGATGTATACGACACTACTGTGGCATACGAAAAAGGTGTAAGCGAAGAACTCCTTCTTATACCATACAAAGCTAACTTTTTAGGGCTACCGGAAGGTCTCACCGCTGTTTGTACCACGGCTGCTGATTAATCTCGCGGCTGGCCACATCTCAATGCGCTACGGTTTCAAGGTGAATTGTTTACGTTGAGCTACGGCCATCTCGCTAACCTGCTGTTAAAGGGACCAAACCACGCCGCAACCACAGCATGCACAACTGGTGCGCACAGCATTGGGGATGCTTCTCGTCTGATCCAGTTTGGAGATGCAGATGTCATGATCGCTGGCGGGTCTGAATCCTGTATCCATCCGCTTGCTATTTCAGGCTTCGCTAGAGCTAGAAGCCTTTCCACTGCATTCAATGACCGGCCTACTGAGTCAAGTCGTCCATTTGACAAACAACGCGATGGCTTTGTTATTGGAGAGGGGGCTGGTGTTGTGGTTCTTGAAGTATGTCTTTCTGGACCATGACGTGTGCTGATCTAACAAGTGCAGGAGCTCGAGCACGCGCAAAGAAGAAATGCACGCATCTATGCCGAAGTTGCTGGTTATGGACTGTCCAGCGATGCATACCACATGACAGCACCCCGTGAGGACGGACAGGGCCCACATCTAGCTATGAAGAATGCATTGCGACATGCTGGCATCAAGCCAGGTGCTGTCGATTACATTAATGCTCACGCCACGAGTACACCTCTAGGTGACGTCGCTGAGAACAGGGCGATCAAATCACTCTTACTGGGTGAAGAAGGAAAATCGTCAGCCTCTGAGATCAACATTAGCAGCACGAAAGGTGCAGTCGGGCATTTGCTCGGCGCTGCTGGTAGCGTGGAAGCAATCTTCACAGTGCTGGGGATACATCATGTGGGTTAAGTGTGGAGCCACAGCCGTACAAAGGCTAACAACTTGTAGAACATCCTCCCGCCAACCCTTAACCTTATTGAGGCTGGAGAACCGGCTTCTGAATTCAATTGCAATTATGTGGCGAATGCTGCTCAGCAACACAAAATCAATGTCGCTCTCTCCAACAGTTTCGGGTTTGGAGGCACCAATGCTTCACTCTGCTTCCGGAAATTGTAAATATACAAGGACTTTTCAGAGGTAACTGCAAGAAAAGAGATCTTCTTAATAATAGTCTGATTAAATTCGTGTTATCTGGCGCATTGAAGCGATTGTATAGAAGAGTGATGATGGGTAAGCTACCCCACTACCCAGGCCCGGTCTTTCCATGATAAGAACTATGAACCCCACTCACTAGCGCCATTGCATCCAATGAATCACTTCCGGAAGCCGCACGCCATCTCACTTCTCTTCCCCCATTTTCTACATCCCTCTCATAGAAGCCTGCTGGATTCCTTTGGTCGTCCTGAAGCCCAGTTGCGGCTTCCAATTCAATACTGACGGCTAGAGCGATGACGACTTCACAGGGCGTGCTTATTGTGGGCGGCAATAGCGGGGACCCAGAGAGCCAGTCGTCTTTCTTCCACAAAGCCTCAAAGAAAGCTACAGAATACCACTCACAGACTCCGTACCTCAGACGGCTTCCCTTCCCCGCGATTGCCATCATTGTGACTCTTATTTTCGTCAACTTACTTGTTTGGGCAGCCGTTGGTATCGTTTTGGTAGGTGGAAGATATTTATACAGGTGGACAACAAGAAGTACTAATTTCTTTAAGCACTGGCACACGCCGCTCATCTCTACAGCCATACTTTCATATACCCTGGGCCTGCGCCATGCCCTGGATGCAGACCACATCTCGGCTATCGATCTCATGACTCGTCGCCTAATAGCTGCAGATCAACGACCAGTCACAGTAGGCATGTTCTTCAGTCTTGGACACTCGACGGTAGTAATAGCCACATCTCTCGTCGTTGCCGGTACTGCTGCTGCTGTTTCAGATAAGTTTGACAATTTCGAGCGTATTGGCGGTATCATCGGGACGTCCGTGTCCGCAGCTTTCCTACTCCTACTTGGCATCATGAACATGTACATTCTGTATAAGCTCATTGTTCAGATGCGCAAGATGATCGCCAGCGATCCTGGAGGCGAACATGAGGAGTTCAAAATTCAGGGTGGTGGATGCTTATTCCCGCTCCTACAAAAGCTGTTCAAGCTAGTCGACCAGCCTTGGAAGATGTATCCTCTTGGGGTACTCTTTGGGCTGGGCTTCGACACATCTTCTGAAATTGCCATCTTGGGTATTAGCTCAATTCAAGCAACTAAAGGCACTTCAATATGGCTCATTCTCATCTTCCCGCTGCTGTTCACGGCGGGCATGTGTTTACTGGATACGACGGACGGCGCACTGATGATGAGTCTGTATACGAGTACCCAACTCGCACGCGATCCGATAGCAATCTGCTACTATAGCATTGTCCTCACCGTCATCACTGTCATTGTCGCGACAATTATCGGGACAGTTCAGTTCCTCAACCTGATTCTCAATGTTGCTGAGCCCCAGGGCAAGTTCTGGGACGGTGTAGAAAAGCTGGGCGATGCATGGGATATTGTTGGTGTGTACTATGTTTTTACTCAATGTGTACCATCGCACTGACATCACATAGGCGGAACGATATGCGGCACATTCATCGTATTTGGTGGCCTCAGTGTTCTCTTATACAAGCCATGGAGACAGCGTGTCGACAAGAAGAGAGTTACTAACGCACATTTCGAGCCCCTGTCACAAGATCAGAATACTCCACAGCCTGATGAGGGCGATTCACGTGACACACAAGAACCAGGTCCGATACTTGCCAAAATCATGGATGTACATGTGGAACCTATCGAGACTGCCGAGGCCGCTGGTTCTGCACATCGATGATGAGTTCATTTGATCATGATCACAGCAAGAACAAATAGATGAACAAATATTTTTAGTTAAATATTAGATCTAGAAAGATCACTTGAGTCCCACGAACCCGAATATTAACAATGTTAAGTAAGCAACGAAGTTCCCGGAACCAGATCGCTTGTCATTTCCATACTTCGCCTAAGCGCCTTATTCTGGAACCGCGCTGTGAGCTAAGTCATATGGTAACAGTCATCATTGCCACTTACCAGGTTCATTTCTTATCGAACAGCGCCCCGATCTCTCTCAACTCCTGATTCTGGGCGGTGATGTCCTGCTGAGGCGCCACCGTAGCCTGCGGGACATAGGAAGCAGCAGTGCATGCGTGTATGGTGTTCCCACCAGCGTCCCGGGTACAAGAGCAGACCACTGCTGTGCTACAAGAGAAACTTGATATAAGAAACGCGCCCAGAGAAGAAACCGTGGTAAGTAGACTCACGATCTCGTGTCTTCCACAGGGGGCGTAGTATGTGATGACGTCCGGTCATCAACCCTAGCCTGCGGCAATGAAGGCTGGATTCTGGAAGCCCGGGACGCATCCTCGATGAAGGGCATGATGAGTTAAAGTCGTGCCAGTTGTATGCTCTGCACCGATGAAACGATCTCTTTGGTGGGAAAAGATAGAAAGAGGATAACAAAGAAGCAAACCGTTGTGGCAGCGAAGATTTTATCTATCTTTATAATTTGACGACAACACAAAACGGGCAAGGCGGCCAGCCTGCCCGTGAAAGCAAAACTGCATTCCCAGGTTTCTGTGTTTCGTGCCTCCGGAGGACTACCGCGAAATATCAACAGATCTTTCGTCAACACGCACAGCCCGATGCAAAGGATGCAAAGCCGGCGCAAGATTCCGCACATCCAGCGAATCGCTAACGAAGATGGAAAGATATGCCCTTCCTTTTTTACGCTGTTAGGCTTACGATTGCGCTGCAACCCGGCTGCATGTTCAAGCCTGATCACCTACAGTAGTTTCCGGCCACTTAGGGCGTGAGTAAAAAAATAGATTCTAGGACACATGTGCAGTACAGGGGAGGTCAGAAGGAATGCATGGCCCCAAAGCCACCACATTGGGGAAGTGACGAGAGGTGTGTAACCATAAACCCACAACACAGGATCGCGGTGCTGGGGTCACCACCACGGTGCTGCCCTGAGGCTACATCCTGGTCACATGTCGTCCTGTCACCCCCTCCTGCCAGTCGGTACTGCACTGGAACCACCATGCACCAGTGCTTGGCTTGCATGCGAGAGCTATGCTCCTTTTCTCTCCTTGCAGACACGTTAGTTATGTGATCGTGGTGACTGCAGAGGTAGCGAATTAGAGATCGCGGGGGTGATGCCATGGGCCAAAGTGGCTGAAAGGCTGGAAGTGGGTGATGAAGTGTTTTGGGCACAAGATGGTTTGCGCAATCTGGAAAACGGCTTTCCGGAGATCAGGGAGCCCTGCTGGGCCAGGGAATGATCACAGGCGAGAAAATGCGGGTTTCGCCTGAAAGGTTGCGGATCACGATTGTGTTAGCTACTCGTCGGACGGGATGTGCTCCCCCTTTCCATCCAATCACGTCGCAGAAGTGATAACTGACCTCACATTCTGCCCCCGTTGAGGACTTCTTGCTAAGCCTGAAAGGTTTCCCCGCCCCCACCCGACACCTTCTCTGCAGCAGTGCTTACCCACCGCTGACCACGAAGTGATCGCATTCAGGTGGATGGCCAAGCATCGTGAAATTCATTAGATTTGGCTGGACCGCCAAGCATCGTGAAAGTCATGCCATTCTGTTGGGCAGCCAAGTAAGTACGTCCCTTCGAAGTCCCACCCGCTATCGCTTTCGCCCTGCCATACATTCTGAAGTAACTAAAAATGCCGCAATACCGCCCATCCAGGTTATTGGCTCGATGACCCGAGGCAACCTACTAGTACTCATGTCCCAAGACATGGTCGTGTCACGACACGATAGGGGGAGATGGGAAAATTATGATCTGGAAGTTGGATTATTCGCTTCATGGATGATTGCACATTACAGCAGGTCCTCACACATGGCATGGGTATCCATACCTTTATGCATTTGGGCAGACGTGAGCGGGATGACCATGGAACGTAGCAGGCAGCAAGAGGGTAGATTGTGCTCGCTTGCTCTCCTGCATTATAGTCGCTTACTTTTCTCGTATTTTGCTGGCATAATCGTTGAATTCATAGTTGCCTACCTTTGCTGTATATACTGTGTGACGGGAGACGCAACGGGCATGCATACTACCAGAACTCAATGGCGATGCGCCACACGTCCAACCCCCCGCGCTGATCCCTGCGCACGAGCGTGGAGACATGAGTGCAACGCCATTGTATGAAGAAGGCAGGAAAACGATTCCACGTGGTGTTATGCCCAATGCAGCTGAGGCAGCCGTGCTTACGTGCTGCCGTACTTTGCATCCCGCGGCACGGCGTCTGGAAAGGGCAATGTAATCTGACTAGTACCACCTTTTCCCGCCTCTGCATACCGCATCTGCTTTTCCGGAGCCATGATATAAACGGTGAGTTGTCGTGCACAGGACAACCAATGAGAACCTCAAGCAACTTCATAACAAGCAAAAAAAAATGAGGCAGTAACTTCAGGTGTTCAGACTAGCATTTGTCTCACCTGCACCATGTATGCAGGATTATGCACGTATTTCTGTTTGGATTCTGGTGCATTGTGCATGAATATTTCGTTATTCGTTTTCTAGGGCCTTTGAGTACCAGCAGCGTGCTACGCCAGCCCATGTACATACATTCATACATTCGCACTCTTCCAGTTTCGTTCATAGTATCCCGACGAATCAAGGTTCCCAAGCGGCGATTTTCCAGACCGCCTCTTCAGTGCCAAAGACTCGAAGCGTGTTTCCAAATTCGGCCCAGAATTTGGAATCGAAATGCGGGATGAGTTCCATTGGTTGGCGCTCGACTTGCTCGAGGGGCGTCAAATTCGCAGTGTTCCGGGCAGGGGCTGCTGCATTTTCCCACGATTCGAAAGATTGACTTGTTTGGTCGCCCTGTTTTCCGTTTCGGTGTTCTTTCTTCGGTTCAGCTGGCTCTGCTTCCTCATCATCGGTCGATGGAGGCGTGGCATCTGGGTTGAGTGATATTTCGCTAAGAGCATCAAATACATTTTTTGTCTGGAATCTTGTTTGCTCTGCTTTCTTGCTGGCCTGTTTGTTCCTTTTCCGCTGCTTCTTAGATGGCTTGAGTTCCGGGTTTTCGACGGGTGGTAACGGGACTGGCTTTTGCACTTTTTCCCGGCCGTCCTTGACGAAATCGGGTACGTTTTCATTGGTAGTAAGATTCAGTTGGCTGTCCGCGCCATTGGTCGAGTCAAAAAGCGGTGGGAGTATCTTCTCTCCTCTTTCCACGCCAAGTCTAGCAGCTAGTTTGATCATGATGGTGGCAGTCAGCAAGCTGTCGTAGCCCGCTTCGTGAAAAGCTTCAATGTCTTGGTACTTGGGATGGTCGGCATGAGTGATAATATTAGGCAAAGGTTGGCCACTGAGACCTTGTGCAATGTCCTGTAAAGTGGGTGACGCGTTGAGATCGCCTTCGGCAAATGTGGCCAGATACTTGGTGTCGATTATTTTAGGGAACAGCTCGTGTATGGCGTCTTGGAAATCGTCTAACGTGTCCTGGTCACCTTCATTAGCATAACGCATCGACATGGATGGAATTTCTTATGACGTACAGGCAACTCGCCAACGAATGTGCGGTAAAGATATACAATGTCGGTGAACATGTTATGACCAACGAGAACCGGCTTTCTGGTCCTCAGCCTCTCCATGGCTTTGTCGAAACTAGGGCGTATATCACTTGTATCTGCCGTTGGAACCATACCTGTCGTCCGAGCAACGAACAGCAGGTCAGTTCTATCGAGATTGCCACCTTTGACTAGAACCTCAAAAATCCAACGAAAGCCAATTTGACGCAATATGGACTCGTCGACGCGGTTCTTCATTCGTTGCATATTTTCTGCTTCGCGGACGGGATCAAGCTGAATGATGCGCACGCATTCTGAGCGACCCATGGTTACTAGGTCAGGGAATTCAGCACGCACGAGTTGATGAACCAACCGTTTTTCAAAGCGTGTTATGACTGGTATTTTTGGTCGGTCAGGGAGCCCAGTATGGGTTGTGATATCTAAACCAGACGAAGTGGTGGTCTTCCACTTGTTGATGGCCTCCCTGACACGACGCATAAAGTCAAGAGACTCGACATCTCCCTCCTTAAGCTGGAGATCGGGTACGGGATTCTTCTTCTCCAGACGGTCATACGCCATCTGCTTTGCTTTCTCTGCCTCTTGTCGCGACAAATATTGCACGCCGTTGGCAAAGGGCAGGCCCAGGTCAAAGCCATTTTTGAGCAAAAAAGTACAGGCACCACTTTGAAACCGGATCTCGCGCTCAAAGTCGATGCGCTCATCCAGCAATGGGCTGATGTCGATGTTATATGGGCGTAAGACGTACTTGTTTGCTATATAGTCGAACCTTGCGCACGTAATCCCTACCTGTAGGATCTGATAGCGATCGGCGCCCATCTTGGTTTCGGCATAGCGTTCCTCCATGGTAAAACGTCCGGGGCCGCGCGGGGGCTTATCCTGGATGCGGGAAGGGATACCGGAGAGTTCCAGGTCAAACGAGACAAAATCCGCCTCGGCGATGTTAGTGAGCATCCACACGAGGTGGTGAGGGAAGGTAGCTGCGTCGACATCCATGTTTGTGGGAATGATGGGGGTTGCGGTCAAGCAGCATAGGCAGTTTGCGATGATAACACAAGCTTGTAGATGACAGTAGATGCTGAGGGTAGCGAAGGCGAAGAGGCAGCTGTTGAAAGAAAGTGGGTGGCAAGGCTACTACCTGGAGGCAGTTGTGAGACTAAGAGCGATCAAACAGGCATTTCTCAGCCGGTGACTCAGAGCTTGTGGCAAGCAGGCAAGCAAACAGTTGCGAAGCGAGTTGATTGCGCATTGTGGCCATGGTGGTAGTACAATGTCTGCAGATACAGCATATATGGTAGAGTGCAAGCATGAGTATATTGCTTGTCACGTGTCGGTGTGCGGAAATGAGGAGAGGGTTGCTCGGCCAGTTGACGCGCCAAGACATGACTGACAGCCAGAAAGCCGAGGTCGAATGTTGTGACGACGCGGAATGTGGAAATGCACACCACCGAGCCGCGCCCCCCGTCTTTCACCGCTATGAGCCCGTAAACGCCGTCCGGAACTCCTCGCCAGCATTTGTATCGCGTCTTGTAGGGACCATGGCGACTCTCTACGACGATGTCAGCGGGTCGCGCTACCTGTCTACGTCCATCTCGTCGCTGTCGGCTTCGCGGCAACAAGCCTCCCAGATCGCCAAAGCCTACCGCCAGGCCGCCCAGCTGTTCCTGACGCGCCGCCTGCCAGAAGCCCTCTCCACAATCGAACCCATCATCACCCCGCCGCCCCTAGACGACACCAATGGCCCCAATGGCGACCTTGTAGGACATGCGCCCGTAGCAACCGCGTCTCGCGGCACCCGGATCAAGGTCTGGAGCTTCTACCTCACCTTCCTGAATGCCGTCATCGAACTGGGCGCCGAAGAGGGCAAGCATGCCTTTGGCAGCACCCGCTGGAAGCAGCTAGTGTCTAAATGCCGCGACGGTAGCATCTGGGACGATGTGGTGCGCGATGGCTATGCTGGAGTCGAGGGTGACGTGGATGCCGATGTTGTTGTGAACCTGTATGCCGAGAGTAGGCCGTGGATGTGATTTCTATACTAACTACCATGCAGAGCCACACTGCTACTCACACATGCTCCCTCCCAGCGCCTCAACCAGCAGAAGCTTGAGACATACCTCTCTGCATCTGCCACACCCACACTCGATATCGCCTCCCATATGGCTTCGCCGTCATACCAAGAGAAGCGCCCTGGTCACCACAGGCAACATACCGGCACAGACACGCCGCGCGACCTCGAGAAGCGCATCAAACTGCTCGAGCTATACACGCTACATGTCCTGCCCCGTAACGACGAGTGGGACTATGCCCGCGAGTTCATCAGCATGTCAGAGGTCCTGGATGATGAGCGCAAGGAGGCTTTCCTGCTCGCTCTGCACTCACTCAAGGAAGAAAAGGAGGACACCGAGGCAAGGGAGGAGAAGCTGCGCCAACAACAACAAGAACAGATGGAGCAACGCCGCAGAGAAACCGAGGCAAGGCGTCTGGAACAGTCTCGTGCAGAGGACGAGCGCCGGAAACGCGAGGAAGAAAACCGCCGCCAACCCCGAGGCTCAGACGAACGTTTCCGCAAGTCACAACCCACCCCTCAACCCGTTTCCTCGCAATCTTCTCGAACCTCACGCACTCCACCCAAGAAATCCATGAGTCCTCCACCAGGTTTCTACAATCGCGCCTCCACCGTGCTTGCTAATATTCAAAACCTGATATCTAATACTGCACATTCCATGACTGCAAATCCAATGGCTTTTTTCCGCACCCTCCTCTTCCTGCTCGCATTTGGCCTTGCTTTCGGCAGACGGGACCTCCGAGAAAGGATAATGAGGATCATACGTAATGCTTGGGACAAGGTCCGGCGCACCGTCGGCATGGGAGTAAAGGTTTCCTATATTTAATATGATGTGTTTTTTTTTCATTATGCATAGTCGTGGGAAGAATAGGTGAGGGGAGAGAAGGAAAGATGGTCTCTTTTCTATATTTTTGGTTGGGTATGCATGCATCTCCTATGTATTGATATCGTGTACAAAAATTCCGTGGGCATGTGCCTGTGTTCAACCATGATGCATACTGTCTGTATCTGACGTCATGTGATGTGTGTTGAAACCTTCTCTTGAACCCATGTCTGACTCTAGAAAGGCGAAAAAGAAAAAGCCACTCAAGCATTCTTCTTCGCAGACTTGAGCGTCTTGCTCCTCTGCTTCATCATATACGTGTACATTGTGTATGAACCTTCATCACAAGTTAGCGATCCACGCACTTACTCGTCTTTCCTTGGATACATCTCTCAACTTACCAGGAATATACAACGCAAGACAAAAGTAGAAAAACGGCGGAATCAACCCGTTAATGCTCGCCGCAGGCTCAGCAGCGCGATACAACAACCACCACTCCGCTCCAATCCCCACCGGGTACAGTGGGTAGAACATCGTATACCTGTTACTCTCGTGTTAGCCTCTCCTATATAACCCCCTTCACACCACAAATATATTCCAAGAAGAAAGAAAAGAAGTGAAGACGTACCTAAGCCAAACAAGCCACCCCGGCGCCCTCCCATGCATGTTCAACGCGAGATACAAATACCGAATGGTATCTGCCGTCGACCACGCCAGCAAGAGCGCCAAATACGCACTTGACGATGCGGTGCTGCTAGGAAAGCAAAACCATACCATCCATACTTGGATCACGCGCGTGACGACTTGCAGGGCGGTGGTGCTGACGGGGGATTTGATGAGGCCTGTTTTGTACTTGTTAGCCTTCAAAACTCGAATTTGTCAAGGTTGAAGTTTGAAGTGACGTTCGGTTTAGTTCTAGTTTGGTAAGTAGGGCAAAAGGAAAGGGGGATGTTACCAAAAGCAGCATGCAGCACTTCAATCAACGAGGCTGTTTGGATCCAGCGGGCGTGAGGTTCCGTGGCACGGAAGAGGTCGATGCGGGAAGAGGTTAGGGCGTGGGATGTTGCGCGGATGAAGACGGAGGCCCAGAGGGAGGCGAAGACGAGGTTGTAGGATGTTAGGTAGACGAGACGGGTTTGGGATGGTGCTGGACGCGGGGGGCGTTGGGTTGACATTTTTCTAACCCTTCTTTTTATACCTCTTGTTCCTTGCTCTTTTTACTGGAAAGTTGGTGTCTGGGGATTCGAATGTAGTGTGGTAGTTGACTTTGTATTGTCTGCACAGACTAGAGAAAATTGTCTGTCAAGATCTCCAAGCCGCATGTGGATGCGCTTGAGCCGAGGCTATCTCACTTTTTCCCTTTTTTTTCCTGGTAAGACAAATGACGCGGGCCGCTTGTCAAAAAGGGTATCTTTCCGAGAGCAAGATATCCTTGTGTTCGGCGCAACATCGTGCTTTGTTCTTTGTTCTTTGTGTGAGATGAATATGCCACTACGTCGTGGATTCCAGGGTCTTGCTGTTGTAAGGATCGAACACGAATGGCCAGGGCTTCGGGAATAAAGTTTGCTAGGTATGTTAGATACGCAGCCAATCAGCGAGGGCATGAACTGATGTTATTGGGCCGAAGCGGAATCTCGCTTTCCTATTTTGTTTACCTGTAGCATTGTTATATTGCGTTGTTTGGTTGTCCAAAAAGCGGTATATAGAGGTGCAGCTCAAGGTAATACAGGGAAATAAAAGATGAGATACAATTCCCTGGCTAAGGCAAAGAACTGCTCAAATCTCATGAAAACATTGCTGTCAGTGTGTTTGTTCGCACCTTCCGCACATCGCCTTGCGATACTCGACATTGTCACGTGTCACGATCCCCGCTAATCACGCCCTACCGCCAACATCCAAATCCTTCGACTAACAACATAAAGCCAAGCACTACATCCTATCAGAAACTCATCACTGAGAATGTCCTCACCTATCCATCAGCTCGTTCTGCCACGCCCAGGCGCCAAATCTCCACTATCAAACTCGCCAATCTCTGCTCCTGCTGAGGAATCTTTCACGTCTGCTTTCGGCACCCTGCTCCCACCGGTCCGGTATCTCACCACCAACAATGCAAGAGTCGCGTACTATTCAATACCTCCATCCTCGTCTCAAGAATCAGATACAAAATCGCCGGAGCGTGTGCTATTTATCCACGGCGTGCAGACTCCCGCTTTAGGCATGCTTCCACTAGCTCGCAAGCTACATGCATCTATTCCCTCGGCGCATTTTGTATTGATTGATTTATGGGGCCATGGGCTGAGCGATACCCCAGTTGCTTCTCATGCGGCGGGCCTATTCCATGGGTTGATTGACACGCTACTGGATCATCTGGAATGGCCGTCTGCACACCTTGTAGGTTTTTCCTTTGGCGCATCATTGACAGTTGGCTACGTTGCATCACGGGCTTCGCGTGTCCAAAGCTATGTCTTGGTTGCACCTGCAGGGCTTGTCAAGCGTTCTTCTCTCACACCGGCTGAACAAGAGCATTTCCAACATGACTGCGACGAGGATGCCGCGCGGCAATGGGTCACCACCTGGCTCGAGGGCGGAGAACTAATTGTCCCATCAGATTGGAAAGAAAGAGTTGCACGGGGAGAAGTAGTCGCCGAAGCTGTACGTGAGTGGCAGACGCGCAATCACCCCGGGCATACGGCGTCTGTGGTCGCTATTGTCCGGGACGGCGGTGTGATGGATAATCATCAGAGTTTCGAGAAAGCGGTGGCAACGGATGTACCCTCAACTGTGGTGTTGGGAGAGAAGGACGATTTGTGTACAGAACAAGAGCTTCGAGACTTTGGCTTCGATAGTGTTTTCGTCGTTCCAAATGCTGGACACAGCGTGGTGCGGGACAGAGTACCGGAGGTCGCGGGGTTCATTATTGAGTTCTGGAGACGATAAAAGGAGAAGCCACGCAATATACCTCTCACGTCAGCGCCTCCCTAAGATATGAAATCCGGGTCCGAATATTTCTGACCGCTATTGTCTGGACAAAGCATTATGTTGAGTCGATTTGTAATGTTATGCTTTCCGCTCAACCCGTCGTCCACTCAAGAAGCCAGCCGGCTACTCAAACAATGGCGCTGGCTCCAACCAACTCAAGCTACCAAAAAAAGCATTATATCGCTCACTGCACGGGTGTTGGAGGCGCCCCAGCACCAGATGGCGTGTCAAGCACGGACAATGACAGTAAAGGGCGTAATGCTTACCACCAAGCCAATCGGGGTGAAAGCGCACAAAAAACCAGAACCTTATCTCAATGGTATGAGATATTTGTTTCGTAAGCTCCGAATGCGGAGAAGGACGACGTTGGCAGAAAGTTGCGGGGTAGCCACGCGTAGTTGGAGTAGCTTTATGCTTGGCTTGTGTAAGGCTGCCTTTTGGATGCGAGTGGGGCGAGAGCAGGGGCGCCACACACGTTATCTGCATGTCGGTACAAGGCAAAGAGGCATGCCAGCCCAGCACGTTGCACGTTGCACAGCAACGTGCCCCACAGCCATGAATTGCTTTTTGGTCTCTGAGCTCGATTTTGTGCTGGCAAGACGAGTGGCTACATTCATAATCGCCATGGGTGGATCTGCACACTAATGCCGCTCCAGATTCAACACCCTTCTGTCACGTCACGGCATCCACCTGCCGCTTCGGGCTAGAATCGGTCGAGGTGGTATCTGGTTTATCGAGCACAAGTATTGCCCCTAAGCCACCCGGCGCGGCTATAACAATGCTTTAGGCTGCTTGGTGGGCTGCCATTATCCTGCATTTTGACCCTCTTGCAATCCACGGAGCCAAGCCGTGGTAGAAAGTAACATGTACTTTACAATAGTAGCTGGCTGCATCGGTGCCGCAGCAACAGTAGCAGGTATACGACTTGGTGGATCATATGCCGACGTCGACGTCCAGGGCATTGCACGCAACGACATCGAAATCTTCCTGGGTATTCCATATGCACAAGATACCAGTGGCGAAAACAGATTCAAGCCTCCGATTCCCTACCAATACACCCCAGGCGAAGTCATCGACGCTACAAAACCAGGTCCTGCTTGCCCGCAGCCGCTAGGCCAGCTTTTTGCACCTCTTGGACTAGACAACATTACTGAAACGTCTGAGAACTGTTTAAACTTGAATGTGGCGAGACCCAAAGCTGAGGATCGAGAAGGCAAAGGGCCACTACCAGTGCTTGTATGGATACACGGCGGATCTTTCTGGTGGGCAAGCAACAATGAACCAACAACAGCTCCTGATGGCATGATCAAGCAGTCAGTAGAAAATGGATCGCCCATTATGCACGTAGCCATGAACTACCGACTAGGATTTTTTGGTTTCGCAACCTCGGACTCGCTCAAAGAAGAGGGAAGCATGAATGCTGGGCTGCGTGATCAACGTGCTGCGATCGAGTGGGTTCGTGACAACATTGCTGCGTTTGGTGGGGACCCGGAAAGGATTACCATCGCCGGACAGTCTTCCGGTGGTCTGGCCATCGGCATGCATATTTTGGCTTATGGTGGGGAAAAGCCACTGCCTTTTCAGCAGGGCATTGCGCAATCACAGTCTCTTGAGCCAGGTATTACGGGCACATTTTCCAGGGATGCAATGACGGCCGTCATCGACTATGTTGGATGCAATAGGACCAAATTCGATGCACCGGAAACGATTGAGTGCTTGCGTGCCTTGGATACCGAGACGCTTTTCAATGCTTCCGAGGCAACGTATCAGAGCGACATCGCACACAATATTGGTGATATCTGGTTGCCTCAAGTAGACGGCGATTTTCTTCCAGCTCCCCCTAGTCAGCTGATTGCCGAAGGTCGTTTTGGAAATGCGACATTCATGTCGGGCTGGATGGAAGGCGATCTCAACGTCTACACAAACACATCCATTACGACCGATAAAGACACATACGACTTTATCCATGGTTATCTACCAGGTATGTCAGAGGAATTGCTCACCGAGCTGCTCGATCTGTACCCTGTGGAAGAATTCGGGACCAGCCCAAACTTGACACAGGAATTTTACCGCTCAGCTCGCATCTTCCGTGACATTCTAATGGTATGTCCGTCGCTTCACCTCGGATCAGCGATTGAGGAGAAGTACGAAGGCCCTGTGTACTTTTACAACTTCAATCAGACTATTCTTGACCCCATACTCGAGCAGGTCACGAATATCTCTGGGTTCGGCGTAGTCCATACATCGGAGTTTGCGTACATTTTCGATAGTATGCACGTGTACAATGATTCGGGCTTTACTGTCCATCCTACCGCCTACGATTATGAGGTTATCATGCGAGCGAGCCGGTCTTGGAGCACATATGTCAGCCGTGGCGCGCCAGCACTAGATACCCCTGGGTCGACAACGTTGCTGAATTGGGACGAGGCTTTTAGTCGGCCTGGTGGACCATATGTAAGGACAATTGGAGGCTCGCATCCAAGCAACAGTGCGTTGGGGACGGCAAACGCAACGCTGGAGTTCTCACAGCAGAGGCTGCAGGAACGATGTGGGTTTTTCAACAGCCCCAAGGTAATCCAGGCGTTGCAGTATTAATAGTAGCGTGACCAGGCACGGAGTAGTGGTAGAATGTTGTATATAGATGTGTAGAAGGTGCCGAATACAGAAGACCCGTTATACGATGAACAAAGTCTCCAAAACATGAAATCCGGTACCCATACCCCAACTCACGGCTCGGTCCGTCCCTCTTGTAGTGTACAGGGACCAACAGCCCCGCTACTCTTCTTTCTTCTCCACATCCTTCTCTTCACCCTTGCCCCCCTCCGCCAGCCCCAGAATAAACTCCCACTCCTCCTTCCTAACCCTACAAACACTCAACCTCGAATTCGTAACAAGCTGCATATCCCTCAACGGCCCCCCACCCCCCGCAAACCCCTTAATCTCATGCAAATCCACAACCCGTTCAAACTCCTTCACAAACTCCACGCCCACACAGTACCACTTGGGATTGTCGCGCTGCGACTTGGCATCGTAGTACGGATCCTTGGGGTCAAACGCCGTCTCGTCGACAAAGGCTTCTTGCACGACGCGCAGGATGCCGACGACGCCCGAGGGCTTGGCGTTGGAGTGGTAGAAGAAGCCTAGGTCGCCTTTGCGCATCGCTTGCATGTTGTTGCGGGCTTGCGGGTTGCGGACGCCCGACCAGGGCTCCGGCGATGTGCAGGCGCGCAGGTCCGAGATGGAGAAGGCGACGTTGATGCCGTTTTCGTAGCGTGGGAGGGGCTCGGCTTTGAGGAGCCAGAAGACTTCCTGGTTGCCGTTTGCGTCGCGGTTGGATGGGGAGGTGGGTTCGGGTGGGGGTGCGGGTTTTGATTTGGATGTTGCGGGTTCTGAGGCTTTGGGTGCTTTTGGTGCTTTTGCTGGGGCTTTCTCCTTGGTTGTGCTCGCTTTGGATGCTTTGAGTTTTGAGGCGGCGGCTTTTTTGGGCGGTGGTAGGCTGGCATCTGCTACGTCGTCGTCTTCATCTTCTTGGGTACGCTTTCGACGCGTCGACTTGGTCGTACTACGTTTCGATTGTGCTTCTTCGGCAGATGATGATAGATCTTCATTATACTTTGGTGCTGCAGATGCCTTTTGGCGCGTGGAGCTTCGTGTTCCAGCCATGATGAGGTCGTGATTGTGATGTAATGCTCATGGAGTCTGCTGATGTCGTGCGACGTGAACGCGCCTCGGGATGGCCCGATTGCCCTTCACCTTCCTACATCATCAAGACCTTTCTCTCCACCACACACACATGTAGCATCAACACACAATGCCCACCACAAGGTCCACAGCAAAATCCGATGAGGACACGCCGAAAAAGGCCCGCCCTGTCAAGAATATGACTGTCGAAGAGCGGGACATTGCAATTACAATGTTGAACGAGGGCTGCAGTAATGCTGAAGTTGCAGCGCACTTCAAATCGCGATCCTGCGACTATCCGGAAACTGGGCAAGAAATACTCCAGCACCAATTCGACAAAGGAAAAACCTCGCAGTGGTCGCCCAAAGGTATTGTCGCGTCAACAAGAGAAGCTCCTATGTCGTGCAGCTCGCCGCTCAGGGCCAAAGGTCACACACAAGGAGCTCACCGAAGCTGCAACCGTGGTACAGCCTGATGGGACTACTTTGAAGCCACCGTCCATAGCAACGTTATATAGGACACTCCGTAGTCGAAATCTAGTGTCCCCGCGCTGCAAGAGGTGAAGCCTGGTCCGTGTTTCTCGTGTCTGGACAGGGCTCCGCATTGTTGTAAATGGATGCCGGTATGCCGATATACCGGTATACCGTAATACCGGTATGCTAGAGTAACGGGGCCGAACATATCCTGTCGAGCGCACGCTCTACTTTCTGCTTTCGTTTAACAAGAGACGAGTGGATCCGCGATTCTGCATGGGGCTGCATCTATTATACAGTACGTATCCACAAGCCTCGGTAAAACGCCACCTAGATTGCCGCCTACGAACAGACGACCCAGATAACGGGAGAAAAAAGACGGAATACAATCAATGATACCGCTGATTGTAAAGCGAGCACGGCTCGAAACCTCGGGATTGAGTATTGTTTTCGTAAGAAGGGCCGTACTTGTGCGGGCTGCAATGAGTGGAAACTAGTGGTCTTGGATCTGTCCATACAGCTTGCTGCCCCGCGCGGTCTTCTATCCTCAACTGTATGCTCCTACGAGTAGAACCACCTTGGCGTTTGAGCTATAAAAATGCCTCCATGTCAAGTTTCCATACCTTCAAGTTACTCATCAACCTGCATCAACACGAAGTTTCTTGCAAAAGACAATACGCATCATGGACGGCTTCGATAAGAAAACACTCAAGACCTCGCGAGGCTACACATACACCTACTATACCTCTGCTGGCGACTCTTCGCTCCCAACTCTCCTCTTCCAGCATGGCTTCCCCGACCACGCTGCCATGTGGCAACAAGTTGCAAGCGGGGTGAAGTCGCTCAACCACCCCATTATCATCCCAGATATGCTTGGCTACGACGGAACCGACAAGCCCACGGACCCCGCAGCATACAAGTTTGAGCACATGACCAAAGACATTATCGAGATTCTCGATGCCGAAGGCGCGCAAAAATGCATTTCCATTGGCCACGACTGGGGCTCGGTGTTCGCCTCGCGCGTATACCAATACTACCCTGAGCGCGTCGTCGGCCTGGTAAACGTCAGCGTCCCGTACACACCATTGAACCCCGTCCCATATGATCTCGAGGCGACCAACAACCTGACGGAGAAGCTTCTCGGATACGCCATGTTGAGCTACTGGTACGTTTTCGCCGCCCCGGACGGCGGCGCAGTCCTCGACCGCAATCTCGACCTTGCCTACGACGTCATGCATGTCAACGCCGACCTCATGAAGACCATCCTCTGCACAAGAGGCGTCCTGCGCGACGTCCTAGAGGGCAAAACAAAGTACGACCTGACTCTCCGTCCCTTCGCGCAGGACCCCGCATTCAAGAAGGCATTTGTCGACCGCATGCGCCGCGACGGCTTCGAGGCCCCCACGTGCTGGTACAAAGCCATGGTCAACAGCATCCAGTCCGAAAGCGACGCTCAGATCCCTCAGGAACGCCAAAAAGTCACCGTCCCCGCGCTGTATTTTGGCGGCACAGAGGATGCCGTCTGCAGACAGGAAATGATGCACGGCGCTATCCAGGCTGGGTGGCTGCCGCACTTGGAGAACGCGGGCCTGGTTGAGGCGGGCCACTGGCTGCCGTATGAGGTGCCGCAGGAGGTAATTGGCAAGTTGGAGCCGTGGCTGAAGAAGAATTTTGCAAAGTGAAGGGGAGATGAGAGATGGAAAAGACGAGGGGTGCATAAGATTATGTTATCTTGAAACGGCAAAAAAAAAATGAAATAGATGAATACAATGAATCCAGGAAATCAATCATGAAAATTCGAATTCGAACTACAATCAAATTAGTCCACTACTCGTCTTCTGCTCCAACCTCTTGCTCAAAGCAAACCTCTAACACATCCCTTCTTAAACAGGCACAACATGATTAGCAGGAAACAATTTCCCCACCCCACAATAAACGCCCCAGTACCAATCCCCATTGATATCCGCCGCCTCTCTAATCTCCGCTCCGCGTGGAAACGCCAACTCATCATCAACGCCGTCATCCGGCCAATACGCCCAGCGCGCCAGCAACCTCAATCCGAGGCCTCCATCCGGCGGCACACGCATGACGCGCGCCATATCTTCCTCTTTCATTGCATAACCCCCTACAAGATCCTTGACCACGATGCGTCGCTGGGCGCCATCGCGGTCTTCAAAGCCGACCACGTACATGCGGTGGGAGCGCAGACACTTGCGCCAGCCGGATACGCCGTCTTCCTTGGGTATGCGGCCGCTGACGCCGAGTTTGTGGTAGCAACTCGTGCAGATATCGTAGTCGCCGGCGTTGCATTTGAGGCAGTGGAAGCGTGTGTTTGAGGGGGCGATGGGGTAGCGGCATACGTTGCAGAGCGTGGTGAAGGTTAGGGGGCGGAAGATGGAGTTTGCGATTGTGAAGTAGCCGGGGCCGCGGGCGAGGGAGGCGGATTTGGGGGTTAGGGGGGCGGCGAGGGGGGTTGTTGTTTCTGCTGTATCTGAGGAGGGTGGTGCTAGATGTGAGGATTCTAGGCGGGGGGTGGAGGGGGTGGAGGGAGTGGCGTCGGTGGTTGAGGATTGCGGGTCTCGAGTCTTCTTTGCGACGGGGACGAGGGGGTGGGTGCAGTGGCGGCCTTGGTTTACGCAGTCGTTGCAGTAGCCCCAGTCGCCTTCGTTGCAATAGTCGCATTTCCAGTAGCAGGCGTTGGCATAGGCTTTGCAGTTTTCGCAGAAGACGCCGAGTTCCACTCGCTGCTTGGGGTCGTCTTCGCTCATCAGGACGTGCGGCGGGGTGCTGGATTCTGTGAGTGGTGTCATGGGCCGTCGGTATCGACGACCAATTAGGATGTGAGGGTGCTCGTGGTTAGGTGGGTAGCCTCCTTCGGGTGCTTCTCGCTCATAACGAGGCCATGCTGTCCAGCCAAATCCAAACCAATGCTTGCAGCCTTTGCCGAGGCGGTAGCAGCGGACACATATGCTATACTCGCCTCCATCGCAGCGGCTACAGTTGTAGTGTAATTCGTATTGGATGTCACTCTTATTGCAGCGCTGGCATGTAATGTTGGGCTCGTTATAGAAAACGGGCGCAATTGAAGAAGCGGCCGAAGTTTGCCTGGACCGAGGCAGTGGAACAGTCAAGTCTGTGGTGGAGCGAGAGATTGGGGGTGAAGCCGTTGGTGGAGTATTACTGTTTGAAGCACGTGGTAGTGTGACACGAGCGGGATCGGTTGTGCGACGCGATGTTGGAGGGTGGGCAGGCGTGGCTGCAGGCGCTGAGGATGAAGAAGCAGGTACGGCCGTAGTTCCTACAGTAGCCAAAGAGCTTGTCGGACTGCCACGGCCTGGTATGTTGAAATCTGGCACCTGAGGCGAACTAGGATTCGAGCTCGCGCTGGATTGCACACTGTCGCGGAACTGTTGGCGGGAATCAAGCCGGCTTCGTTGTTGATTGTCCGACTGGCGGCGGCGTGCTGGAGGTGCCGTCTCTGATGCCGATATCCGTTCACTGCTACTGTTATTTTGCGAATTCCCAATGGCCGAGTTTGCACTCGGGCGTTCAATTCTTGTCGCTGAGCGGGAACTGCCTTGGCTTGATGATCTTTGTCGTGGTCCCCGCCCACCGCGGTTGGCAGCATCAATTAGGCCTGGTCGTGATATTGGAGGTCGTAAAGTAGATTGTGGGATTGAAGATCCGCTTTCCGACCGGCCATGGTGTCTTCTTCGCTGCACATCTTCCTCCCGTAGATGAGGACTGCGCAAGGGCTGAGGAATAAGCGGGGATGATGTGCTGGTGAGACCTTCTCTTGCTAGGCGTTCTCTCCTTTGCCTTCGTTCGCGTTGTCGCTCGGCCTGCCTCTCTGCTTGTCGTCGTCGCACTGCTTCAGCAATCCTCTCTGTGATTTCCTCCTCCTGTGCGGTGCCAATCTGGTTCAAATCAAACCCCTCTGATACAAGCTCCTCCAGCACCTGCCGCACAAGGTCCTCGTCCACCTCGTCGGCATCAAGATCAGACGAACTCAGCAACGAGCGCAAACTCGACTGGTGCTCGACAGCCCTGGGCGGTCTTGCAGATGCAGCTGAAGGGTTCCTGCTGGTTGGGTGTCTTGTGTCTCGGCTTGCACGCGAGTCGGTGCTAGTAGCGCGGCTTCTTTCTCTCCTCCTGCGCTCCCGGGATGGTCGCAGGTTGTTGTTGTTGCCGCCCGATATGCCCGCATCTCTCAAGCTTAGTTGCTGGGCCTCGTCCAACATGCGTTGATCCACGTCATCACGCTCGTCTCGTCGCCTGAGCTTTGGAAGCACATTGTCGCCGGGCTTGTATTTATTCCGGTCCGCCTGTTTCTCTTCCTCGGTCTTGCCTCTTTCCGGATTGGCTTTTATGAAGATGTCGAGCAGGGTTGTGACGGTCGCATTAGGCTGTGTGGTGCGCACCGAGGCGCGGCATGACGGGCAGGTGTATGGGTGTATCGATGTGGCCGTAGAGGCCTGGAAGGCGAACCACTCCTTCAGACATGCGCCGCAAAAGGTGTGAAGGCAATCAAGAAGCGTCAACGGCTGGTAGAGAAGGTCGGTACAGATCTGGGCAGGGAACCGTTAGCAGGCGTAGCCCTATGGCTCGGCAGGCCCAGACGAACAGTGGAAAGAAGAAACGAGAGATCCGCATCTTAAAGTCCCTCTACATGTCCATACGCCCAGCGACAGCCTCTTAAGACACTGCAACCGTCGCAAGGCCTGGCTTAACACAATGTCGGCCATGCCGCATTCTCGCTGGGCCGCTCCCCACCTTTGCGCCGCCATGAAACCTGAAGCTGAACCTCGACTTACCGAGCACGTTAATTCCTTCTCCAGGTCGCTATGTACTCCGCCAGCGCGCTCGCCCTCAGCCATTTTTCGGTGCAAACGTAATGTCGGGAATGAGCGTCATGAGCAGCAGCGAGGTTGCGGTCTGGCTAGAGCTAGCTGAGCTGTGTGCGGTCAGCGACTCGATGCCACCATGCACTTGGCGAGGCACTGACTTGGGTGAGCGGACGTGTCATAGGCTGCCAGCGCATGTACGATTCCACAGCGACGCCGCCCGCCCAAGGAAATCAGATCCCCGTCCGCATTCTGCATCCTCTATATGTGGGCCGCATGCAGCGAGCGTCGGCATCTTGCGAAGCGGCATGTCACGCGAGTTGGTGTCGTACTAGCACGTACTGGCTGCGCGATGCCGGCATGCTCCAAGCACCAACGTTGGTAGTACAGGGAGGGCATGTGGGACTACTTTACCCTGGCCACTCTGCTGACCAGCACATGACAAAAGCCTGAAAGTATTTGTCCTAATGGACCGCAGCCACTGCAGGCCCCTCATACTCATCCCGTCTTGAACTCGACGCTTGGCAGCCCTATCAAGCTTTCTAGTCCTGCCGCACATCATGTTTTGTGCATCGTTTCGGCTGTACCACAATCGGCAGGGCACCAGCTCCTGATCAAAGCACACCCCAAACATAGACCACCCCACGGGAGGCACCGGGTCCATGTCATCCGGGAATATCAGGTATCCAGATTTCCGGGCCTGAGGTTTCGAAACCTTAGGCAAACGACCGCAATATCGCCGAACCTGTTGTTCTACAAGGCTACGATACCCCTGTTATGGAATTGAACGTCACTTCATGGCTGGATACTGCAAGACTCCTCTCTTGTCTGTTCTTTCAGTAAGGTGTTGCCCAAATTACGATATAATCATCATGTACTGAGTCCTCTCATTTTTTATCTTTCCAGAGCTTGGTTAAAAGTCTTGTCAAACCTGATCAATTAAACGGCTACATATCACCTGCCAATACACAAGCTAAAAGCAACTTCAACAGGCTTTCATCTATTATTTTTATGAAAAAAAAGCAAATCTCATTGCCGAGGAAACAACCCGGTCTTGACCTGCATTCTATGCTCCACGACATCCTTGCATTTATCAGCCTCCTGGCTAATCCTCGGCGAGCACTCTGCCCGTATAATGCTTGTATGACGCCACCCACACTTGACCCTTTGAACCATACCCTCTTGGCACTTATCAATTGTAAGCTGGAATTCGAAATACACTTTATGGGTTGGAATTGAGTTTCTGATGTGGTTTCCATGTTCAGAACTGGAAGATGTATATTTCAACCAAGAACTAGGCGGTGCACATCGAAAAAAGGAACTTCTGTGTCAAGACGACGTTGAATCATTGTGCAAGAGAAACATCCTATCCATTGAAATTCCTGAATGTACATTCGATTCATCTGAATTTTACTCCCTTACCCTATGACCAAGTGAACCTATATTGTACTGAGTTGTATCTCAACGGAAATAATATAGAAAAACTAGTCAATACCTCTTGTATGCATTGTAGATTCCATATATACAGAGGTAACAGGGTATCCATAGAAATTAAATTCTAGAAAGGATATTTCATTATAAACAGGAAAATTGACTTCAGTATAGAGGAGTAAGCATAGAGGGGGATACGTCGGCTGAGATGAGATAGGTGGGTAATGTGCGAGAGTAGGTATTCGGACGAGATAATTATTAGGTCTCTATAAAATCCAACAGTTAAGATACTTCTGGGACAAGGCTGACGAAGACCAAGCCTTCAGGCTGGAGGAGCTATAGTTACGTGTATTATATTGTATTGGTAGAGTAAAAAGAAAAGCATCACAAAGTCACACAAGCAGCAAAAGAAAAATAAAGTTAGGCAGGCTAATACCTTTTATATTCGCCATTGTCCAGCATCTCACAACTGACAATAACTACAAAGCTATAGACATATATATATACTCCACTCGCCACCGGCCATTACATCCCCTAGTTTTAAAAACAAGAAAATAACAAAGCTTATTTACATACTAAAAGAGAGTGAAAACGTAATGTGACCTGCACAACACGGTTGGACTCCCCCTTTTGGTTTGTTTCCACCTTGGATGTTCCATGCCCCTCTCCCACTCTGGCATGCTGTTAGGCTGGAATACCTTAGTTACGGCCCTGGCGGCCACCGGCAGCGGCACCAGCGGCGGCACCGTTAGCGGCCTGGCCCTGAGCGCCAGCCTGTCCTTGAGCACCAGCTTGGCCCTGAGCAGCTTGGCCCTGAGCACCGGCTTGTCCTTGAGTAGCTTGACCCTGAGCACCAGCTTGTCCTTGAGTAGCTTGGCCCTGAGCACCAGCTTGTCCTTGCTGAGCGGTCTGCTGTCCCTGCTGGGCGGTCTGCTGCCCCTGCTGGGCGGTCTGTTGGCCCTGCTGGGCGGTTTGCTGTCCCTGCTGGGCAGTCTGTTGGCCCTGCTGGGCAGTCTGTTGGCCCTGCTGGGCAGTCTGTCCCTGCTGAGCGGTCTGTCCTTGCTGAGGAGTCTGTCCCTGAGCCTGACCCTGAGGAGTGGTAGCTCCAGCAGTGCCGGCAGTACCAGCGGTACCAGCAGTGCCAGCAGTTCCGGCAGTTCCAGCGGTACCGGCAGTACCAGCGGCACCAGGAGTGGCACCGTTTTGGACCTGACCGTTACCAGTTCCCTGGGCAAGAGCCTGGGCAGCAGCGAAAGCAGCCGCAGGGCTACCTGCAGGCTGGCCGGGCTGGGTAGGACCAGCTCCCTGGACACCGTTGATGACACCAGTCTGGTTGCATGCGGTAGGGCGGACAGCCTGGCTGGAAGAGCCGGTGGAGGCCATGTAGGCATCGATGTTGGGAAGAACGTTGACACAGCGGTTCTGGTTGATCAAGTCGATGTTGCCAGCGGCAGCCATACCCTGGATGGACATTTGCTGGAGCTTGTCGACGACATCCTGGAAAGCACCGCCAGTGGCGAGAGTGCTGTTGGCAGCAATGACGTTGGGGTCAGCGCTGTTGGCAGCGTCAATGACGGCCTTCTGGTTGAGCTCGTCAACCTCAGCGTTGTAGGCAACAGTAGCGGCCTGCTTGAACTGGACATTGTTCTGGATGCTGGCACCGTTGTTGAGGAAGTTGGAGACCATGGAGGTATCGGCCATCCAGTTGGAGACGGCAGTTGCGAGATCGGCGGCGGTAGGGGTTTGACCGTTGGCGATACCAGCACCCTGGCCGGTGGGGTTGTTGGGGGTGGTTGCCGGCTGGGCGTTGGGGTTCTGCTGCTGAACCTGAGCGTAAGGAGCAGCGTAAACAGCGGAGGTGAGAAGAGAGGCGACGAGAATGTACTGCATGATGGCGGTTGTTAAAATTTATCGAAAGTGATGGAATATGATTATGTAGAAGCTGTAATAAGAAAGTGAGAGATGCTGGAAGACGAAAATAAAAGATATTAGCCTGTTAGTGATTGAGGAACCTGTCCGATAATGATTCTCTGGGTGGAGGGACAAGCGGTACTTATACTTGCTCAGACCAGCCTTTTGGAAAGGGTCTCACGAGACGTAGAGGCGACTGCATCGCGGTAGTGTGGAGATGGAACAAGTTAGATGCCAAGCTTCCGCAGACATGCCGGAGAGTTGGCGGAGTGCTTGATGCTAGAGTTTCGAAGCATGCTGGTGTTTGGTGCGCTACGCTTCCCCAGGGCCTAGACGCAAACCAAACAAGCGCCGGTTGTCCTGAATCATGGCCCATTCCGGTCTGTTTGCCAAGGTTAATGTGCTGTATCCTAACACGGAATTAGTCACGAATGTTTGGCATGCCGATGTTGCAGTTTTGGCGCCGTCTGGGAAAAGGTTTCGAAGGCCTTGGCGCACTAAGTAGGCTTCACGCGATAGCGGGAGATCACCGGACTGTGTCGAAACCTGGTCTCAACTGACCCCACATTACGCCTGGATCGACACAAGCGTGCCACAGGTTTTCAAATGCTTATCATGTTTCTCTGCATGATTGCTTGCGGTCACTAGTTGCAGAGGTGATCATTTGTAAGTTATATAATAATACCTCATCGACAATCCTTAGTGCATAAACAACACCAGTAGCATCTCATCTTTCAAATGTCACCTTAGTAGTCCTGTCCTAGCAGTCCAGGACGATGCGGTGATAAAGTTAGTTGACTCGAGGCTACTTCGCGTCAGAATCTCCAAGTACACTCTGACACGCGCTAGAGCGGAACGGCACGTGATACAGCACAAATACTTTATGCAGTGGTGATAAAACGTCAAGATGAATTGTCAGTTTCTGAGCAGTGCCTCCCTAGAGCCCCTACAGCGCCTATACAAATCGTTTCGTGTGTAACATAGCACAACAAGATAGGGCAATTGGAGGCGACGAGATGTTGAGGTCGAGGAAACGAAGCCATTTCGCAAATTGAGCCTCAACAATCACGAGAACACGGTTGATGGGCACGATTTGTACTCAGCGGTGGCATAACTATGCACAAGACCTTTCCTGCTAGACAACATTTATGGCTTCCTGTTTTGTGCGGGATCCATGCTGGTCTCAATCTTGCGAATAAACTTGGCAGGGTTTCCCGCGACTACTGTAAAGTCGGGAACACTCTTTGTAACAACGCTGCCGGCGCCGACAACGCTGCCTTTTCCAATCGTGACTCCTGGCAATATGCATACATTTCCTCCAATCCAACAATCTTCTCCAACATGGATTTCCTTGCCGAGCTCTGGACCCTGAGTGCCGTTGCGAATGGCAGGGTCAAGAGGATGAGTGCCGGAATAGAAGCTACAATTTGGGCCCACAAGCGTGCGCGAGCCGATGGTGATCAGACAAGTATCCAAGAAAACGGAATTGAAGTTGATAAAGACGTTTTCGCCAAGACGAACGTTGTAACCGTAGTCCATTGCCATTGGTGGCTCGATCCACGGGTCATTTTCGAAAAGCTTGTCGTCTTCCTCTGCTGTTTGTGCTTGTGGTGGTAGAGGTGTCTCATCCTGGATGACACTGAACGCAAATGTGAAAAGAGAATCTTGCGGCACCAAAGACTCATACATACTCTCTGAACAGCTCGGTGAGTTTTCTTCGTGGCACGTCGCCAGCGTTGTTGTACCTAGTCCAGGCATGTTTGCACCTTGCTCGCTCGGCTACAAGTTCGGGCGTGAAGGCATGGTAGAGCTCGCCCCTGGCCATTCGCTTCTTGTTCTCCGAAAGCTCCATTGCAACGTTGCACCAAAATCACGACTGTAAGCCTTTGAGCACATCTGGTCAGACTCGGTGATGCCATGGCCAGAGGTTGCGGGGATGCCCTGGACAAGCTAGGCCGATATTAGAATAGCGTGCGGATCTCGTGGGCTGCCGACTGGCGAGGCGCAACGTCAAGAACAATGGCAACCCTCTCTTATTCCTCTGAGCCTTGCTATTGTCTTGCGTTGCGGCAACCCGCCCAGCCTTCCGGCAGCTGTGCAGTCTTTTCTTCAGCGTTGTATAAAGACATGTTCTGAACACTGCCGTTTGCCTCTTCCTGACCGCATATTCAAGTCCCCGCATACCGCTCTTCTCTTCCCTACCTACAGCAACCATGGCTGCAAATGGCTCATCCTCGGGTATCGACATATCGCTACCTGAAAACCCAGGGAACGGGAATGGGCCATGGGCTCCTGGAACAGGAGACAGGCAGCCCCCGAACGGAGCTCCTGCCACTCAGCCAAGAAACCCAAACACCATCTCTCCAGATTTCTACCCCCACGGCAAGCGTTCACTATCAGGCATTGCTGTGCGTGCCTTTTGCTTAGGTTGTGCCCTTGTTTCTGGTCTGGCTGGAGCTGCACTTCTCGCATATCACGGCAGCCACCTATGGCGACCTTGCCTGTTCCTTAGCACACTTGCTCTCTTCCACTTCCTCGAGTTCTACACAACAGCCGCATACAACACTCCAGTTGCCAAGGTTGCATCATTTCTTCTCAGCAACGGTGACCAGTACCGCATAGCTCATACCATGGCCTTTATCGAGACATTCGTCACATCCTATTTTGTCCCTGGCTACCAGTCCTATATCCACCCACCGTGGGTCATCGCAATAGGTGTCGTTCTGATTGCGGTTGGGCAGACTGTTCGAAGCATTGCAATGATACAAGCTGGCACTAATTTCAATCACATGGTACAGTCGAGTAAGAACGATGGCCATGAACTGGTGACACATGGGCTATACCACTACTTCCGACACCCCTCGTACTTTGGCTTCTTCTGGTGGGGTATCGGGACGCAGATAATGCTGGGGAACACCTTTTGCTTCCTGGCATATACTGCTGTTCTTTGGTCATTTTTCAAGAGACGTATATTCCGTAAGTCTCATTCTCTACTGCTTAGAAACCTTGTGCATGTTCTGATCCATACTAGATGAAGAGAAACATTTGCTGGAATTCTTTGGCAATGATTATAGGGAATACAAAGCACGAACGCGTGTCTGGATACCTTTCATATGAATGTTCAGAGCAGATCTAATGAGGAGTCTTGGCAATGTTTGCGTTGCAGCATGTCAATATTCACTGCTTATCTGTCCAGCCGTGTAATTTAACAGACTAGTCTATATGGCTGCTTTTGCGAGCGAGTCCTACGTCAATTAAATATGCTGTCTTTTTTGTGGATCATGTCGTTGTGTCATACCATCGAGAAAATCATCTTGACTATTGATATGCACACAAGGGAAGAAAGCCTGGATTTTGGGTAGCAGGTTCAAACTTCAGCAAGCAAACACGCACCTCATTATATCACAAATACTTTTCCTGTTTCTCTTTAGCACAGTCTCTAACCCCACGACTTGCAAGTCACGTTTATTACTCTCAGAGCCGGGATTGTCAAGGTCATGCCAGCATTTCCATGTCGCTGTAAGCCAACTTCGGCTGTTGGCATGCACGGCAAGTAGCAACTGCGACGTGACTGCTCTGGGCCCTGTTTGGTTTAGTCAGACATGACCACGCTGCCGTCACCTCGACTGCTAAAAGCCCGTGCCAATCCAACTCCATCGGTCTCATGCCAAATAATAGTGAGCCTCGTCTTGCATGCATCAGTAACGACAAGAACTACCACGCTTGCCTAGAAGCGTGCATACACGGAATTGAGAACTTTCCCGTTGATCGACGCAGTAACAGTCAGTCCACACGTCCTCTCACCTACCATACAATCTTGCTCACTGCTTGTTTTCACCTAGCCACATCACCCCCACACAGCACCACCAAATCGAAATTCCACACGCGTACGATGAGTACCACTCACAGTGATCCATCGTCTTCTGTGGAGCACTGCTCAACTTTATCACTTCCATCTCCTCTGCTGTCACCCCTACGTGCGGGTTGCCGTCAACGAACAAGCTCACCTCCGGCATCCCGTCGGCCTGCAGCTATGCACCGCTCGCGATGGGCAGACCCGCCGCCAACCGCTTCGAAAGGTGCCATGTCTCAAAGTACTGCCCCCTCGATGAAACCCAGCACCTCCGCTGCCCAGCCTGTCGCGAATCCGGGTGCCTTGAAACTTAAGAAGAGTGCCGTCAAGATTTTGGGAGCTGCTAGCCATCTGCCTCATCCTTCTACCCCATCTGCAGCGTCCATTCCGCTACCGATGACACCCCCTGTTTCTCTATTAGATAAACTGGAGCCTTTAGTAGCTGAATCGTGAGTACTCCGCCGTCATTGTGACTAGGAACCTGGCCGCTAATTCTTGCAATCGCAGATCTGTCAGTGTACCGCCAATCTCCAACGCAAAGGCAGGCCCATCTCGGAAGGAGGATCCAAAGTCCGATGACACGTCCGCACTGATTGATGCTCTTTTTGCCCGCCTGAACAGCAAGGACCCCGAGCTTTCTGCTCCAGTTACAGGCAGCAGCATGATACTCGGAAATCACAAGAAATTGGCACAGATTGAAAGCCTTCTAAGCTCTACAACAGCTACTCCGGTGGTTCCATCGGTACTCACGGAAGGAATCTCCAAACAGACCACCACAGATGACTTATCAGAGCCCGTACAAGCAACAGCACAGCCTGCAGGCATCAATCAAGCGGGTCTCGAGAACGAGTACATGCGCAGAGCTAGCGGATATGTGGATTCTCTTCCAGACACCAAGGAGGGCACGCCACAGCTCATTAAGGTCGTCTCCAACAAAATGCGTGTCACATATGAGCCACTCACGAGCATGGATGCGAAAGAAAAGGATGCTATCAAGGCAAGATTTGCGTTTGCCATAGCCAACTACCTCAACAAAACCTTACGAAAAGGCCCAATGGAGTGCACGGTTTCTTCTATCAAGCAGAAACTGGAGGATGTCGACGGAGACTTTCTCAGACTTTGCGCCATGCTTGTAGAAGAGAAGCACATGTCGTTAGAGACACTTGACGATGTTACCGGACTGGTCAAGGCTCTGCTTGACATTCTTCCCAAGGCGGAATTGACCACTATCCCAGATATGCTAGGAAGCAAGCCAGTGCTTGGGGATCCAGTGGACAGCATGAAAACATGGCCAACGGCAGAGAAGCGTAGTTCCTGTAAGTCGATTGCGCAATTCTTAACATGGCCAGCACTAACAATGAACAGCTGCAGCTCCTCGTACATGTATCCTCAAGGGCGTCTCGGCCGTCACCAGTATCAATCAGCTTCAGGCTCTAGTGTGGGGTGGAAGGCTTGAGTCCATATCTATGCCAGAGCCTGGCTCCTCGAACGCTCTTGTCAAATTCCTCACAGCTGATGATTGTAAGAAGTATCACGCGGATACTGTAAATGGAATAGAGGTTGCCGGTGACCAGAAATCGGCTGTGGTGTTCGTTGAGCTGGCTGAAGGTCCAAACTCCACCAACGATGTCATCCAGGGCTGCATCGATAACGGCATGACTCGTTGTGTCCGAGCTATTGGAAAAGTAGACTACACCGACGCGCAGCTCATGGAACTTGCCAAAGGAAAGTGCCAGATCAACAAGCGCGAGGTTGACTGCATCAAGCATGGGAAGAACATACGCGGTGTGAGTTACTGCGTACCTTTATGCAGTTGCAAATGCTAACTATGTTACTCTAGCACGAGTATACTGAAGTTCGCTTTGCCAACATCTACCATGCCCTCAGCTTCAGGCGTGAACTTACAGACAACGACGACTGGGAGCATTGCAACATCGGATACGCACCTGATCCATGCGAGCTTGCAACCGGTGTTCACTACAAGGACAACGAATAGGAGAACAGCCGTCTTGACTTCTTTACATGTACAGTGACGGATCGTGTTGGCTCCAAAGGGTAGTCGATGGCGTGATCTGTATCAATGTTTCCAGGCTTCAATTATTCAGGGTGCATGAAAGCCCAGAATCAAGAAGCCTATGGTGAAGAAGATAAAGTGACGGGAACGCAGGCAAACGGGATGCTATAAGGTGGATGTAGCGATAACTAGTCATGGGACTCTAAGCGTGATAGTTCATTGAGCATCCTAGCCAGACGATGCAGGCTTGTAATCAGAAATCCATGCGAGATCAGTAGTAGTAACAAATGACCAAATTTGAATCTATGTGATTGGAAACAGGAATGCCAGGCGCTCGGCAACCATGCAAAAGGACGAACAAAAAAAGTCCTTTTTTTGCTACTAATACATTCCGAGATGCTCAATAAAGAGCCAGTATACATGGTGGTCCCCTCTCCAGCAAAACCCATGGTGGAATAAAAGAAAAAGGTGGATGATAGCATTTCCAGCAAAAATACTCCTTCAAAACAAACCTTGTTAAACGCCTTGACTTGATACCACGTTGTCGTGTTTGCTATTACCGCCCCGTACTTGATGCGTCAGAGTCGTCCTACCGGTTCACAGCTGTGAAGCTCGCATCCGTCATCTCCGTGTCGCCATTCTGCGGTGGAGCAGCAGCAGGAGCAGAGTCGGTCGCAGTAGTAGCAGCAGGAGGCTGCTGCGCAGCACCCGAGAGCGCACGTTGCCTGCCTCCTTCCTCGTCATTAGCCGCAGGCGCCGGACGCTGCTCGTCATACGCAGGATCGAAGTACTGGCGCTGAGGCTGAGACTGCGACTGGGCTGGTTGCTGGGGCTGTAGCGACGGGAGAGAATGTAGGGGAGGCAGGGATGGCGGCGGTGCTCCATTGACGACGCTGGTTGGGGGACTTGCAGCCGTGGTCGCACTGCCGGCTCCGACGGTGTTGAAGTAGTTGCTCTGCGACCGGCCGGGGTCTGGGGTGCTTTGGGCGCTGCTGACGGGGTTCACGCTATGCGATATGTGGCCTATGGCTCCTATCCTTCCTTCGGGACCGAGTCGTTCGCCCTCGCCGCCTGCAGTACTGCTCGCGCCACCGGCGCCGCCGCTGCTGCCAAGGGGAGGGGTGCCCTTTCTGTTGTGGCTCCGCTTGCTGCGCAGCGGCTTGTCGGTTGGAGTGGGTGGGGGGCTGCTACTCCGGTCGCTGTCGTCGACGTTGTACTCCATGTGCTTGTTGAGTTGTTCGAGGAGAAAAGCGCGCTCGAGGCGCATCTTCTGGATTCCACGGTTTAGGCGGGTTATGCGCAGGCGCGTGCCATCGTTGTTGTCTTCGATGTCGGTTATCCGGCGCCGCAGATCGATGCATTTGCGGTAGTAGGCAGTTTCGACGGATGGCGGCAGGTCTTTGGAGGCGATTGCGCGGGATGCTAACGTGGCTGTTTAGTTACAAATGGTCTACTTGAGCGGCATGCGACGCGCCTTACGCGGTTGTGGCATCTTTGCGCTTTCTTTCTTTCTTTTTTACAGTGTTTGAGGCGTAATTTCAAGAGGTCACAATGTGGTCCCAATAGCTTGACGTGCAGCGTCGCGGGTGGGTGGAGTGGTTGGAGGATATGGGGTTGTTGGTCTCTGGGGCTGATGGTTGGACGCGCCCATGTTGAAGCTCGAACCTCTGTGGGGCCGACGTTGTTCCGAATAGCCTCACCTCCTGTGGCAACCTAGCCTTGGCATCAACACCACTTACTTCTATGCGGTCTACGTGAATTCTACATCTTCTCGCATCAGGCCGCTTTGGAATTGCAGTCGCACCCATCTGCCTTCTTTCAGGTCATTGTAGCCCCAAATGCCGGTATGTCATCTCACCATCTTAGACCAAGCGTGTACGAACACAGCTAAAGGCGTGATCGGTCATGTCCCACATTTTCAAATGTCTCAAATATCTAGTAAAACGGCTCAGATACACTGGGATACTCGCTCACCGGACTTGAAATAGGCGTTAGGAGATCTGTGAGGTAGAATCGGGTGCGCTTATCCCAAATGGGATACAGACTACAGATGCATATCAAACTGCATATGCATATCACCGGACGTTTGGCTGACTCAGAGGTGCTTCCGCGCTGAAAAGTTGTCGTCAACGGAGAGATACCGGTTTCTTTGACTCTACTTATTTATATTCCCACTCCCAGCCCCGCTTGGTACTCGATGTTTGGGAGGCTGCGACAAGCAGTACTATATTTGGCAGTTGCGTTACAGTCAGTGCAGCTATACACCGTAATCTGATACTCTGTCAGACAGTCAAAACTCTTCCTCAAATAAGCTCCCCGCCTTACGGTTGTAGCCGTGTGTTGTGTGAGTGGACCCGCTGAATAGTGTTTGGTCGGCGGGACTTCGGACTGCTTAAAACGCCTCGCTGGCAATCGATCGATACCACGTATGAAGAGTTTGATCTATAGAGACTAGAGTAAAGTAAAGACAGGATCTGCAAATCGCACGACCAGGTGATAATGGGAGTGCTGTGTGGCTTTGGCTCTTCATATGTAGACTGCACAAAATCGAATGACCTTGACTATACAAATCTGGTGACCAGGTCTAGATGCGCTGCCATTGAAAATCAGTTCGTATCAAGTAGAGCTCTGAGCACAGACTATCAAAATCATCATTTAGTATTGGTGTCAACGGTATCAGCAGACATGTCGAGTAATTCTTCAAAAGGATACATGTAACCGACTTTACACAAGCTACAAGTCAGGACATGTGTGAAGTGAACGGGGAACGGAGGGAGAAGGAATTATGAGATATACTTCCTTAATTGTCTGCAGATCTAAGAATGTAGGTAATTCTTTACTCTTCAATCGCTGGTGTTGCTCTATCAGGGTTTCTTGTTGGTTACCAAAGATGATAACGTGTACGGAACACCTCAATCCTCAGTACCATGATGTTAGACAAAAGTTGAAGTCTGGATCCGGCAAATTCCATCGCGTTCTCTCAGCATCCGCACATGACTTGATAATGGGTCGTGAATATGTACAAATTAGTCCTGTGAAGCCTGGAATATATGTTTGCCCTCATTCTGTACATGTTTTATATCCGCACAAATTGCCAATGCGGTTTTCCAACCGGTACTTTGCCAAAAATCATTCTTGCCTGAGCCGCAGCGCCAGTGCCAGAAACGGGAGTGGGATATTGTTTGCCGCTTTCATCTCGTCGACTCTTTTTATACAGCCGTAACCAAATAGCATCTGCATTGCTGCATTCAAGCGCTTGTAGTACGTTCTCACTTTCTAGAACTGGGTCTAGTATATTCAGTATCTCTTCGAACCGCTCAGCACGGACGGTGACGTGTTCAGCGATAGCACATAGTAGCTTGACAAGACTACTCCAAATCATGCGCGAGGGTGTATCAATGTACCCTCCTGGTTGCGATAGTTCGGTATTGGGATTCGCAGATATTGAAAGACTCATCATATCAGTCTCTATTCTGCCAGCACGCACTGCTTGCGTGCTTTTGGTACTGCTTTTATTGGTGCCACTTTGCGTGTTGGTGCGTTTGTGCACCTTTTGTATAAGTGGCCATGCGTCATCGATTCTTGTCCTCATGAAATTCCCTGCATGTTCGCATATAAGCGCTATAGTATCGAGTGTACTTGATACAATATATGCCTCTGGATCTTGGAGTCGAGGCAGCAGTACAGGCCATATGGTGTTAATAAGTGGTAGAAATGAGTTTTCATGTTTGGCGAGCGCAGGCATAGTGGTTTGGAGGAGAGATAGTAAAGAGTTGCGTAGTGAAGGAGAGGTGGTCGTCAAGTAGTGTTGTGTCAACTCGGAGATCTTGAGAAGGATGTTGAAGGTGCGAGGTGCTGGTGGTGGAGGCTCTTCTGTCTGGGGTGGTGGATGTTCGTCCTCTTCACTGGGATTGCCGTTGGCATCTTCTGGACCCTTCTCTTCTTTCCAAGGATTCTGAGGGAAAGACTCTTTTGAGGCTTTCTCCTCTTCCTCTTCCCGGCGTCGTGAGTCAGCTTCCAGCTTTTTGAGTGTTTCCATGACATTGGCCATTGTGGGCTCCATGCTTTGCTTGCTCTCGTGCAGTTTCTTGCTATCTGATGTGATTGCAAGTTGAGACGTTTTGACGCCTTCTTCGGTCATGCCTTTCAACACCGAGAACAATAGTTCTGCAAGCTTGGGATATCCGTGATATCTTTCCAAGGCTTCAAATATGCTATCAACAAGATCATCGAGATACGGGAGGAGTGATGGACCACACAACCGCATCATCATGAGCAAGACCTGCGGAGCTTGGGGTGAGACATCTCCATAAGCAAGTTTCAGACCAACTGCGTTGACGATATAGTCGACGTTTTTGACGACTAGCTCTCCTGCATTTGCATACCCAGATTCGTCTGCAACGATGTTCAAACATGTAAAGGCATGTTCGCGTAGAGCCGTATTGGAACTTCCCAGGTAGTGAAGTAGTGGATAAAGAACCTCGCTCAGCTCGGGCCGAAACTCAGTCTTGTACTGTTTAGCCTGTAATGCTACTGTCTCGAGCGCCAGGGCGAAGAAATGCCAGGGTGTCTCTGTAGCTGGCTCGCGCTGATTGAGTAAAGAGAGGGAATGCGAGTACAAATGGTCCAACAGCTCTTCCCTTGGATTTGGTGTTCCGAGATCCATGAAATCATCGATTGATGGATTGATTGCAGCCGCCTCCCTGACCAGATTGATTGATAGCCAGAAGCTAGCCAGGCGCATCTCAGCTGTCCCTATATCCATGGAGCCCATGAGTGCTTGTACCACTGCCAGGGCTGAGTTGGACTTTGCAATCTCTTGGACTAGAAGCTTGAACTCTGACATCATGTCATCCTGGCCTTTGAACTGCAAGCTGATGGACGGAAAGGATAACGATTTCATGGAGTTTAGAGCGAGGGTGCGATCGGTGATGGTCTTGTATGTGCTTTCATTCAACTCCTCCAAACCTTTTGCATCAGAGAAGACGGCAGAAACACCATCGCGCAGGCTGTCGGCTAATCGCTCATCTAAGATGATTGGATCTTGTTCAAACAGCCTTAAGGAAACCGATAACTGGTTTACGATTCGGCGCCGATTATGATCATCCTTGGACTGCATCAGCCGCGGTAGTGCCAGTATCCAGCCGTGCAAGCTTTCGCGTAAGAGATCGGAAAGCTTCTGGTCTACAAGTAACAGGCCTTTGAGTTCGTGCTCAATCGAGCCGCCCGAGCTTTCGTGACCAGCCAGACTAATCATGGTCTCGGTAGCCATGCTCGTGCAGAGAGAAAGCGATGAGCGGCAATCTTGTATGATGCACAAACATAGCCTAAGAAGGGCTTGCCGAACTTCTGGTTTATCATGATCTCGCAGTTTGAAGACATTGGCGAGTGCAATCTTAATTTGCGAGGAGGTCGCCTGCAGCCAGGAAGTTGAACGCACTACTTTGATACTATCTTCCGAACCTTTAGTCGGATCTTTATCGGGTAGATCTTTGATCCTTGCGTCGCTCAGAAGGCGACTGAGGAGCAATGTGAATACATCCAAACCTTGCTCCACAACCCGAAAGCCTGGTCGGTTACTGCTGCTTGGGGTCAAGATTTTGGTTAAAGATGAGATCATCCTAGGCAGAAAGCTCGCAAGAGCGTCATCGTCCGCTATGGCATTGATGGTTGATCTTGTTGCACAAACTGCTTGGAATTTGATATTATTAGCATTGCTATCTGTGAGGCTTTGGAGCATGACCAAGACTGCCTCTCCAAGAGCAGGGATGTTTGGAGTCGCTGTGATGGCCTGTTGGCCCTCAGCTGTATGAGATACTCCTGTCATTAACTCGGAAATGCACTTCAGGGCCAAGGACTGGAGCTCTTCGGATGTGGCTGAGATACCATTCTCCGCAGACGAGGGTTTGGCGAGGAAGGTGAAGAGAATGAGCAGCTGGCCAGACAGAGCTGGCTCCAGACGGCCTCCCCAACCCGCACATAGCAAGGTTGAAATGCACTCGAGGCAGATCTCGAGCGCGCGAACAGGAACTTGGCGCGAGATTCGCAGCACTTGTGAAATGGGGACGAAGGCGTACTCGGTCAGCTTAGCATCCAGCAGACCGGGTTGGCTAGCCAGGGAGCGCAGTGTAGTAAGCAGATCAGAAAGGGAATCTATCAAGTCCTTGCGAGCACTCTGGTTCTGCGAGAGGCTGGCAGTGACTTGCAACAGGCGAATGCATATTTGCTTCAGCTGAAAAGGGATTAGCGTAGGTGTAGGACATGGCGACGACGGTGCTGCTGACCCGTTGAAAGACTTGCTGTCTGTCCATGCTGCCTGTTTATTGGATTTTGGGAGGAAGAAGCAACCGTGGTTGGGTATGCAGCAAATGCAAGAGGAGTGCTGATCAGATAGTCTACCGGCTTTGGCTGCCAAGTGAAGAGAGCGGCGGACTCAGAAAAGTGCAGTGTGGTGAATATGCCAGCCAAGCATATCGAGACAGCCAGAAAGGGCGAGCTACTCCATGTATGTATCCACTGGGATGATTGTTGTGGATGCGGGGCGTGTGGTTGTGACAGTGAATGAAATCATGGGCCAGGTATAGGTAGGTAGAGTGATGTGTAGTGTAAAGGCAGGACTAGACAAGAGTGGGTGGTGCGTCGCGTCCCACCGGGCTAGCCAATGGCTAGCGCGTCACTGCTCAGAAAGTCGCAGCAGCCCCGGTTCCCCTCGACCACCTCGTCACGTCACGCTACTAATACATCATTATCAACCACCACCACCACGACTGCGTCGCCAGCCTGCTCCACCACGGCCACGCCCACCCACACATCCTGACTCCGTTTGACGCGCCCAATTAGGCCCCGCTCTTGAAGACGCACACCATTGTCCAAACCCTCTGAATTGCACGCGCAGCCACGCGACATGGCGCCTCGCAGTCGGCGGAGCGCGGCCGCTGCAACTGAAGCTGTCCAAGAGGAGGAGCAGCAGGAAGAGGAGCAGCAGCAGGAAGAGCAGGAGCAGCATGGCCTCAAGAAGCTCCGCTTTAAGCAGCCCTTGGTTGGCCGCCCAGGCAAGCCAGTGGGCGTCAGCGACCTCTTGACGCGACTAAAGGCACTTCTCGATGAACTGCGCACCATCGACCAGGAAGAGGCCCACCGCGACTCGCTCATGCCCGTCGCCGAGTCGCTCGCTCATCACAGCCTACTGCAGCACAAAGACAATGGCGTGCGCGCCTGGACCGTGTGCTGCATCGTCGACATGCTCAAGCTGTTTGCGCCTGATGCGCCCTATCCCGCATCCAAGCTCAAGGTACACCATCCTCGCCCCCACGGCCCTCCCATATGCTGATAGATTCCCCAGGAAATCTTCTCCGTCATTATCCACAAGCTTCTTCCCCTCCTCGCCGACCCCTCGCACCCATACAACAGCCAACACATGTACATTCTGCGCTCGCTTGCCGAATGGAAGAGCATTCTGCTCATCAACGAGATCCCGGGCTCTGATCAGCTCACCTCGGCCCTTTTCACCACCTGCTTCGACGTTCTGTCTGGCCCCTCTAAGGCCGAGGACCTGAGCAAGAACATTGAGCACAACATGACCGAGGTCCTCTCCACGATCATAGACGAGGCCCCATCAGTAACCCACGATGTTGTCGACGTCATAGTCGCACAGTTCCTCTGGGCAGACCCCATTACTCTCGGCGCTTCAAAGGGCAAGAAGAGCATCCAAGTGGATGCTAAGCAATCGACGCTGCGTCGCAAAGAGGCTCCGCCCGCATACAACATGGCCAAGAACGTCTGCAACTCGTTCCCCGACAAGATGGCGCGCCTGATTGGCAACTATTTCAGTTCCGTCATAGTCGACTTCACAAACTCTGGCACAACATACAAAGCCCATGACGCCGATGACGACCTACCAAAGGGTCCTTCCGAGGAGGACTTGAATGAGGCGCACAAAGCGCATCGCCTACTGCGCGAGCTGTGGAAATGCTGCCCGGGTGTCCTCCAGGACATCATCCCGCACTTACAGGATGAGCTCGCCACAGAGAACGTGCAGCTTCGTCAGCTTGCGACCGAGACCTTTGGTGACATGATTTCGGGAATTGGCGCGGCAGGCCCTCCTCCTCCACCCGACCTCGATCCGGTCGCATACCCCTCGCAAAGTCTGTCGCGAACAGAGTCTGCGCGACCTTTTGATTATCTCACGACTCCTGTTTCCATCAACTCGTTTCCTACACAATACCCCGTTGCATATCATTCATTCCTTCAGCGCAAGAACGACAAATCGGCCGTTATACGCGCATCATGGACTACCGGCATTGGCCGCATTTTAATGACATCAGCTGGAGGCATTGGTCTTGATCTCGAAGAAGAGCAAAAGCTGCTCAAACATTTTGCTGAATGTTTGATTGACAGTGACGAAAAGGTGCGGTTAGCAGCCGTCAAGGCAGTTGCACACTTTGAGTTCAATGACATCGTTCGCAAACTGGGTAGCAACGGCGGCATGGCTGAAACTGGCTCTATCCTTTCCAACCTCGCAGATCGTGTCAAGGACAAGAAGAGCGTCATTCACTCAGAGTCCATGAAACTGCTTGGCAGGATTTGGGGCGTGGCGGCTGGTGCCATTGCTGAGGGCGACGAAATTATCAAGTCACTCTTGGGTCCTATCCCTTCGCGCATTCTCGAGGCTTGCTACGTAAACGATCTTGAGATCAATGTCCAAGTCGACTTGGCGTTGTACGATTCATTGCTCCCTCTCGGATACCCGCCTCTAAAAGCAAAGGCGGCGCCCAACTCACAGGTGGTCAAGGATAGCCAAACAGCAAACGAACAAAATTACACGGAAGCAGACTTGGACAAAATTCGGACCGAGAGGCAACTCGTCCTTGTCAATGGGCTTGAAGAAAAGGCCAAAAAGGTTTTCTTTGCCAAGCAAGGAAACCAAGGCCCAGGCGCAAAGTACATGGAGCATTTCTTGAAGTTGTGTGAAGAATACAATGGTGGCGTGACTGATAAGAGCGGAAAGGATGTTACAACCAACCTCGAAGGCCTCATTACCTACTACGCAAAGACACTTCCGGACTCGACTAGGGTCAGGGACGATCTTTGGAAGTTTGCCAAGACCCATGATCGCCGCGCCTATGCCCTCATACGCTTTTGCATAGACCCAGCCAGTGACTACCGCAAGGTTTACAGGTCGATCAAAGAGCTCAGGAAGAGGATCGAGGATGGACCTGGTGCATCTCTGCTTGACACCCTCACCCCGCTCCTCTATCGTGTTAGCTTATTGTGTTACAACAAGAGCCATGTCCCGGCTGTGATTGAGTTCACTAGAACCGACAACAAGGGCCTCGGTGCCACTGCTCATGAACTTCTAAAGGAGATCTCTACGAAGCATCCCAAGGTGTTTTCCACTCACGTGAAAGATCTATGCAAGACACTTGAGAGCGAAGCACCAACCGCGACGAAGCCGAATCCTCCTGGTGCTGTGGACGACCTCAAGGCTTGTGCTGCATTTGCAAGGAAATTTCCCACTGACATTCCCATGAACGGTAAAGATAGCCGAAAGTTGGTGCAGAGTTTCTTGAACTTTGCATTCTACGGCACACCTCCACAGGCTGCCAAACATGCAATCACCATCATCATGAACAGCGACGATAAGAAGGAAATGCACGCCAAAGAGATTCTCACCAAGAGCATCAAAGGCTTCGAATATGGTGGTGCACATTGGCTCACAAAGCTGGCTGCGCTCAGCCAATTAGTTCTGCTTGCCCAGTCAGATTGTGAAGATGAGATGGATGCAGTGATTGAAGTTGCGATTCAGGAAGTCCTTCAAAAACCACACGCAACATCCGCCGAAGCTGATGCCGAATGGATGGAAACACCCGATGCCGATATTCAAGGTCGGTCCTGGGCCATCAAGATTCTTGTGAACCGACTGCGCTCATTACCTGCCGAAGCGACCTCCAAGGAGGCTGTGCAGGATACATACACGCTACTGAATCGCTTTGTGCAGAACAATGGTGAAGGATCCACCGACGACAGCACTCCGGCTGCACACAAGTCGCGTCAGCGCCTCCTTGCAGCCAACTCTCTGCTCAAGCTTTCTTGTCATAAACGGCTCGACCCCTTCTTCACACCTGCGAACTTTGTTCAACTGGCTCTTGTGACGCACGACCCTTGTACCCAGGTACGCAAAGGCTTTGCTGATAAGCTGATGAAGTACCTTGGCCAAGGTCGTCTTCCTCCCCGCTTCTACACCATACTCTTTTTCCTCGCGCACGATCCGGACAAAAACATCAAAAATGGCACAATGACCTGGATCCGTGCACGTCGCGCTGCCTTTGCTGCACGAAAAGAAACTGTTTTAGAGTCGGTGTTTGCGAGATTGTTGAGTTTACTCGCCCACCACCCAGATTTTGACACCGAAGATGATACATTGAAGCTCATGTCGGAGTACATCTTGTACTACCTAAAGTGCGTGGCAACCGAAGAAAATTTGCCTCTCATCTTCCACGTTGCTCAACGTGTCAAAGGCGTTGCAGACGGAATTTCGCCTTCACGACAGGCTGATGAGAATCTGTACATCCTGTCTGATTTGGCACAAGCCCTGATCCGCTCATGGGAAGAGCAAAACAACTGGACCATGCAATTATACCCAGGAAAGATGAAGCTCCCATCTGGAATCTTCCGACCTCTCGAAAGTCATGAGCGGGCACAGGAAATTGCAATGAAGACATGGATCGGAGAAGACTTGGTGGACGAGCTCGATCCCCTTGTGCGAAAATACATCCGAAATAAGAAGCGGAAGGCTTCGGAGGGTGCAGAGAAGCCACGCAAGAAGGCCAAGGGTGATCGGCCTATCAAAGAGAAGAAGGCCAAGGCAGATCGACCTGTGAAAACACCCAAGAAGAAGAGGAGAAGTGGTGACGATGACGATGCAAGCGACGTTGATGGTGGTGTCGCTCCATCAAGTGGTCCCCGTAGGAAGAGCGATCGGCGGAGCACTGTGCACAAGAGCTACGTTGAGGTATCAAGTGACGATGAAGACGCCGAGGCTGGTACTGAAGAAGTTGAAGAAGATGCGGATGCTTCTGAGGAAGAAGAAGCTGAGGACAGGTCAAGCCCCGCACCTGAAGAAGATGTGGAGATGGCCGGTACAGAGACACCGGCTGAACAGGAAGCTGAAGCCACTGCGGAGGCATCCGAACCTTCTTCAGAAGCCGAGCCTGAACCTGAACCCGCGCCGGTCAGAAAATCAGCCAGAGGCAAAGCTGCGGACAAGACCAACGGTGTTAGGTCTTCTCCTGCTCAAAAGCGCAAAGCTGCTGAGCCAGTCAAAGAGGACACACCACCCAAATCAGCAAAGAGCGCAACGAAAGCTAGAGCAACGAGGGCCAAGGCAAATGGAACTGCAGTAGGAGTCCCAGCAAGCCCAACTACCAATGGCACGCCCATTGTTCGACGCAGCGGTCGTGCTCGCGCCTAAGATTCTGCTCCATATATGTCTTGACTTCATTCAATATCAAGACCACATCGTGCCTGGCACAAAATGGCGTTTCGAGACCGATATTTGTTTCACTCTGTTGTTAGATACCATAGTTGCGTCAGCTCAGTATGTTCGTTTGCGGCAAAAAGGTAGTTTTGGATTTTGTTTAGCTGGGCGTCCAAGGAAATAAGTGCTGCTGTTGTTTTCACCCGGGGCCTACCATGGAAGGTGGTAGCAATGGGGGAGTTTACTATCTCATGCATGTATTCAAGTCGTTCTTGTACACGTGTGACTCGCCCTTTCGTGGGGGCGGTAGAGTGTATATCTCAAGATACAATGAGGAATGGATAGCTCGAATAAGTTCATGTCATGTCTTTCAAACCTTCTATTCCATCGTCTTATGGATGCAGTGGATTTCTTGTGAAAACAAGAGATCACGATTACCATGATGGGTGTAGGTGCACTTTCACGATACTCACGTACCTACAGTCACGTGGGTCGACGCTACTATGTACGTACATCAGAGCCAAAAGCTACTCTGAAGCAACTTGACAAACTTTGACACCACACATGTCATTGAGGACTTCGTACGACTTGGGCGTCTCGCATGTTCTCAATGTCTCGCCCAATTGGAGCGTATCACAGCCTTGTATCCACATGCATTCGGCTGTGCCTAGTACCCCGCCTGAAGTGCAATACGATATCCTCCCTACATTTACGTGAGTTGAACACAACAGCACAATCCCGCCCCAGCTCAAAAGCGCTATCACAGCCTGCATCTCTTATTGTGATAGCATAGTGCGGAATATTCGTGTCCTATCTTTTCCCATCGATGTTGCTGAGGGTGTGAAGATCTTGCCAGATAGTAGCCTCACCACCGCACGCTCTTGCTACTAGGCTACCGCGTTGAGCCTCCTGCGATTTGTTCCTACTACATGCGCCGTCCCTGTTTTCCTTCAAACGCATGCGTCTTCTCAAGGTCGAAGAAAATGGAGACTTCCCTTTCGCCGAGTTCGACGAAGACAGTAAACCGCCGTATGCGATACTTTCGCACAGGTGGGCGGAAGGGACAGAGGTAACCTTCGAAGATTTGCAAAGGAACATAGGTGAAGAAAAGCTCGGCTATGAAAAGATTCGTCTCTGCGGGAAACAAGCACAGCGAGATGGCTTGCAGTATTTCTGGGTCGATACTTGCTGCATCAATAAGGCAAACAAGGCTGAGCTGTCGCTGGCTATCCAGTCCATGTTTCGCTGGTACCGGGACTCGGCTCGATGTTATGCCTATTTGTCTGATGTCTCGAGCCCACCTTTGGGCACTACCCTAACACACGGCCCGCAGGAATCCGAAGTCCAAAAGAGCGAATGGTTCATTCGAGGCTGGACACTTCAGGAGCTCCTCGCACCCAGCTCGGTTGAGTTCTTCTCACGAGAATGGGAGAGGTTGGGTGATAGGAAATCGTTGATACAACAAGTGCACGAGGCTACTGGGATCCCGCATCGAGCGCTGCAAGGAGGTGCGTTGTCTCAATTCAGCATCAGCGAGCGGTTGCGGTGGATTGAATACCGCCATACTACATGTCCAGAAGACAAAGCATATTCCCTAGCGGGTGTTGTTGACGTTGATCTGGCACCATGTTATGGTGAAGGTGTTGAGGGAGCGTTTAGGCGACTTCACGACGAGATCGACAAATCAACCCGATGTATTCAAGACCTATGTGGCACAGATTCGCGGAAAGACAAACAGCGTATTGAGGAGATGAAGGGCGGCCTGTTAAAAGATGCATACAATTGGGTCTTTCACAATGACAGTTACACGCATTGGCACGCAGACCCGGAGAGCCGGGTGTTGTGGGTCAAGGGTGACCCTGGCAAAGGCAAAACGATGTTACTCTGTGGCATCATTGACGAATTGGAAACGTCTACCCCGATTAGGAACGCAACGACAGTGTCTTACTTCTTCTGCCAAGCTAATGACCCGCGTATTAATAGCGCTACAGCTGTGCTACGTGGATTGTTGTACTCGCTTGTGGGCCAGCAGCCATCACTGGTGTCTTGCGTGCGTGAAAAGTACGATCACATTGGCAGAAATATGTTCGAGGACGTAAACGCATGGATTACCTTGGAAGACATTTTTACGGATGTGCTGCAGAACCCGGGCCTTCTTCCTACTACTTACCTGATCATCGATGCGTTAGACGAGTGTGTTACTGACTTACCAAAGCTTCTTGATTTTATCATAAAGAATTCTTCAGCCCCCCGCGTCAAGTGGATTGTTTCTAGCCGCAACTGGCCAGAAATCGAGGAACGCCTAGAGCGAGCTGGCCCCAAAATCAGGTTGAGCCTCGAGCTAAATCCGGCTTCTGTTTCTAAGGCGGTCGGAGTTTTTGTTGAGCAGAGGGTTTTTGAACTTGCGAAGCAGAACAACTACGACGAGGGGACCCGGCGCGCCGTGCTAGATCATCTAGCGCTGAATGCGAACGACACATTTCTCTGGGTAGCGCTGGTGTGCCAACATCTTGAAGTGACAGCGAGGCGGAACGTCCTGCGGAAATTACAGTTATTTCCACCTGGATTAGATGCCCTATACGAACGAATGCTGCAACATATCAGTAGGAAGGACGATGCTGAACTCTGCAAACATGTGCTGGCTGCAGTCACGCTCGTCTACCGGCCTATCACGCTTAAAGAGGTTGTAACGCTTGTCGCGCCACTCGAAGATGCGACTAGTGACGCAGAGTTACGAGAGATCATCGGTCTTTGTGGCTCCTTTCTCACTTTGCGACAACAGACTTTGCATTTTGTGCACCAGTCAGCTAAAGACTTTCTTCTTACCAATGCTTCCCAGGAGATATTCCCAGCTGGGCAAAAAGCTATTCATCATACCATCTTTGCTAGATCACTTCAAGTTATGTCAACAACCCTAAAAAGGGACATTTGCGGACTGAAAGCGATAGGCACGCTGATCGAAGACGTTAAGAAGCCTACGCCAGACCCATTGGCAGCAGTCTCTTATTCCTGTGTTTACTGGATCGACCATCTATGCGAATCAAAGTCTGCACCTTCCACGCCTAATCCAGAACACCTGCGAGATGGAGGGATTGTTGATAGATTTCTGAAAAAAACCTTTCTATACTGGCTAGAATCCCTCAGCCTTTGCAATAGTATGTCATATGGAGTAGTTTCAATGAACAAGCTGCATATATTAGCACGGGTATTTCTGCCCTGAACAGCTCTGATATGTATATATTCTATACTGATCGTAGCCAGGAACATGGAGAGGCGACTCTCTTCACTCAGCTTGCATACGATGCGTATCGTTTTATTATGTATCACAAGCAAACGATTGAACTTAGTCCCCTCCAGGCATACGTATCTGCGTTGTTGTTCAGCCCGGCAGACAGTCTGACCAAGAAATCTTACCATCACGAAGCGCCTGGATATATCTCAATCACAACAGCTATAGCAAGCACTTGGAGTGCATGTCTACAAACATTTGAGGGAGATATCGGAATTGTCTACTCAGTAGCCTTCTCTCATGATTCATCGCGTGTCGTATCTGCGTCATCTGGTGCCATGGTCAAGATTTGGGATGCCAGCAGCGGAGCCTGCCTTTCGACACTGAGAGGACATGGCTCCACTGTGCGCTCAGTAGCTTTCTCTCATGACTCGTCACGAGTCGTTTCAGGGTCATTCGACACCACGGCCAAGATCTGGGATACCAATAGCGGCGCTTGCCTTTTGACACTGAGAGGTCATAGCGATTTGATTAACGCAGTAGCTTTCTCTCATGATTCCTCATGGATTGCCTCCGGATCACTCGACTCCACTGTCAAGATCTGGAACTCATACAGTGGAGATTGTATCCAGACATTTGATCATGGCTGTGAAGTTGGCTTAGTAGCCTTCTCTCACGGCTCTACCCGATTAGTATCAGCATATGTGAATGGCACAGCGATGGAAGTAAGGGTCTGGGTCCTAAACGAAGGCAAAATTCTCAAGACCTTCGGAGATGCTGGTAACGACTTAAAATCAGTATTCTTCTCGCACGATTGTGCTAGAATTGCGTTGATCACTTGGGAATCTGAAGGAAAAGACATTTTAATCTTGGATTTGGACACTGCCGAGTGGCTAACGACACTCAGCGGGCATAACGATGTTATTACTTCGGCCAATTTCAATCGCAACTCGACCCAGTTAATATCTGGATCACGCGACGGTACTATCAAGATCTGGGATGCGAACACTGGAGATTGTCTTCGAACATATCAAGGCCATACTGAATTAGTTAATTCAGTAGCCTTCTCTCATGACTCAGTTTATCTGGTATCTGGGTCATCCGACGACACAATCAAAATCTGGGATGCAAGTAGTACTGTGTACCTTCAAACCTCAAGGGGTCATAGTGGCGAAGCTAGATCAATGATCCTTTCTCCTGACTCGGCACTACTAGCATGCGCATTCGAGAACGTCACGATCAAAATCTGGCACGTGAGTAGTGGAAAGTGTCTACAAACGCTCAAGCGCCTTGATCATGAGGCCACTACGTACGATGTCTTTCATTCTGAGATCCACTCAATAGCCTTTTCTCATGACTCAGCCTTGCTAGGATCTGGATCAAATGACGGAACAATCATGATATGGGACTTAAGTAACGGTCAATGTCTTCAGAAATTACTCAACAACGATCCTGTCCGCGATTTAGTATTCTCACACAACTCTGCCTGGCTGGCGTCGGAATCCTCAACATCGGAGGGTAGTACTAGTAAGCTGTGGGATCTGAGCAGTGGCAAGTGCCTCCGAAACTTCGCCTGTCGTGATACACGGTTTGAAAGAATTCACATCGGATCGGTAGCCATGTCCCACGACTCGGCACAGCTAGCAATGGCATCTCGAAGTTTCACAATTCATATTTGGAACACTAGCAATGGCAAGAAACTCCAGACGCTGGAAGGTCATAGTGATATGGTCCTCTCAATAGCCTTCTCCTTTGGTTCGGCGCTTCTTGCATCTGGATCGGCCGACCATACAGTGAAGATTTGGGATTTAAAGCGCGGTGTCTGCCTCCAGACTTACAGAACTGACACATGGATCGTACACATGAAATTTGAAACAACTGGGCCGTATCTTCATATCGGCATTGGCACTATCGATATTAACGCTGCTTTAGGTGCATCGGTACCCCCAAATGATTTGGAGCCTTGCATTCCTCGATATCACGGCATTGGACTAAGTCAAAATATAGAGTGGATAACATGTGATTTAAAGCTCGTTGCTCGGATACCTCCTGAATATCGGCCACGACGTCTGGCCTGGCCAGGACAAATGATTATCTCAGGGAATACAATTGCCATCGTTATTAACTCGGGAATCACCTGGACATGTCAATTCGACATCAATAAGCTTTTAGCTTTGGAATAATAGTCTTCTTATCTGTTGAACTATGATATCTCTGTTCTAGGTGCCTAAAGACAATACCCATGTACACCCACTGCTGATTGGCCACGATGCAGTTTCGAATACCTCTAGAAAATCAGAATAGACTCCATGTTTTCTACATTTGATTCGCTAACGTTTGTTGATGTATATATTTGATAACCTATGGGAGAGATGTTCAACGAATCTGTAATTGTCGCATCCTCAGTGAAGAACTATGCGACTTCCCCACCAAGAACGATTCTTGCGGGTCTCATGTCCGTTAGGATAGACTGGACGCGACTCCTCACATGCTGTTCTTTTCAAATCGATGATTCGAAGAACCCTGAACCGTCTTCTTGAGATCCATCCAATACCACTGGGCGAACCAAAATGAAAGGACTTGTAGCCACCCTATCACTGCGACCCATTCGCATGCCACCGGCCGAATCTGAACCAAACACAGTCTTCACAAATATCCTCCTAGAAAGTATAGAATAATGCCGCACACTGCTATCTCGGTTTTGAAAAGCAAATCAGGAAATCGACTATCCTTCACCCACCGCACCGCCCATCTCAAGCATACCCACGCCCACATTGATGAGTGAACAACCACCACGCCCTCAACTCGGCAACCGTCTCCCCACCACCGCCTCCCACAGCGGAAACCACGATTCTCCTCCCTTCTACAAACGACTCTCAAGATGCCGTTGCGGACAGCAGCACCCGCCACAATAGCCGAGCGACGAACCGCCGCCGACGCAATCATCCTCCACCAAACCAACCACCTCCCCCGCAGCAAACTCCTCATCGTCTTCTCCGTCCTTGCCGTCTCGCACATCGTCTGCTTCATTGACCAGACAGGCATCGGCGTCGCGCTCTCGACCATCGGCCGCGAACTCAACGCCGAAGACACAATCAGCTGGGCCGGCACAAGCGCATTGATTGCGAATACGATCTTTCATGTCTTGTACGGACGGATGAGCGATTTGTTCGGTACGTTTTTACGTTTTCCTACTTTTAATTACATCTGTTTTCGAAATACAAGGAAGAGGGGAAAAAGATAATGTAGACTGACATTTTGATGTACAGGTCGAAAATCCGTTCTCTTAACCGCCCTAGTCCTCCTCTCCATCTCCTCTCTCCTCTGCGGTCTCGCTTCCAACGCAAAAATGCTGTACGTATTCCGCGCGCTATCTGGGGTCGCGAACGGGGGCGTCGTCTCGCTCTCCTCCATGATCGTGTCCGATATTGTTACGTTGAAAGAGCGGGGGAAGTGGCAGGGTATGATTGGGGCGTGTGTTGGGACTGGCAATATGGCAGGTCCGTTTATCGCAGCGGCGTTTGTGCAGAAGAGTACGTGGAGAGGCTTCTTCTGGATGCTGAGTCCTATTGCGGCACTTTGCGCGGTTTTGTGCTTGTTTGTACTGCCGACGCCGGTGGATCAGCCGAGAGCGGATGTGAAGACGGTTCTGAAGAGGATTGATTACGGAGGCATATTTTTTGGGAGTGCAGCGCTGATGCTGCTGCTTATCCCCATTGCGGGGGGTGGAGATTATTTCGAGTGGAACTCGCCCATGGCGATTTCCATGCTGGTACTTGGGGGGTGCTGTGTACTCGTTTTCGTGTACATTGAGCATAGGGTAGCGGTGCTGCCTATGATGCCGCGTACGTTTTTTTCCCTCCCTGTACCCTGTTTTCAGATTACTTACTAACGATTCTGTCTGTCTCTCTAGTATCTCTCTTCAAATCCGGACCGGTATCCGTCATGCTGATGCAGAACTTCCTCTTCGGAATGGTCGCCTACTCGCAAACTTACTACCTCCCGCTCTTCATGCAAAACGCACGCCGCCTCTCTCCCATCACCTCCGCTTGTCTCATGCTCCCCATTTTCGCTTCACAGACGCTTTCATCCATCGCTTCGGGCCAGTACATGTCACGCTCCGGGCGCTACGGCGGAGTCATCTGGACCGGTTTTTTCTTGTGGACCCTCGGTGTAGGACTAACATGCATCTTCTCCCTCGACACGCCACTGTGGGCTATCGCACTCATCCTCTTTATCCAGGGCACCGGTGTTGGCGCAGTTTTTCAACCCGTGCTCGTCGCGCTACAAGCACACTGTTCAAAAGCTCATCGTGCAATCGTCATCTCCAACCGGAACTTCATCAGGAGTCTTGGCGGCGCAGTCGGTCTGGCGGTCTCGGCGGCGACACTCCAGAGCTCGTTGTATAGTGCTATGCCGGCCGAGTTTCGTCCCTTAATGCTTAGCTCGTACGATACGCCGCCGTTCGAGACAATGGATGATAGGCAGATTCGGCTCATTCTGAAGGCGTATGCGACGGCGAGTCGAACGGTGTTTATCGTGAATGTCCCACTCATGGTACTGTGCCTAATGGGATGTTTCTTGATCAAGGATGAGGGACTCATGCATCAGGGGGAGGGCAATAGTATCGAGAAGACGATCAGTCGAGACGAGGAATCATGTCACACCGGTAGGTGATTGGGGACGGATAAGAGAATACAAAGGTCGGCGGTTTTATTTTCAAAACAAAAGTCATTCCATCATCCTTTCACTAGTATAGTATTGTATATCATCAATAAAAGTTCAGTCTTCCAACGTCTTCTTCTCCTCACAAATCCCTCCAATTCCACTCCCTTTCCCACGCATACGCCGCTTCCAAAACTTCCATCTCCCCCCACCACTTCCCTACAATCTGCATGCTAACCGGCAATCGAACTCCATCCTGCACACCCGGCCCTTCCAAAACCTCCAAGAACCCAATTGGGAGGGCAAGCGCCGGATGCCCACTTTGATTAAATGGCGCCGTATTCGAAGTCAACCCAACCTGCTTCGCCACCTGCTCCAACGGTGTCGCATCAGCAGGTGGATGGCTCGTCGCTACATACGGTAGCGTAGGTGTAAGCAATAAGTCATACTCGCTCAGCACCGCATCATACGCATCGCGCAGCTGTCTGGATAGATTGGTCGCTTTAGCAAGGAGATTTGGGAACTGCTGTGTCGCATATAGTCCGTTGAGGTAAATATTCTTTGTGGAAGGATACGCTTCGTTCCAATTTTCCGGGACTGCTGCGGCTTGCTGGAAGAGAGTGTTCAAGGGAAGCATTTGATGCGTACGACGCCCAAAAGGACCGCTGGTTTTGCTTAGGAAGCCTCCGACTTTGGAAATGCCAGTCCATATCGCGGCACCTTTGGCATGCAGGGGGACGGAGACTTGGGTTACGGTTGCACCGAGTGAGGTGTATTTTGAGGCTGCGGCGAGGAAGGCTTGAACTACGCGGTTGTCCATGGCGGGAGTGGAGAGGGATTCGGTTATTATTGCGAATTTCTTGCCATGGAGGGGCCTTTCTAGGGGAAGGTTGGCGATGGAGGTGTATAGTGGGATCTTGGAGGGGTGTGGTGCAGCGAAGGAGCGATCGTCAATGTCATCATTGCCTGCGATAGATTCGAGGAGAAGCGCGTTTTCGAGCACGGTACGTGTCATGGGGCCGATGTGGTCGTTGGTTGGCTCATTGCTGCCACATCCTGTGTATGGGACGAGTCCAAATGTTGGCTTTAGACCTACGATGCCGCAGTTGGCAGCTGGGACACGAATACTTCCTCCCTGATCAGCACCAATCGCTCCGTCGGCTTCGCCTAGCGCAACGATTACTCCTGATCCGCTAGAACTTCCCCCTGCACTATAACCTTTTGCAAATGGGTTTTCGACTATGCCAGTACCAGATGAGTGACTTGTTGCCGAATGACATAGATTTTCGCAAACAGCTTTTCCCAGGATACGTCCGCCGGATTCCAAGATACGGGTTGTGACAGTTGCATCAAGATCTGGAACGTAGTCTTTGATAAGGTTGGTGCCTAATAGCATGGGTACGCCCTTGATAGCTACGTTGTCCTTCAAAACAAACGTCTTGCCGTGCAACTTACCTTTGCCGTTAGCGAGCTTGTCAATGATATTACACTTCCACGCCCACGCTCCATTAGTGTTATCTGATCTCTCTGGAAAATGCACGTTTTCTCTCGGAAAACGATCTTCATCCACATGTGGGACGTAGTCTATTGATGCTCAGCTCAAGTCTCGCAACTCATTATGTTTTTGTAGCCTACCATCCATAGCCATCAGCTGTTCGCTCGCATCATGGAAAACCGCAAGTAGGCGTCGATAGTCTTCCTTCTCTTTTTCATATATCGGCATACCAAGCTGTGAGCAAAGCTTGTCTAGGGTTTCCGTCGTGACGGGGTTGCCATGGCTCGCATCCAGTGAGAATACCGACATGTTTCTTTCTATTTGAAAAATCTGTAATGCGTTGAGTTATTTGAAAGGTCCCCGAGATCAATTTCCGGTAAGAAGAACGATGACGGTGATGCGCGTTCAAGATTTCTGATGTGTACTAAGACATTGCTAAAGCGAAATGGAATTTGACACATAGTGCTTAGAAGATGTCCCGATAAGAAAGCAATTGTAGGAGGGCCCTTCGTACTCCAGATGATGCAAATGAGTTTAGGCGATGTTCACAGAGGAACGATAACAGTGATGCGGGGTTGGTGGGTCGCCTTGCCCATCATCGGAACTGTTACTCCCGATCAACCAGCCTGCCAGTAACAATGACCGTAGACAAGCAGCTTCCGTTTTTAGAAAGATAGCGATGGCTCGGGTTTTAGACAGTTGGATACATATGGAGAAAGATAATGCTTCCATATCAGGGATCTCAAAACACTTCACCTTTTGATTTTCGAGTGTCTTTGGGAACGCCCTAGTTGATCCATAATGGTCCATGTTGAAGAGTCACTACAACTGCCGCGAGACTTTGAAGGTGCGAAAATTTGCGGTAATAGCACCTCTAATACTCACAACTTGAGTCAGGTTTTGGAGAAGACGGTCATGATGCGCAATGGCCAAATGGAGCTCGAATAGCCGTTTCGTTTGTTCTGAACTACGAAGAGGGCGGGGAGAGAAATCCTATGGATGGAGACGGTACCAGTGAGCCCTATCTCTGGGAAAAAGGTCCATCGGGAGGTGGAAGAGAGCAGCGACATCTCAATGGTGAGCAAGACTACGAGTATGGTAGTCGATGCGGCTCTTGGCGCATACTACGATTGATGAAAGAGTTTGGCTGGAACATGACTTTATGGGCTATTGCTGTAGCCATGGAAAGAAATCCCTCGTTCGCAAAAGCGTGTGTCAGAGAAGGACATGAAATCGGCGCGCATGGTTACAGGTGGTTGGATATATGGGATTATTCGCTAGAGGAAGACAAAGCCTATATCAAGAAGACGTGCAAGGCGCTCGAGATAGCTACTGGTATTTGTTTTTGAATACTGTTTTTTGAGTTGAGCTGATCAGTGTATAGGAGAGTTTCCGGTTGGAGCGTATTTTGGAAGAGGTACGCCAAACACGGCTAGCTTACTTCCTATCATGTGGAAAGAGATGGGCCATAAGATGCTGTACACTTCCGAAGTGTACAATGAAGATTCTCCTTATTGGATCGATCTTCCATGGGAGAAAACACTTCCGGACGAAGAGAAGGAAGGCTTGTTGATGCTGCCATATAACTACGACTGTAAGCAAGAGTCATATTGTAATCGTTGGTCTCAAGCTAACACTGAGATAAGGCAATGATGGGAAGTTCCATATGCTTCCAGGTTTTGTCAGTTCAGCCGGCGCTGTATATGAACAGTATCTGAAAGACACGTTTGACTGCCTATATAGGGAAGGCGGGAAGATGATGACGATACCCTTGCATTCCAGGATAGCGGGAAAGCCAGGAAGATCCGAAAGTCTTCGCAATTTCATGAAGTACATCTCTCAGAAAGAGGGGGTTTGGGTAGCGACGCGAAGAGATATTGCAAACCATTACCGCAAGACGTTTCCTTACAAACCGGGGTCGAAGACTGGTGGGCTCAACTAGCTTGAAAGACTACTTCTGAAAGCCTGTTCATTTTTCAAAAGAAATGATTGAGTGAATGTAGCCGAATTTCCGTTACAGCATGTTTCTTCAAGATGGTCACTCTGATCTAGAGTAGGTTACTCTAACGTTATCAACGACTAGTTCAAATGCCGACATCTCCGACCCGACATCGGCATTTTCGTGCCGATAGCTTATCACCTTATCATGCACACTCATAACTTGCATTCTGGACATATACTTTCCAAGCTTGAATGATCTGGTAATTTATCGGGGCTATTGGCGAGCTTAGAGACAAAGTCAGAAATGAAGAGATCAGAATGGTCCTGGACACGTTTACCCCCACGTGTTCCGCTGGGCCTAGTCCGAATAGGGAATAGTATGCGGCGAACCAGGACCGGCCCGTTAGTGTGAGATTAGGTTCCACCTAAAAAGAACAATCACGATCACTCAGGATGGAAGCAGGAGATGATGCGACAGGCTTGTCATTTAAAAAATTGCTCCTAAAGAAATACGAACCAACCCAATACGACCTTGTTTCCCCAAACACCCTCTCATCCTAGCGACATGTTCAGATTCGCCAGAGAGACTGCTGTGCGCGCTCCCAGTGGTCCCGATCCCGGATGTAGCGGGGGTTCTGCGCTACAATGGAGCAGGGCAGGAAGCGCGATTGATCAATATCATATACTACGCTACCGCTGACACCCTGCAAAGAGCTCTCGATAGCAACCTCACACATGGTATGGCACTTGCCTCCCCAGTGGCCAGCGATTGCTTCCCGAACCCATTTCTGCTCCAGCTGTTGCTTGAGCTCCAATGTCTTGGTCTCGAGCGTAGCAATCTCGAGATGGCGAAGTGCGTCCATGATGATCGCAGCGGCCGGCGCTTCACGAATCTCCAGAGCCTTATCGTCTGTCGATAGAGGCTCGAGTCCGACAAATCGACCAAGACCAAACTTTCCAACTTCTCGGTTGAGGAACGCGATAGCGTCGATGAGAAGAAATTTGTTGCCATCCACTGAGACCAGGTTTCCATTCTCGAACCGAAGTGTGAGCTTCTGAGGTGGGTGGTCCTCGTGGCGTCGGGTCCATTGGTAAGCATCTTCTGGAATGCAGAAGCTTTCTGGGTCACCCAGAGGACCATCTTCGAATTCTCGGCACCAGAGATTCTCATCACCACTGAGTTTGCGCTCAGACATGATAGTCAGTCCGGCGACACTAAGTTCTTCCGCCTTCCTCTCTCGCGAGACGACGGAGTGTGGGTATGGGCTACCAAACTGTCCCGGGAAACCAAGACGACGAATGCAGTTGTTAAGCCTAGGCAGACTGTTCTGCGATAGATTGGCTGTATGGAGCAGCAAACCAGCACTGACCTCTTTGGCGTAGTCGGTGACGAGGCGCGCGATGACAGGGCGGGTAAGGGAGCTGCTGACGGGGAAGAGGCCCAGATACATGGCATGAGCGCGGATAGCGGGCATGACACCTTCTTTGACAAAGGCCTCGCGGCCGTCGAGAAGCTTGAACTTGGCGCCAAAATGGGCGGCGTGCTTGGTGAGGCTCTCCTCCTCGACTGGCGCTCCAACATCGACTGCTACGGCATGAATGTTGGTAAAGCCGAGCTGTTGAAGACGGAGGAGCAGATAGGTGCTGTCCAGGCCGCCGCTGAACATGGTTACGACAGGCGCATCTCGGCTCTCGAACCTCGCAAGCTGCTCGAAACTCTCAATGGGCTTGGTTTCCTTCGGGAGGGCGTCATTGACACCGTTGACTTTTAGGCCCTGCGTTTGTTAACATGAAAATCAAAAGACGTCGTGGTATTTCCATACCATGACTGCAATTGTGTGAAGTCGACAGAGGGTATAAAAGATAAGTTATTTTATAAGATGAGTGCGAGAAGTCGGATTGTAACTATCAAGCAATGAGTGAAGAATGAATCCAATGTCAGGTTGGTTTGCCAGGCTTTATACCTTGCGAGTGCTCTACCTTCTCGTGGCAAAATATTGCTATGTCCGTTGACTCTTCAACTGACCCTTAGCCGATATCGCCAACCGGCGCTACAAGCCGTGATACTGAAGGACATACATGCATTCGAGGGAATGTCGCAAGGGTGTAGCTGCAGGACCCAGCTGCACTTTGGAAGCAGCTCACCGCTAATGGAGGTTACATTCTGCCATTACAAAGAAACACTCAGCTGTAACCAAGATCTTTCAAAACAGATGATCAGACCCGAAGCTAGGAAAGACTACCTACCGTGCCAGCTCAGCCGCACGGTTCGGGACATACTACTGCATCTGGACTGCATCCTTCATTGGTATACACTTCCTCGAGACGACGCCCTCAGAATCGCCTTCTCAGGGTAGCGATAGGATGCACGTGGGGCTCTGCTACAAAGCGGTTCATGTGTTGTACTGCATTTCTCCATCAGCGTGTCTGAAACGATAGACAAAGGCGTGCCACTAGCATGGCCCGGTACTGGACTACTAGTACTTACCCGCCTAAATTTGGGATCTAGATTCATCGGCTGCACAACGAATCCTTCCCCAGATCTACAGCAGCGGGCCGCGTCAGCGGTTACAAGTCAGAGTTCATGCAGACAGTGTGCCCTGCGTCTATGGGCTTACCCTTGGCGTGGTGTACAGGAAGGCTAGCGGCCGGGTAATATCAACTGTTCCCCCACCAATCACGAGCATCAACACCATACAACGCTCCGACTAATCGGGAAAGTACGACACATTGCACCATTCCTGCAGAATAATCACAGGGGACGCCTGAACGGATCTGGAATATGCGACATACGGCCAGAACTGCACCACTGTGGACCACAATTAGCAAGAGCCTATGTGGGGTTTAGTGTTGGTGGTACAAGGAGTACTTACCTGGTGTATACACGTTTTGATCTAGTTTCTTTTTCTAACCTCCTGCATATGCTGACTGGGCCTTTTCCAAGGCATCCATCGAGCAACAAGCATTGTAACGTGCACGCCACCGGCTCCACTTGCCCTACCGTCAGACAACCATCCTTCACCGCGGCTCAACGGCATCAGCAGACCAGCTAAGGCCGACAAGAGCACACTCCAGACCAATTTCAACCTCTACATCTTTGCCACGATGGGGTTGACCGACATCGGCAGTTGCTTCGAAGACGGTGAGGATTTGCTCCAGCTGTAGAAGCGCTTCAGGAAACACTGCTGTGTCCTTTTCCGCGGGCCGTTTTTGGCAATTTCCCCAGCTTAGTGGTGTAACATGTCGAGGTCGGGAGAGTCTAGCGCGTGGCAACACTCACTTTCCTAATGCTTCACTGCGGTGAATTTCATTCAACAAAGAGAAATGCGACTATGGAGAGGGGACGCCTGACGAAGGGTCCCAAGGCAATTTCAACTCTTGCTGCCAGTCTTTGACGATATAAGATTCACTGAAGCCGCAGCTATCTCGACATCCAACTCATTCAAACATCAGCTTCTCTACCAAGCATCTCTACTATCTCATTTCTCTCTCACAATGGCTATCAGCGAGTCCATCATCGTTTCCAAATCTTTACCTACTATTCACCTCGATCGCCTTCGAGCCAACGATGCTCAGGAGAGCAAGAATTTGCTCAATGCTTGCAGAAGCCATGGGTTCTTCTATCTCGACCTGAATAGCGACCCTGAGCTATGCAATCTGTGGAAGAAGATGCTCCAGAACATTGCGCAATACTTCAACCAGCCTCTTGATATCAAGATGCGCGATGCCCGTGGCAGTGATAACTTTGGGTAAGCATACACCTATACAATGATTTAGTCTTCATACAGACACTGACCTTCTTCCCAGATACGAGCCCATGGGCACCGAAGCAGGCCCCAACCCAAAGACCAGAGACGGCTACGAATCCCTCAAGGTACAGCATACCCCATCTCCGCAACCAAATCCAGACTGACCTGCTCCTTCCAGTTCTCGCGCCGAGAATTCCTCAAAGGATCCTCCGACCTCACCACCTCCATCCGCGCAAAGGAAGACTGCTTCTTCTCCTTCATCGACCACGCCCACACCATCACCCTGATGATCCTCTCCCGCCTCTCCACGCAACTAGGCCTAACCGGCGCCTCCCGCTTCGAGGCCCACCACGCCGACCCAGGCCCATCCCTCTCCACCCTCGGGCTGCTCCGCTACCCCAAACACGAAGGTGCCAGCGCTGAGCCCCAAAACGTCGGCCACAACAAGCACACCGACGTCGGCACCCTGACTTTCCTGCTCGCCGCCCAGTGGGGCCTCCAGTACCTCTCGCTTACGAGCCGCCGCTGGGAATTCATCGAGCCGCGCGCCGGCCACGCTATCATCAATGTAGGCGACAGCCTACGTTTCCTGTCTGGTGGCAAGCTGGCTAGCGTCGTCCACCGCGTTGTGCCCCTGCACAAGACGCAGCTTGAGGACCGCTACAGCATGGCTTACTTTCTCCGCATGAATGATGGCGGTATCTTTAATGATACGTCCAGCAAGAAGTGGACCGCGAAGGAGTGGCACGACTTCAAGTTTGGTGTCTTCAAGGATCCTAACACGTTGGATGCTGAGGGTCGCTTTCTCACAGGCATGATGATTGAGCAGTCGGAGGGCCCGATTTTGGTTGCGCCATAGAAGTCTTGCGGAGAGTACTGCTTGTGCGGGATAGGATCTGGAATTGTGGGCGTTTTTTTCTGGGTGGGTTGCCTAACGAATGTGGGGGTTTCCAATGTTTCCTTCTGTGATGGGTTTCTTTTGAGAATCGCGTATTGTATGGTACTCGATTAGGTGTTTCCTTTGTTATTTGTTAGGGTATAAAAATACATTCTTTGCTTGAATACAACTTCGCATATGTTTGTTCGTGTGGTCAAGTGATGGTTGCTGCTGATTGGTCGCCGAAGCTCATTGGTACTACTACCTTAAATAACGACAACTACATAATAGAAACATACACATCAAATACACTCAATTCTTCACATACATCCTTAGCCACAAGACCAATTACCATCTCTCAATCACTCATCAGTGACCAAGCTTACAACCATCACACTAGCACTCAAACGTGTCCCCATCAGCCAAACCCCCTCTACTCCCCATCTCCCCTACCATCCCTCCAACTACATCCTCCCCCCACCCACATGCCTGCACACAAATCCCCCCATCAATCCTCTTGCCGACCCCCAACGCCAACGGAGGACCACCGCATCTCCCCGCTGGAGAGAGCACAATCAGGGTCCTCCTCGCTTACCTACATGCTTGCAGGATTCAAAGCCCGAAACGCCACGCATCTAGCCCCCCGCCCGGCCCCCCGGTCCGCATACTAACTACTGTACGCGGAAAAGCGACGTGGGGGGTTCAGCAAAAAAGCAAATTGAGCGGCGAGCGAAAAGTGGATCTTTGGACCCTTTGAAATTTGGCTTGGTTGAGGGGAATATGGGGAGGGAAGGTGGATGGGGGGTATGAGGGTCCTGGGGGGCCTAAAGGGATTCCTGCTAGGTCCATGCTAACCCTTTATATGAAGTGTTGCCGGTACCCCGAGGATTTATGAGGTCGAGGGGGGCAAAGGGCTGGGTGGTGCGGTTAAGCGGGGTCTTTGTATTAGTTTTGCGCCCTACAGGAGATCAAATGCGAGCCCGCGGGGCTGCTGCTCTCTTGTGGCACGGTTGACAATGGGGTGTATAAACTTTGGGATGTTGCCCCCCCCCTCTCTACATACGAATATCAAACGAGAAATTGATATTTTGTATTTGAATTGCTTCGAATTATTCTTACAGGAACTAAATTAATCCGGGCTCATCGTTCCAAAACAGCTGACCGGAAAAAATGGCTACTCCATCCCAACCCATCTACCTCGCCGTGTGCCAGAAGCACACGCAATCAACGACTGCGGAGACGCTCGAGGCGCTGACGGAGCAGTGCCGCAAGGCCTCGAAGGCAGATCCCTCGCCAGATTTGATTCTCTTCCCCGAGGCCTACATCGGTGGTTACCCGCGAGGCGCCACGTTCGGTGCTGCCGTGGGAGGCCGTACAGCTGAAGGCAGAGAGCAGTATCTCAACTACTACAAGGATGCCGTTGACCTAGGGGATACACCCGAGGGAGCTGGAGAAAAGTGGGTGAAGAGGGAATTGGAGGGGCAGGAGGAAGGGAGTTCGGGGAGAGTGCGGCGAGGCGACGGGACGCGAGAGAAGCTTGAGCAGGTGGCAAAGGAGACGGGGATCTTCATTGTTACGGGTTTGGTTGAGCGGTCTGGCGGTACGCTGTACTGTGCCGTTGTCTATGTTTGTCCCAAGTTGGGAGGTGGGTCTTACGCGTACTCAAGTTACAGGGGTATTAGTAGGCGCTGACATGGTACCAGTGATTGGCAAGAGGCGAAAGGTGATGCCAGTAAGTTTACCCTTTTGAGATTCATGTTGGTCGTTCCAAACTTGGGAAGCTGAGTTATGTTTGTCAGACTGGAAGCGAGCGCCTGATCTGGGGTCAGGGGCAGCCGTCCTCGCTCCGTGCTGTCACGACGGACATCAAGGGTGTCCATATCACGCTCGCGGCGGCAATTTGCTGGGAGAACTACATGCCGCTATTGCGCCATTCCCTCTACAGTCAGAATGTCAACCTCTATCTGGCGCCGACAGCGGACGCGCGTGAGACTTGGTCAGCCCTCATGACAACCGTAGCTTGTGAGGGTAGATGCTACGTCTTGAGTGCGAACCAATGCTTGAAGAAACAGAACCAGCCAGCCTGGATCTACGGAGAGAAGTCCGAAAGCGAAGACTTCGTGTCCCGTGGCGGTTCATGCATTGTATCTCCGCTAGGCGAGATGCTCAAAGGGCCTCTGTGGGAGGATGACGATGGCATGATGATGGTCGCAGCCGACTTTGATGATTGCTTGAGAGGCAGATTGGACCTGGATGTCGCTGGAAGTTACTCGAGGTATGATTACTTGCACGTTTGGCTTCTTGGTGTACTTTTACTAATGCGGTCAAAAGAAACGATTCGTTCAAGCTGAGCGTTACGGGACTCGACATTAGCCCCCCACTTTGAAGGTTGCCTGGCTTTGCGAGCGGTATGTCGGTGATATCGGAATAGTAATCTAGCATCCGCCGAGGTCCGCTTGTGTAACACAGCGGCAGCACAAAGACCATGGATGATGGATTACGAATTGTGCGACATTGCTGAGACGGTAGCTGCTAGTATAGTCGTATTTCGAGGAAATGATAGGATCCACCAATTCAGCCCTGAACCATACATAATGACTCGAGTGAATGCATGAATACAATAGCTGTCTCCACGTAGCCAGGAGCGTACGTACGCCCGCTGAACCATCCCCAAGCCTAGAGGGGCCTTGCAGAGGTCTTGGAAAATTGCGGGTCGCGGGCGGAGCGGACCGCCTCCATGTCATTTCGAGGACAAATTAGACAGCTTTGTCGCGCACCGGCAGGCTGTAAGCAACGGTAGGCCTTACTTGCATGTGTTTTACATGCAGCATTTCCTTAGCAGAAATCCTGTGCGCAGGCGGTCGGGTCTAATCGCGAATCAGGCTAGCGGATTTTGGATGAAATCCGGTCGCACAGCATGTGCCGCACATGAGGCTGAATGGATTTCCCTACCGGCACTTGTAAGCGCCAAAAAAACAACCATTAACTCGTTTTGGATATCGCTACCGTTTTACCAGACGAATGAGCGACTTACGCGAGGCCCATATGGTGGGCCCCATCCAGCGAAGAAAATCGGAGCCCATCTAGCACGGCTGACAATGGGTCGTGGACTTGTGCTTTGCCACTGCCAACAAGGACTTAAGACCAATTCGACGAAACAGGAAACCTGCTTCCGACATTCACAATAGTCAGGTTGTCCCATCCAACTGTCAATGGTATTCCTTCGCTCCACCTTGCACACAACATATGCAATCTCATTGGCCCAGTTCGCAAAGACAGGAACGACGATATCGGCCACAGGGCCATCTAGATCCCTCACGTTTCACAACAAAATAGCGGTCAATCCTACAAGATCTAGTCAGCATTGGGTGCGAAAGGGCGCGCAAAGTCCCTGCATATAACAGGCCAAGACAAAGCCTGCTCCCCGGACCCGCCGCGTGCAGCCCCTCACAGCTTTTAGCGAGTCATCCAACATATGCCAAAAGACTGGACGTTACATTCGTTTGTACAATGTGTGAATCATCCAAAGGAGCCATTGTGCTTCATTGGCGGAATATCAGGCTCGTTTGTTTTTGTAGTGGAGACGAACGGGTAGTAACTAAGCGTAGATATTGGTGACTGAACCCACCTGATTGCCTTATTACCTGGTAGGAAGTCGCCTCCCGTACCCTTTTTCTCTTACTCTTTCTTCTTACCTTATTTGCCCTCGAGGGTGAGTGGCGAGTTGCATCCATTGCCCCACGTGTTTGTCCAACGTGCCCGTTTGACCAGGTTGGCCTGGCTCCCCTCACTATTCACGCAACCATACGAAGCTGCGCATCCGATTTCGATCGAAAGTTTCTTTTACCTCGCACTATTCAAGAGCGGGTAGGGTAGGTTCATCAAACCACAAACGAAATTATGACCGCTTCTGCCAATGGGGTTAAAGTGCCCACAATATCTTCGGAAGTCGCAGATGACTCTCAGAGCGATTCCATTGAAGAAGGCAACGGGGGACAGCTAGAGCGAGAGAAAAGTAGGGCAAGTTGGAAAGACCCGGGTCCGCCTCCAGATGGCGGGCTTCGCGCCTGGACCCAGGTCCTAGTGGGCCATTTGGTCATTATGAATACCTGGTGAGATATTCTAAGCCCCTACTTTAACTACAAAGCAAACATGACTCGAAAACGTTCTAACACCAGTCCAGGGGCAATATCAACTCATTCGGTGTCTATGAAACCTACTATGTGGATTTCCTGAAGCGCTCCCATGCCGATGTAGCGTGGATTGGGAGTGTGCAGGTCTTCCTAGTATTCTTCATCGGCACTTTCTCAGGCCGTTTGACTGATGCAGGATATTTCCGTGCAATCTTCTGTGAGTGACGAATTCTCCAAATATCACCTTGTCACGAAAAGAATAAACCGCTCATTCGTCCTAGCATTCGGAACCACATTGACTTTGCTCGGTATCTTCATGGCCTCTATTTCCACGCAGTACTGGCACTTGTTTCTCGCTCAAGGAATCTGCGTCGGTGTCGGTGCGGGATGTTTATTCTGCCCTGCTCTTGCAATTGTCTCGACGTATTTTGCGAAGAGAAAGATGCTGGCGATTGGTATTTGCGCATGCGGCAGTGCAACGGGCGGATTGGTCTACCCAGCCATGTTTCAGCAACTAGTCCCAGCGGTTGGCTATGGCTGGACCATGAGGGCGTTGGGTTTTACGACTACAGCCTGCTTGGTTCTCTCGAACATTTTGGCCAAACCAAGACTTCCGCCTTACAGCTCGGGACCAATTGTTGATCTTGCTGCATTCAAAGAGGCTTCCTACAGCCTCTTTGCAGTCGGCATCTTTCTGACATTCTGGGGTGTCTACTTTGCTTTCTACTATGTGAGCTCATTCGGTGTCGACATCATTGGCATACCCCAAAACGAGTCATTCAACTTGTTTTTGGTGCTCAACGGTGTTGGTATCATAGGTCGCACTCTCCCTGCTTACCTAGCGGATCGGTACACTGGACCCATGAACATCCTTCTCATGGTCACTGCTGCTTCAATTGTTTGCGCCTGGGCGATGATTGGCATCACATCTCGCGGAGGACTCTATGCATGGACTGTAGTTTATGGTGTTGTAGGAAACGGTCTTCAAGCAATGTTTCCAGCCACTTTAAGTAGCTTGACGACTGATTTGAAGAAAGCGGGAGTGAGAATGGGCATGATCTTTGTAAGTTTTCAACCCAGGATGCAACATGTTAAGGGAAAATGGCGACTAACTACCCTACAGACGATTGTGAGTTTCTCAGTCTTGACGGGTCCACCAATTGCGGGTATTTTAATCACAAAGAATGATGGTCACTATGTTTACGCCCAGGCATTTGCTGCAGCATCAATGGTTGCAGGCTTCCTTCTGCTATGCGGGGCCAGGGTTGCGGTAACTGGCAAAGTCTTGTTCTACAAGATTTAGGGACACGTGGCTGACATGAAGGATTCGAGGGTCCGAAGGATTCAGAATGATATTCGGTTGCGTTACCATAAGCGTCGCCGAGGAGATACGTGTGGAGGATGGGGAACAGGGACTAGCATAGTACTGGATAACAGACTAGGTTTGAATATAAATTTGTGGAGAAGAAATACAGCTCCTGACACCTGTACCAATGTGTTGAGTATATGGGTATCCGCATGATAGCATTGGTCCAAGCAGTGCCGCGGCATTGCAGGGTGGTAGGGTGCGGCGTAGCACAAGCGGGTGGGTTGAATACGCAATCCACCCCACTGGGTCGTATTGGGGCTGCTCACCCGAAAGCGGCAAAAGGCAGCGCCCTGCGGTCTTGGCAAAAGTCTAGAATGCAACGAATGAGTGGCGCCTGGTGCGCGGGTATTGCACGCCCTCGCTTACCAGGTACAGTAGGTGTTGTTGCAGTCATGTAACATGCACGTAAATAGCCCAGTCATCGCCCACGGTTCGGCCACTTTGCTCAATCACTTCTCTCGAATCTGCAATTCAACAAACGATACCTCTCCTCGTCTACCTACCATTCCAATCTGTCGCGAAGAGTATTCCAGCGTTTCTTCAGGGTACGTATTGAGCCACCCACCCAGCCCCTTATATCCGGAAATATACGTAGTAACAGCTTACTGACTTTCTACCACAGACAATGACTGAAGCAACGCAACTCGTCTACCAGCGAGATGGCCAACTCCTGCTTCACGGCGCCAAAGTCGTCTCCATCGTCCCAGTATCTGAACTCCCGCCACCGGACAAAGACCTGGTGAAGGATGCATCAGATGTAGAACACGCCATCATTACCGACTCAACCATCTTCCACGTCCAGGGCGGCGGCCAACCCTCAGACATCGGAACCATGGCCCCTTCAGATGACGCAGCAACCAAAGACACGGCTACATTCCAAGTAAAATCCGTTCGGCAACCCGCCCAGGGCAACCAAATCCTGCATTTCGGCCGCTTCGACCCCTCCAACGGAACCGCCAACCCACCCTTTACCGCGGGAGCCGAACTCCAGCAGCACGTAGATGCGGAGAAGCGACTTCTGCACTCGCGGCTCCACAGCGCCGGCCACATCATGAGTCTAGCCATCCACGCGCTCTGCCGCGAAGGCGTGCTACCCCCGCTCAAAGAATCAAAAGCATCGCACTACCCGGACTCTGCGTCCGTCGTCTTCATCGGCAGCCTCGAAGCAAAGCACAAGGACATTATCCAAGCCAAGACGGACGAGTTTGTCAAGTCTGCGCGGCCTATCAAGATCCACTGGTGGTCGATGGAGGAGTTGATGCAGAAGTGCTATGCGAGTGAGGGTTTTGCGTTGCCCGAGGGAGAAACGATGGGCAGGGTGGTGGAGATGGAGGGGCTGGGGAGTTATCCTTGTGGTGGGACCCATGTGCAGGATTGTAGCCAGGTGGGCAGGATTGAGGTTAAGAAGATTGCGAGGTCAAAGGGGACGACTAAGGTGTCGTATCGTGTTGCGTAGGGTGTTCTCACGTAGAGTGGCTTTGTGGAAGAGAGTTTTAGACTTCGGATCGTAGCTATGGTGGCGTGTCTTTTGCGAAGCCCAGTCTTAGAGGTCTAAATTAGAGGAAATAGATTATGTTTTCGAAGTTGATCCTACATCGGTATCACTATCCCAAGCATCGTTGGAATAAGGAACGCTTGCACTTTTGCTTTTCCAATTGCCTCTGTTCATTGGACTGGAGTATTCAAGGTTACTAGTACACCGTAGGTCATTAGTATTTATAGATATACTATATATGCGCTCCGATCCAAGTTTCGCATTGTTTGTGAACAGTGCTTACTCGAGAACCCAGTATTTTTCCATTAAAATTTTTTCTTATACTACGACTAGGTTGAAACGTGATGAGATGAGTAGATAGTCGACATGAACAACCCATTTTACCATGTTCAAAGTTTTCAAGAGGCCGTGGCGGGAAGGATACTTTGGACCTTACTGAAGTCAAGGAGCGTTTGCTAGAGATGCAACTGCAGGACGGAGAATAATGTAGATGTTATTTTCCAAGACTCGAGTGAATACCGAATTTACAGTTCGATGCAGACGTGTTTTTCTACACTCTCTAACTTGCTCACATGGTCTTCACATTGTGTGTCTTTGCAGAGGCATGACCAAAAGCACCAAAGATCGAGTGGTTTCGTATCGCCGGAGGCATATATTGGAGGGAAGTGACGGGGCAGATCTTGGCTTGAGAACACCTACGATATTACCAGAATGCAGCGCGTTAGTATATAAACAGTTCGTAGTGTAAGTGTGAAGAAGAGGGGAGGCGCACGATGCGGAAGCTGGCAGTGCGGCTGACATGGACGAGCTTGGGCCAAGTCGACCAACGTCACCGTTGCCCTGCCGCCTGCCTGACTGCCGTGAGTGCCTGGAGCTCCACTCCATTCCAAGCCCTAGATCCTCGACACCCACACTTGCTACCGCCCGGTCTCGCTCACGCGCAGGCAGAAGCAACAAAAAAGAAAAAGAAGACCACCTCACCTTCACTTGAAATTACCGCAATCCTATTGGCGCCATGTGGGACGACGAGGACAATAATCCATATGGATCCTTTGCCCGCCACGATTCAAACGCCTCAGATATCCCCGGCCTGGCTTCACCCACTGCCCGTAAGGCTTCTTGATGCCCGGCCAAGTAACTGCCAGCATGGTCAACTGACAGCAGCAAAGTTCCGTACCGTCCCGCCACTCCTCCCTCCGAGGCATCCTCCCCCGCACATGGCTCGCCCGAGTACATCGGCCAGCGCGACCTGAGCGATATCGACTACAATGAAGATCGCGCCGATAATCTAGATGCAAAGGCGCCCAAGAAGGGTGGTTATGACGCGCGCGTAGAGCAATGGCTGTATGAGCAGCGGGATCAGCTTATTCTGATAACAGGTGCGGGGAAAGACGGTGTAAACTACATACAGTACACCATCAATTGTGGCGTAGGTGGAGATGTCGTCGCGCATTTCAAGAGGCTAACGGGCATAGGGTCTCGAGGTCAAGCGCAGATATTCCGAGTTCGCATCGCTGCGCGCTGAACTGGTCAGATTACACCCAACACTCGTTGTACCGCCGATCCCGGAGAAACACACCATGGCCGATTACGCCGCAAAACCAACAAAAGCAAAGGAAGACGCCGGGATTATTGAGCTGCGAAAGCGCATGCTGGCTGTCTTCTTGAACAGGTGTCGGAAGATGAAGGATATTCTGGAAGATGGAGTCTTCTGGAGGTTCCTCGATCCCTACACGAGTTGGGTACGTTACTCTCATGGATTCTCTCTGCATGTGCGGAATTGATGTGCGCTAGGCCGACGTTCTGAACAGTCCACCCATTTCCAACATCCCCAAGCAAATCCTCAAAGCACCTCCACTAGATCCCGCAAACCCCACGCAAGCGCATAGCTACCTCCCTGTTCCCTCATCATCCGCCAAACTCAAGTCGGGCGGCGCAACCTCTAGCTCAGGCACACCAGTAGCGCCTGCCAACAATGCAGCTTTGCCTTCAGCAGCCGCGCATACCACGCCAGGCCCCGCAATCTTTGGTCGTTTCCCTCCTGAGACAAGAGACATGTCGGAAGAAGAATTGGACCCATACTTTGTTAGTTTCGAGAACTCTTCGAAAGACCTGGAAAACTTGCTGCAGGGCCCTATGGAGAAGGTTAACAGGCGGTTACTTATGCATCTTGGAAACTGGGGAGAAGACATGGCCGATCTGGGTGCGCGATTCAACGCCTTCTCGCTCTCCGAACAAACACAAACACTTGCTGCCGCTATCGAAAAGGTCGGACAAGCAGTTGATTCGACTTATATCGCAACCACCGAACTATCGTCGTCCCTAAGCGCAAGCTTTTCCGAACCGATGCGCGAAAGCGCGCAATTCGCCGGAGTCGTACGTTCGATTCTTCGATACCGAGTACTCAAGAGGATACAAGAAGATATGACAAAGGACGAGCTAGAGAAGAAGCGCAACTTGCTTGAATCGCTAGAACGAAGTGAGGCAGAGTCAAAACGCCTAGAACAACATCTGAGCGGAGTCGGCCATGCGCCCTCACGGAGTCGTGCGGCTTCATACAGCTCACAGCGCAGTGGTAGTGACCCGGATCAACAAGGCCGGTCAGAGGACGATAGGGCATCGATAGACTCCGACTTTCCTCCAACACATAGCGACCCGCCGTCAAGCGCTCAAGGGGCCCCTGATAGTTACTCTCCTCCCTCTAACCAGCACAAGAAGACGGCTAGCGGGAACTTTGTAACCAACAAGTTATTCGGCTCCATTACACATGCTTTCAGGGGTATGGCGGACGTTGATCCAGAGAAGACACGGCGGGATCAGATAGGCAAGACTAGGGACAGTCTGGTTCAGGTAAATACACGAAGCAAACTATGAATATTTTGAAGACACTGACAAAAAATAGCTCGAACAAGCACTGGGAGTCGCAGAGAAGGATACAAAGGATGCAAGTGCAGGCGTGATGAAGGACTTGCGGAGATTCCAAAACGAAAAGGAAGAGGATTTGCGACGATACATGGTAAGCAACCTACTTCTTTGATAATAGCTTTTATGTGAAATACTGACTACTTTTCTAGATGGAGTTCGCACAATGTCACATTGACTGGGCAAAACGCAACAAGGCAGCATGGGAAGAAGCAAGAGCCGAGGTGGAGAACATTGTGCCTCAGCCCGGCGAGGAATACCCCCGGACGTCTGACGATTTCGATGCACGAGAGCAGTAGTAATGGGTAATGAATGAGGGGGGTGGATAACGACATCGATTTGTCTTGTAGATTCTTTCACAAGCAAAAACCCGTAATGCCCAAAATAGCTTGTAGAGAATTCGAGTGCAAAACTCTTCCAAATCCACAGAATAGAGCGTATATCATGCTCAACTGATTTGCTAACAACAAACAACGCCTATATATGTGTATATGCTCCCATATGTTTTACAGCCGAAAAAAAAAGCTGTCTTTTATCGTCAAGATTTCTTCCCAGTCTTTTGTATTCTGTCTTCTTCTTATTCAAAGTTTTTCCAAAACAATAATCTCTACGCCGTAAGCGCACTGCTCAAGCCCAAAATGCCCATGCCCGCAAAGGCACTGACAAAGCACAGTCGCCGGCTATTTGTCAAGTCCAGACTCTCGCCCAACAACTGCAGGCTCACCATGGCCATGATACCCGCTGTAACGGCAAACATACACCCGTAAATAGTGTCCATCTCCCCATCTTCGGTGCCGCTGCCTCGGCCCCGGCCTTGCACCTTGAACCAGAGCGCTGCCACGCCGGCGCCCAGCGGTTGACTGACGCCGCCGAGGATTGTGGAGATGAGCATTGCTTTCCATCGCGAGTTGATGGCTAGGTAGAGGGGAAGAGCAAGAGCAAAGCCCTCGGTGATATTGTGAACGAAGAGTGCGAGGAAGATGGAAAAGCCGAGCGTTGGGTTTGCGTGGTTGGTGGCATATGTGATGAATCCTTCTGGAATCTTGTGAAGTGCGATTGCGGTACTGGTTTGTAGGCCAAGCGAGAGGAAAACGTTGGTAGGGACGTGATGGTGGTGTTGGGATTGAGACGGGTCGTGGCCATGGCCGTGTCCGTGTCCGTGGCTGTGGTTGTGGTTGTGTCCGTGGAAGTGAGAATCATGCGACGAGTGAGAGGAGGCCGAGGAACTACGGCTGTGTTTGTGCGTTGGGGTGATCTGGTGTGTGTGCGTGCTCGCATGGCCGTTTACGGGCGGTAGGCTGGCCAGGGAGCTTTCCAAAGTGGCTGGGACAGATCTCGTAGGAATCAGGGGAGTGGTCTCATCTACGTCCTCCAATGCCAACTTCCGGTCGTGCGGAACTTGTGAGTTTTGATTCCTATTCGCAGCAGATGGTCGTATGGCTGTTAGGCTGCCAAGGGACTTCCTCGATTGCAAACGCGTAGGTCGGATCTCGCAGAAATCGCCATAGCATTCCCCGTTGTGGTTATTGTCACATGCTTTCTCGGCTCGAGTTACCAATTGAGACATTTTGGACGAGATAGACTTGTGCAGCGATGGTCTTTGTGATTGGCCAGCATTCGAGGTCTCGCTACTGGTTCCATACGCCCGGTGTTCGTGGTGTGCTTCTGCTTGGGGCAATCCAGGTTGTTGCTCTTGCATCGGTTCGTGCGAATGGCTATGCTCTTCCTCGTCTTTTCCATGTTCTTCATCGCCGTGCTCATCGTTGCAGTCTACAACCGAATGTGGAATATACTTGTGCAGGATTCCAGAGAGGACGGAAATGCCAAGAGCACCAACTAGAAAACATCCAATCATTGTTAATATCGCATTTCTTGGTGACATACCGCCACCCATTAAATACTTCTTTGCAGAGGGAAGCATGCTATACAATGATGAAAAGATCTAGAGCTCGGATTAATTGATGGGGAACACAGTGCAGATCGACATGGAAACTCACCATAACGCCAAAAGAAAGACTTAGTCCCGTCGACAGAAAAGCATTACTTTGCTCGATTTTGAAGTTCTTCTTGCCCGGAAACTGACGAATAATAACATCAACGCATATTATCGAGGCTGGTCAATGTCAGTTTTGAGATTCGTCTCCAGAGCTGCCTGACCCAAGAATCAATCTGCGGAGGACGGGTGTGGTCTTACCGCCGAATGTGCACGCTATTCACGCGTTAGCCCGAATTCTCATTAGAGTGTTAAACAGATCGGCATGCAGCTGTTGTACGACTGCGTAGAAACATACCAATACCACTGACCGCGGTCATGATCCACCCGCGGGTGTCATTGTCGAGTCCCATGATGTTCCTGCAGGTACTGTGCGGAATGACGTCGGGATCCCGAGTCCCCGGTGGGTATTGTTTGAATGAATTGTTGCGGAATAGTCGCCAAAAGGCCCAGTCTATCGGAGCAGACGCGGCAGAGCGATAAGAGGATGTAGATCGGAGTATATACAAAGAAAGAGACCCTGGGTCAGATGAGCCGTGTTTCTTCGCACCGTGTTGGCCTCCTAGCGCGCATCTTGCAGATGTGAGACTTGGGACTAGCGGCTTGGCGAAAGGGCTGAATAACGCGTGGCGTCATTGGCCAGACTCGACTTGTCACGAAACTCATCATTGACAGTTCTGAGACGTCAAGGGAATGCTGGTTTGGGTATCCATGCAGTAATGGAATACCTGGGTTGGAGTAGAGAAAACAAGACGCTTACATTGAGCTGTTTCCAATGGGAGAACAGGGAGAAGAATACGGAGCATGTGACACTGCGGAGTAGGCAGATGGTGGCGGTGTGTGTGACCGCAATGCTCATGACGTGGGGTAACTCAGTGACATATCATAGTAGCATGGAACTAGCATTGGGTGGATTTTTCACACCGGCACAGATATCATTGAACTAAGGGTGCCGCGAGACACACAAAAAGAAAAGTCTAGCGCCCACTCTCTGGATGGGTACGCATGGAAATTGCCAACGGCGAAACAACATGTTCAACAGTCCTCAAACGACCTGCTTTGTGCCAGTCGGAGGGCATGTCTTCATTTGAATGATGACAATGAGCAGCCCGGAAAGGCTACAAACGCCTTCCCACCGTTACGCTATGCATGACAAAGAAAACAAAAACGCTAGATGTTAAGATACAGAGAAGAAAGGAAAATCGTAATCTAGAGCCTGTAGTTGAAATGCTCATTGTCCCGGTATCCTGGGAAGAGGAATCTTGCTCCACGAACCGGAGCCGTGCTCGGGCTTCTCGTTGATCACCAGCAGATTAGGCGAGGAACAGTAGCCACCGGGCTCCACCTTTCGCGTGCGTTCAACATAATGTCCGGCGAGCTGCACCTCTGTCGCATTCGGTGCAAAGGCCGCCGCTGGGTTATCAAAAACCCAGACCTTGTCGGTGACAATCTCGCCCGGCTCCTCAGCGAAGCGTGCCTGCGTCTCGGGGAACCCAACAAAGTAGTTGAGAATGTCGTGGATCGGGGCGTAGAGGCGTTCTGGTCGGCGGATCAACGAGAGCCAGCTCAAGGTTTTCTCGTCGTAGGCCACCCGGACAAATGGATTCATGTAAATCCTAGACTGTGTAGGTCTACCTTTGCCGGACATGCGGTACTGAAGATCCGCATTGATCAAGCAGCATTCGGATGCCTCCCAGAATTGCTCATTGTCGTATCGGAACCGGAGAGGGGATAAATCGCGATTAGGCGATTGGGCCTGTGGGTCCGCAGCCTCTGCTGGTACTCCGGCTCGGGCCTGGAACCACTTTGCTTCAAAAGCCACCATGCCGCTCCAACAGCTTCGTACCCGTACAGCGTCCCTGCCCTCGAGTACATCGTTCCTGCTTGTTGCCGTGCCTGCGCTGGTGAACCACGGGAAGAAGGGCAAGCCGGTCACCATGCCGTCGTAATCTCGGGTTGCGAAGCGGTCGTAGAATTTGAAGGGCATGATGTGATCGACGGCACATGCTGCAGCATAGTCTGCCCGTCCGTTGGAGTCGATATTTGTTGCAAAGAGGAGCTGGGCGGCTTCGATGGGGTCGAAGTTGACATCATTGAGGTAGAGGAGTTTGTCGAATTTCACTCCATGCGTATCGATTGGAGCCAGCGCACGATTGCGAACCTCGGCAAGGAACGCAATCCTTTGAAGGCGTTCCTCACCGGTCGGTAGTGTAACATGGGGCAGAGAAGCGAGGTCGAGATCTTCGGTTACGATAGTAGAATTGCCTTAACGGGTCAGTCAGTGGGGTCCGTCGCAACGTCGAAGAATACACTTACACTTGACTTCTTTGCGAAATGCCTTCAAGGACTGCTTGGTGACGGGGTCTGGGTTATCTTCGTATATGCTCAAATGCACATTCTCCGGCCCTAGCAGATCAATGAGCTGGAGCACTTCCTTTCCCCAGGCCCCCGAAGTCAAGTCGCCTTTGTGCTCAGCAAGCGATGCCACTATAAACACTGTTTCATTGTATGGGTTTGCGCGGCCAGTAGTAATTGCGCGGTTGCGTAGTTCGTCATAGTGGGATGGTCGGATAGTGTAACTCGGAAAGAAAGCGCCTGTGACGAGGACAAGAAGGATTAAAAGGTAAGGAATGGAGAATATCGACCAGTATATGAGGCGCAGGAGGGATCGCTTGCGTCGGCGCGGGGTGACGTAGTGAACGTACACGGCTCGGTCTGAGAGTTTGTTGACATTGGTCAAGGGCCAGGGCAAACGGTCAAGCCATGATGGCCTGGAAAAGGTGGTGGTGTCCAGAGGGTCGCGACCAGCATTGTGCTGCTCTTCGTCGACAGAGTCTCGGGGGACCAGCTCATACTGATGTATGGGCTGGCGGGAGGATTTCAGCATCGAAAGGGCGGGCTCTGTGGTGAAAGGGGCCTAGCAGCGAGTCGGATGCGCCATCAAACGAGGTAGGTGGGTAGGGTAGGGGCGGGGCGAGGGAAGTGATAAAGTATGGCGTCGGCGCAGTACCAGTGGACTGGCTGGGGGGGGGGATTACAAGTTGTATTAAGAAAAAGGTAACCAGAGTCAAGTGAGTGTCCCCAAGGTTCGCAACGGTCCGAATGCGACGCGCAATTCACATGCCTTAGGCAGGGCCCCCCAATAGAGTAAAGTATTCAAAGAACACGAATGCATGCTTTTCCAGGAGACGCAGCAGGCCTGGCCTGGTCACCCGTGAACCAACGGATGAAGCGCACCGATGCCGAGCACAGCCGTCTGGAGGCATGGGGGTGACCATGCCGGGATGATGCGACGAGCGGCCTGTCACCCCACAGCGCCGACATGGCAACGCGTCCACTACAACGGCATCAACATGGATTGCACTACGCTACACTTGCCATCCCTTGGACAGGGCGGAGCATCCTATACTTGGACACGCTGCATGTGGTCGTCGCAATCAAGCACTGCGCCGTCGGGTTGCTGACGCCAACAACGACAACAACAGCAACAATCATCGCAAGCCGCCCCTTTTCTGGAGTTGAATGGGCGGGCACGATTAGCGTTTAATGGCCTCCGAGTCTGTCCATGGGTGTGTGACCTGGGTTGCACTTGGGAGGGAGGGGGAATGATGCTCGGCCGTTTCCAAAGGGCCGATGTCAGAGCTAATCACACAAACACGCGCTTCCAGACTCGATGCCTATTGTTCCTCGATAGCCCCTAACAAGACCGCCACAAAACCGTATCCTTCGTGCGAGCCCACTCTGCCTACTTGTTCACTTGCGGCCATTGGTGACAAGCTTTGGCTAGCCATCCCTACTCCCGCATCTTGCGACACGACCTCAGTTTTGACGCATCATGTGGTTGTGTGTAATATACCCAGACTTTCAATGCCCAAAACTTAAAATATGTACAAGATAGGACAAAGCTCTGGCGCTGACACGATGCATGTAGCGCAGTAAGTAAGTACAATACCACACACACACACACACACACACACACATGCACTGTAGGCGCTCATGCTGCAAGCCTGTCATCGTCGTCGTCCTTCGCCCGCGACAACGCCTCACAAACCAATTGCACAGCCACGTCAAGCCACGCGTACAATGGCAGTAGCGCAGGCGTATAAGTTCGCAGATATGTACGGTTGAGCGGTAGTCGCAAGGCTACCCGCAATAGTCGTTTACTACTGTCATCTCACGGGTCACCCTGCATGTGCTTCCATTACTTGCGCATTGTCTAGCGCCAGCCACAGGGAGGCCGGCGCGGAAGAATCCATGGACCGGGCGCCACTGCCACACTTGCCCGGCCTCTCGCGGAACCGAAATAGCCGGACACCGAGATCCACCCGCCAACTCCCACCAAAACTGACCATCAACAATACGAAATAGCAACACCGCAATACGGTAATTTTCTATACTAAATTAATAAAACTAAATACGCTAACTTCATTTTTAGTATGCCGCCTAGAATCCGGATTACGACGCCGCCGCTGGAGCTGCAGCGGCATAGGGAGCTCCCACCCGGCCAGCTGCGCCAGCTCAATACACTGCAACGATTAGTCATTTTTAGCGTGTATCTATACTGCTAAAACTAGTTAATCCTATGTAGCCTATAGTCTATTTCTACCGTATTTAGTATCCCTTCGTCTATAGCTTCTAATATAATCGCATCTAGACGATGCCGCCGTCTCTAGAACTCTAATAACGTCGATACGTGTAGGCGAGCTCGCGAGCTCACCCGCAGCGATACAGTAGCCATTAGCACCTATCTAGATAAGTGCCTATTCAAAGAAAAAGCTCTGCCATAGGAGGATATAGCTAAAAAAGCTAGTATAGTAAAGGAGTATCGCTATAAGCGCAATATTAAAAATATTTAGTAGCACAGTAAAGTTATCTAACGTCGCGTTACTAAAGATAAGGATATTAAGTCCTATAGAGCTATTATTAAGAAGAAGTATAGAGTAGTACAGATTAAGAAGCGATTAGTATATTACTATATACAACTATAGTAGCGTCCTAATGCAGCGTCCTAGCGTAATATAATCTAGTATAATAAGATCTACTAGATAACTAGCCCGCGATACCTAAAAAATATTAAACGTTAGTGTAGTAATAGATATAGAAATTACCTAAATAATACCTAATATAAGAACAATTATAAGCTAAAACTAGAGCTCTAATCTTATTTCTATATATATACTATTCTTAGCTTTAATTTTACATTCGCGATACTATATGACGCAGGTAATAAAAATAGCAAAATAACTACAAATATATATATAACTGTTATTTTGCCTACTCTTAAACGATATCTCCTTTAGCGCGGTAGTAAATATATACTCTAGTAGGATTAGGATTCTACTTATATATCTAAAATAACCCTTAAGTATATAGATTATTACGGTATAGAGTATATACTTAGCCTACTAAAATCTCTAGATATAAGCATTATAGAGACCTAGGTATTATCTATACGCCGTAAATTTTATATAAGATAGTGTATAACGAAAGTAGAAGGTCTGCGTTGGTTCTATCGCGTGTGGGTAAAGCTTAACCGCGCGGTAATTAACCGTACGGTTAATCTATATCTAAAACGACTCTAAAATATTGCTATAGTATAATAAGGTAGAGCTTTAAAGTATTAAATAATATTTTACATTACTAACTATGCAAAAAAGCTGCGTTTTTGCGGTGTTTTTTGGTGTTATTGCACCGCGGTTGGTGGGGCCGCCCATGTGTCCGGCTATTTCGGTTCCGCGAGAGCCGGCCTCTCTTACCCGCATCCTGCCCTTTCACTGGTCCCCAGCCTCCTAGCCTTACCCACCACCGAAACCGGCACTGCTGAGTAACGTGGGGTTTCCTGTCCACCGGACAAACGGCCCTGTCCTCGTTCCAGCTCGGAACTGCTCGTCCTCCGCTTGCAAATTCCAGAAGCCAGAAAAGCCTTCCACGACCTGTTTCATTTCCTTTTCGTCGTCCGTGTCCTCGTTCGGGTTTCTTTTGCTCTCCTTTGCCCGTTTCTCGTCCCGTTCTCTTCGGCGATCTGCACCAACCATGCCGACCGTCCGGCTCGTCCTCTGGGCTATCCACACCTGGCTCCCTCGGGAGTCTCCTGCGTCAGATCCCAGCATGATGAAAATCGTCCGCAACCCTCTGCATTAAGTTGTAATTAGCAGCCGTCAAGCCTTGGATCGACGGACCACCGGCAGGACAAGGCGAGCATTATACTCTGTATCCACCGTTTTTCGTCTCCACGGTCGCGAAACGCCGTCAACAATGCGTACCTGACTTGGCTATCCGGCACATTTTGCTTGGCTGTTTCTGCCCACGCACTGTCGTGGCTACCTCCTCGAGGTATCCCTTCCGCGTGCTACTATATGTGGGCATTGTTTGGTTTTGATGCAAGCAGACGTGGTGCATGGTATAGTAGCCCGCGGTACCTCTTGCGTCGTACCAGATCCATCGCTCGAGCTGGATGATGATGAAGATGAAGAGGATGCAGGCGGTGATGATAGAGCTGCCTTGTTGAGTGCTTCCAGCACAAAAGGTGGATATTCATCACAAATGTGAATGTAGTCAACCTCCCTTGCCTCGCGCGCATACTTCTCCGGCGACCTGGCTTTCGCCGAGAGACCTTTTTGCGATTGGGACAACATGTGGGGCTGGTACCGAGACGGACCCTGGAAAGGTTCCGATATCTCAATTGTCACCTGTGGATTCGGCTGCTGAGGTACTGTTGTTTGCGTTATGTAGGCTGGTACTCGAGGAATACCCTGTGCTTCCCAATGCATTGGTGTCTGGTGCTGCATCACCCGTTGCATATTTTGAGTTTGCTCTTGCCACAGCGAAGGGTAATATCTTGGGTTATACGGTTGCTGCTGAACTTGCACCGGAGCGCAAAACTGGACCGTTGGCCTCGTATCCACACTCCCACCCCCTGTCTGTTCGTATTCCAAATTCCCGCTTTCGTGATCCCTTTTTGTTCGTAGGGAATCGAGTCTTCTTCCCCGCTCGCTTTTTCTAGATCTAGACCGATGATTCTCCACATACACGACTGGTGGGTCCTTGAGTGATTGAGGTGACAAGGCGTGGAGCCATTGCCCAATATCGAGACAATAACGGTGAATGTAACGACTGAGACACCACAAGGCAATGAACATGAGTGCCAAGCCAAATAGACCAGCAAAACCAATGGCAATAATGAGATTGGTATTCGTCATGGCAGTTGGGTCGGTAGAATGAGTTACGCTGTCAAGATAGAATAGTTTGACAAAAGATCAGGTGCCATACACACAGGCAAGAGAAAGAAGAGCTGTCATTTAACTAAACCGGCCTTCACAAGCAAACCCCCTCGTCATACAGTTACACTAGACCTGTCAGAAACCCGCAGTATACAGCAAACACCCCATCTGTCGTGTAACTTTTCTCCCACTAGTCTTCTCCTATCAGCCCCCCAAGTCACTAGCCAAACACACACTCAAGCCCACGAAATCCAACCAACCCGGCCTTGCACACAGCTACGCGCTCGGTAAACCCCCCATGACCCAGTGTCGTCGTACACACGCACCGAGAAACAAACATGCGTAACCCCCGCACACACCAACGTCTTGTGTACTGTGCAGTCCTAAGTGCTCAACTGCCAATTCCCTCTCTCCTTTTTCTATTTTGCTGCACTTCCACTCGCTTTGCTGTTCGCTTTGCTATTCGCTTTGCTGTTCGCAGTCGAGCCACCCTCCCGTTGACACGCCAACTCGTGCATCTCGGCGTCAATGACGCGCCGACAGCTTCGCATCAGGCACCAGCCGAAGAAGCAGCAGAAGAGGGTTATCAGGGTTATTGTTAGGATGATCGTGTGTGTGTAGTTCATTTTTGGCGTTGGGTGAGGATTTGGGAGGTTAGAGTAGTAAGTAGAACTCGAGTATGGGTTTTGTTGGAGGATAAGATGGATTTGGTAGTGTGGAGGTAGTTTAGATTGTTTTGTGTTTTGAAAGTGTCTGTTGGAGGAGAGTTTGGGATGGTGGTGGGTGGAGGATCAGTGTTGGTGTTTATTGTGGTATCTGTTTGTAGAGCTTCGAGTGCGGTTTACGTTCACTTTCACTTTCACCTTCATTGGTACGCTATGACCTAGCATTGGGCTTGTAGTTTCTTCTCTTTCTTCTTTGGATCGATATCAGGTCAATCGCCTTCATCTACAATAGTACATCTCACAAATTCCATACAAACCGACTACAAAAATCCAAATGACTGTTATTTCACACTACTGTTACATTTTACACCTACTCTTACAAAACCACCCTACCATCCTCACTGCTAACCCTTAAAACTCCCTCAACGCATCAAGCACCTCCTTCTGCCTCTGCGCCGCCATCTTCTCAAACCCATCCACACTCATAACAAACGTGCCCCTCCCCCCGGTCAGCGCCCGTAGATGATTCAAATAGCCCACCATCTCCTTCAACGGCACCCTCGCTACAATCTGGCGCTGATGATCCGCAACACCACTCCCTACATCACCCATGCCTGAGCTAAAAGGGTCAGGAGGCGTGTAAATAAGGGAAGGGTCAATACGCAGAAGATCGTCGTCAACACCGGATGTTTGGGAGGATTCGGTGCCATCAAGCGAGAGGACCTGACCGCCGCGGGAGGAGGATATGTCTTGCACGACAGCCCCGAGCGAAGTTTCGTTTACGAAAATCGTGACGTTCATGACGGGTTCGAGGAGCGCGGCGGGCGCGGTGCTATAGGCTGTTCGTAGACTGGCTCCTACGGCAGTGCGGGCGGCCATGGAGAGCGCGGTGGTCGTTGTCTCGGGGAAGAGATGGGCGCCTGCGTCTAGAGCGATTTTGACGCGCGTGTTGGCGACAGGGAAGCCGTTGAAGGGGCCGCGGGCAAGGGCTGCGGACGCGCCGGCTTGGAGGGAGTGCAGGATACCCGGGAGGGAGAGGTGCGGTGGGATGTGGGATTTGTGGCTTGAGGAGTCGTGGGAGGAGAGGTGGGGGTGGGAGATGTAGAGGGTGTTGTTGTCGGGGAGTTTGTATGTTGTTTCGAAAGGGTTGTCTTGGACTTCTTGAGTATCTTGGCTTAAGGCGTTGCTGATGGTGGCTTCGTCGATGGACTCGACGGAGGCGGTGGTGATGGCTTTGGCTTGCTTGCCTGCAATTGGCTTGTCGAGAGTGTAGGTGAATGGCTCGGTTGAAGTCGTGATAGTTTCTCTGTATCCAATCTCGATCTTGCCGATTCTCGCTTTGGCCTTGAAGTCGTTCAAAAGTCGGTCTCGGGCGATTTCGAGATGTAAATCACCCATGCCTGCTAGATGCGTTTGTCCTGACTCTTCATCGACTGAGAGGTGCAGGCTAGGGTCTTCGCGTAGTAAGATGGCAAGGCTTTCTTGTACGTGCTTCTGCTCGCTCAAACTGTGAGGTTCGATGCTGGTAAAGAATACGGGAGGCGGAACGGCGATAGGTCGGAGTTGCAGTGTGTTCAACCCGCCAGATGGTGTGCCCTTCATCTGCAGCCCACGGTATACGATCAGCGTATCGCCAGTCCTAGCATGCTTGAGTCCGGTGATGACACCAATTTGGCCGGGACCGATGCTGTCTACTTCCACTGCATCATTGGCATACATCTTTAGAAGACGAGGTGCGCGCTCTGCGACGGCCAAATTGGTATTGTACAACGTGGCGCCGCGATCAATCGAGCCAGAGTAAACACGCACGTAGACCAGGACGCCTCTTTTGGCATCGTTGACAACCTTGAAAGCCAGAGCACAGGCTTGTAGATTTTTCACTTCGGCAATAGCAAGTTCGCCCGTTCGCTTTTCTTGCTTCTTTGTCGACTTGGATGACTTGACGGGTGCTGTAGATGCTGAGCTGAGAAGAGCTGCAAGGGTGCTACTTTGGTTTGTGATGGCTATCTCAGGGTCGGGGCGTTCCAGAGGTGATGGGAGGAGATCGACTACACTATCAAGAAGTGGCTGAACACCAATGTTGCGGAACGACGCCCCAGCAAACACTGGTATAACTGCTTGAGGAGCTTGTAAAACGACTCGACGGAGAGACTGCGTGATTTGGATGCCTGAAATTGCGAGATGGTCTTCGTCATTTTCCAGGAAGTGTTCAACCATCACGTCGTCATGCTCGCTCAATGTCTCGACAAGAGCTATTCTGGCCCTTTTTATCTCTGCGGCAAAATTCTTGTCGGTCTTCTCCAACTCGTCAAGCTCAACGGCCTTGATATCTCGTCCATCGCCGCCTGCCTTCCAGAGCATGCCACGGAGATTTATGATGTCTCCAACTCCAACAAAGTCACCATTGCCTCCCTGCCACCAAGGAATCTGGCAAACTGCAGGCCATCCGCGCAGTCTGGAACCAATCTCTTTGACTGTTCTTGAAAAGGCAGCACCTACGCGGTCCAGTTTGTTGACGAAGATGATCCTGGGAATATGGTAGTGCCCAGCTTGCGTCCACACCTTTTCTGTTTGGGCTTCGACTCCTGCTACCCCGTCCAAGATACAAACTGCACCATCCAAGACACGCAGCGAACGGAGTACCTCGAATGTAAAATCAGCGTGACCCGGGGTATCAATCAGATTGATATTGTGGGGAGTAGAAGATCTCAAAACATGGTCAAAAGATACTGGCAACTGCGGTAGAGATGGCGATGTTTGATTACTTGGTGGTAATGGAGGCCAGTGGAAAGTTATGGCTGCAGATTGAATAGTGATGCCTCGCGCTCGCTCAGCAGGAAGGAAGTCAGTTACTGTTGACCCTTCGTCGACATCTAGAAATGGTCAGTGTGTTTGTTGAAGCCGATCTTTCTGCTTCACAAGTGATACAAGGGCACCGAGATATTTGGAAAACACTGCGCTAGAGACGTAAAATGAATTTGTACATACTTCCTATTCTACGAGTGACACCACTGTAGAAGAGCATACGCTCAGTTGTAGTTGTTTTCCCCTAGATATACATTAGAGACTCTTCAGATTATAAAGAAACCATCCGACCTACCGCATCAATGTGGGCAATGATGCCGATATTGCGGGTCGCTTTGGAAAGTAGGTCATGTTGAGGCGCCTGGGTCGACAGCAACCGCCGAGGAGTCTTCACATTGTGCCGAACGACTCGGCGGGCACACCATATCCAGCCGGTTATCATGCCAAAGACTACGCAATGCGATGGTGAAGCGAAAGATGGTGTGTGTAGAAAATGCACGTGACGCAAAAGATGCCATGGTTCGCGCCTTTCCTAGCCGGGCTAAGGGCAAGGCTGGGTGTTGGAGCGACATCATCGCATCACTCCCCAGCTAGTCGCAGCCGTTGATAGCTTCAATTCACTCCCCCACAACCATGGATTACAGCGCCCACGATCCCGACCACCCCGCGGGCGGCGACCCTTGGGCTTCGTCGCCTCAGGCGAACCGATCGTCTTTTGGCCAGCCTCCAACTAACGATATTCCGTCATCCCCGCTGCCTGCGCAGACTTCCCCGTATGGCGAGAACAGTGAGCAGTACGGCTATCTGGGCGAGCAGGATGCGCAAAGTCGGCCGGGCACGGCGCCTGAGAATGGCGATCAATCGCAGCAACAGCAGGCGCACGGTCAGGACGCGCCTCGGTCACCTCAGCCGCAGCAACAGGGCCAACAGGGACAGCAGCCACAAAGGTATCACGGCACGAGACCACAGCGACAACAGCAGCAACAGCAGCAGTACAAGCTGCAGGCCAAGGTCACAGGTCTTGAGCGCAACGGAAAGAAGGACCCCATAATACGATTCGATGTTTACGTACGTCTATACAAGTTCATCATGGCAAAAGCATGCCTCCGCAATGTGCTGGACAGTGAGCATTGGGCCAAGGTGGCGTTGGTGCTCTCAGCGCATTGCTATCTGATTGCAACGCTACCTCCATATCTGTCCACTCCCCTTGCGGATGGCATCCACAACAGTGGCCTCATGCTAACTTCTACATTCAGACGAACCTTCCCAAATTTCGCACCACTCAATTCCGCGATGTCCGTCGTCTACACTCTGAATTCGTGAAACTCGGCGAGCATCTCATTTCCGCGTGTCCCGAAGCCATTGTGCCTGCAGTACCACCGGCGACTACATCGGCAGGCGCTGGGACAGATGAAGACGAGGCACGACTCAAGATATCAATCCAGCGGTGGCTCAATATTGTGTGCAGCAATGAAATACTCATACGTGACGAGGAAATGGTCTTCTTCGTAGAGAGCGACTTTGGCTATAGCCCCGTGGTCCGGAGGAAGCAACCTGCTACTGGAGTGCGCCGCAAGATGATCAAGCAGTTTGCGCCGCCACCGGATGACACGCCAGAACTCGCTGTGGCACGACCAGTGGTTAAAGCCTTCTACCTCGGTACGATGGAGGCCGAGCAAAAGTTGGAGAAGGTTGTGAAGCACCGAAGGAGTGAGTGGTCAGCATATGTCATACGGAACACAAGACTAATTTGCTTTAGACCTCGGGGTTGCTGAATCTGACCTGGGCGCCAAGTTTGCAGCACTACAGGTCCAAGAGACGCACGTTGGTCTGGCCCACGCGTACAAGAAACTCGGGAAGATTATACAGGCTACGGGCGACTTTCATGCGGCTCAGGGCACCGCTGAAGCTACCACTCTGGGTGATCCACTCCAGTACCACAGCAGCGATGCTTTTATCGCAAAGGAAACTCTGACAAATCGTCACATCATCCTTCGCGAATTACTCCAAGCACAATCAGCGACCAAGTCCAAGTTATCAGCGGCCGACCGGCTGAAGGCCAGCTCAAGCGTGAAACGGGAAAAGGTTGACGAAGCCATTGCTGCTCTAGACGAGGCTAGAAGCCATGAGCAATACCTGATGCAAAAAGCCCAACGTGTCACTGCCAATCTTCTTCAAGAACAGCGGAGGTGGTTTGATCGGACTACACACGACATGCGGCAAGCAATTCGGGAATACGTAGTGCGCCAGATTGAAGCCGAACGCCGTACTCTAGCTACTCTGGAGTCTGTACGACCGGACATTCGGGCCATTGATGGCAGCGGCGGTCTTTCGCGGCTTGGACGTGAAGCGCATCCACCACAGCGCCGGGTTCCCATGGCAAGCTCTCAAGGACCCAAGGGCGATGCATGGTCTGGTGTGCCGCGACGACCCGGTGATGGGCTCAATCGCAGTATGAGCGGTAGTTTTGTCGCTCCACTTCCTGAGACCGACGAAAACGACGAAGAGACAATACACGGCAGAAAGCGGGCTACTAGCAAAGCGGGAAGCCAGGTCGGAGTGGAAGAGGACGACGACCGGATTGATGCGAAGAACGCGGCCAGTAGGCTAGCGACGACGACGTTCTAGAGGTTGTTTTGGTTTGTAGGGAGAGTTGAAAGAAGCCATGGGATAGTATGGTTAGTTGTGTGCCATGGACTCGACTGCACGATACCACGCGGCATAATGTACACTGCAGCCTATAGGAGAGTTTTCTGAGCCATTTTACCCTTGCTGTGCAGCGCGTAGTTTTCTTGCTCTAGGATGGTGCTGGTGATCTCTGTGCAGGTACGTAACGGCCGAGGGGGTGCCAAGACCGGGGCTACTTGCAGCAGTCGACTTTTACTCCACGATGGTTTCTCGAGCTTCATGTTTGGTCCCCTCTCGACTTTAGCCAGCCGCCTCATGGCACTCTCCGGGCATGCAGCAAGACAATAGAACCACGCCAGTTCTAGACCGTGGGCCACTGATTGTTGAGTCTCTCAGCCCGGATTCTGCCTGCATTGGCTTTTGACATGGGTCACGGCAGTGGGCCAACCCTGGTGCAAATCGCGAATGCGCGGCTGCTGTGCGTCACTTGATCAGAGAGGCCTTCGTGCCAGCCCCGCGCGCAATCTATCCAGCGTGGCGACGATATTGCAAAGTGTGGGGTCAAATACGGCACATACTCTACTCTACACCAAGGCACCAGAGCGAATAGCAGCAGCCTTGGGACACTAACCGTAAAACAAAAGCCCTGTCCCTGGCCTCCGTGCCGCCTGACCGGCGGGTGCGCATGCGCGCCAGGGAGGAAGCCGTTCGAGAACCATGGCACGACACCGGCCGGCTTCTGTTGACCTTGTACCGACGATCGGTTACCGGAGTCGCACAGCTTGACAGGAGATTTGGTGTACATGCATCAACTCGTATCAAATACCGCCGTCCAGGTCCCGACTGATGAGATTTCGGCGGTGGAATTGGGATTGGCATACCGAGAGCCGATCCCCCGCAATGTACTACCATATCGCGTTGGGGAAGACGACTCACAGTTGGAAGCGAGACCGGGGTGCAGTATTGCACTCTACCACTCCGGGTGGATAGTTGTAGTCGCCAAGTTGCCATGCACCAAATCGAGGGTGCTGAATCTGCTGTGCCACTCGGACGCAGGAGCATGGAACCCTGCTTATAGCGTCGGCAGACTTGTGCCAGCTGAGATAACATGTTGGTTGCGCCCAAATCGCCGTGATCCAAACCTAAACCTTAAGGTTCAGTTGCTGTTTTCACACCAGAAGGAACCTCCGGTAAAGTCCTACTTGGGGACGATTCGGTCCACGCCTCAGAATGGCGCCGTTCCGCCAATACTCCAGCAGCTTGGACGGAAACCAGAGTGAAGCCCATCTCACCGTAAGCGAGATGTCAACCGGCCGGCAACTTTGTGCGGTCCTGCGTCCCGGGTAAAGTGCATGTGCAGTGTGAAGATGATCATGCACCAGCTGCTTCTGATAGGGCGGCTCCCCGAATCAGAACAGTGGAGAGCATCAAATAACGGAATGCTTTTCCTGGATTGGCGACCGGCTAACCACCATCCCTACTGTTGGATGCAGCCTATCGACGCCACCGTCCACATGTCCGAGGGCCACCGTTTACGTGGTCGAGTCAGGGTCGAAGGATCATCGTCGCAGCCACTGGCAGCTCTCCAAGAGCCTGAATAAGGTCACGGCGAATGTACATAACGTTGCGGAGCCCATGTCCCTTGCAAACACTTTTGGCCCTCTCCTCACTTTCCCTTTGGCTTGCTAAGCCCGTATTGCAAGCACGCCCCTCACCTCGTTGGTGATATTTAGCCCTTGCCCCCAGCGTCCAACATTGATATCGACATTGACGTTTCGATATTCTAATTCCACAGAGTACATCCCACGTGACGTCGACCGAAGTGTTGGGGTTCGACCAAACATGCCAAGAGTCTTCAAGTTCCTCAAGACTGCGCTTGCACCTAGCATTGGAAGTTCCGCGCCGCAGGAGGTAGTCGACAACAATAATTCGTCGCCCAAGGCATCATTCACTTCCTCAGCAGACGACACATGGCTTCCAGACTTCGATCCGCTCACGGTCACGGCCTTTGAACTGTCCGAACTCCTGAATGCGCGAGCAATTACAAGCGTGCAAATAGTGCAACTGTACCTGAAAGAGATTGCGTTACACAACAGAAGAGGCAGACAATTAAGAGCATTAATTTCGGTTGCCCCAAAACATGAACTATTGAGGATAGCACGCAAGCTGGACGATGAACGAGCAAGAGGCAAGATAAGAGGCCCACTTCATGGCATTCCGATAGTGATCAAGGATAACATCATGACGGATGAGACGCTGGGAATGGATACGACAGTCGGTATGTGTGAATAGCTAACCTGGATGCCATCAGTAGGACTTATGTTCTTGTTAGGCTCCTATGCTTTTGTAGGCTGCATACCTAAGAAGAGCGCAACCGTTGTCGACCGCTTGATCAAGCGAGGAATGATCATCATTGGAAAATCGAACCTTACAGAATTCTGTGGTCTCAAGAATCCTTCAATGCCTCCAGGATGGTCAGCAGTGGGCGGACAGTGTCAATCACCATATGTTTCGAGACACATTGCAAAACGAAAACTACATTGGGAATTGTCAGCTCCTGGAGGTTCCTCGACAGGATCAGCCGTGGCTGTGGCTTCAGGATTCAGTACTCTAGCGATTGGCACGGATACTATCGGATCACTCATTACGCCAGCAAACCGCGCGGCCCTCTACGCATTGAAACCCACAGTTGGAGAGGTTCCGATGGATGGGATTTTCAACCTAAGCAAGACGTTTGATTCAGTTGGTGGCATGGTAAGCTGGATGTTTGTCAGCTCGTATTGGACACACTAACTTTATGCAATAGGCCAAATCTGCAAAGGATCTCGTGGCGCTTATGGACGCCTTGATGGTGCCCACCAACAGAGAAGAGAATGTACCGAGTCCACACAGATCGTTCAAGATCAAGCCAGATTTTGGTACGCTTCGAATCGGCATCTGTGAGCCGTCAATCTGGAAGTCGTGGCGCAAAAATGGGCGCATTAATGCTGACGCTGAGAGATTTATGGTAAGTTTGCGAAAACATCGCTGACATCAGTCCATAAGTCACATGCTATATGTGTATTCATGTCTTTGCTGCAGGGATCAGTACGTTGTTGGGATCTCTATGCTGACACGAAGTAGACCCAAAAGTATGACATGATTGTTCAGAGCATGATCGAGATGGGCGTCGATGTTGTGTACCCGATTGAATTACCCAATCCAATGAGCTTGACCATCGATGGCAGGAACTGCTTCGAGCCAGTTGTCTGTATGTTGCTATGAACTTTGTACTAGGGCCAAAATGCTAACATGCTACAGATGCTGAATTCAAAGACTGCTTATCAGAGTTCATCCGGGACTTTAGGGTGACCAAGATGCATTCATTGGCTGAGATTATAAACTTTAATCTGGAGCATCCAGAACTGTGCCTTCCACCGAGTATGTCAATTTGAGTTGCTATATTTGATGTCTCCTACTTATACGGTTTAGCATGTCCAGATCAGAATGATCTCATGGCCGCCTTACAATCCAGCATCAAGCGCGAAGAAATTAATGCCGCACGCCAACACCTTCAGACTGCCGGCGGACCTGAGGGCCTCGACTTTCTTTTCGCTTCACGGTCTCTCGATATCATCATGGCGCCCGGAGACGCCGCATTGTCCACACTTGCAGCTGCAGCAGGATACCCGACTGCCGCATGTCCACTGTCCGCTCTCAAACTCAACGGCCAACCGTTTGGCATCACGCTCGCCTCACGTCCACATACCGAACACACGCTCCTCCACTTCCTAACCGCATACGAAAACATTTTCCCGCCCCGCGCCCTCCCCATGCCGCTTTCGTCAGTGCCGCTCCAGGACCCCAACCCAGAACCTCTCCCCGATCAGCCCATTGTCGATCTTATTCTGCACGAATGGGACACGCGGAGGTTCAGTTGTAGTGCAGATGCGCTGGCGGATTGGCTCAATGCGCGCTGGCGCAAGAGCGGGTACGAACTTAGTGCTGAAACTGTGTGTGAGGTTCTGAGGAGTAATGGCAGGATTGCATTTAGAGGGCTAGGTGATGATGCTGAAGGTGCTTTTTCACGATAGTTGCTCTGTGAGCTTTTTTTTCTACACGACTAGCAGGATTTTCGTTTTTTGTCATCTCCATATCAGGATTTCATGCATCTTTGGTAGTTTTGGTATCATTTTTGGGGGATATCAGCGTGGTGTTTTAGCGCAATTACTATTCAGTGGCAATCCTTGTGGGAAGACAAGCTACCTAGCACCTACGGTCGTAACTAGGGAGGGCTTTGTTACATGAAATACTGTTTTAATTGATGTGGTGTGAATGCTTATCTAATTTCTGAGGGGGTTCATATGACATTATTTCTTCCCACTATGGTATCAAGCTTATCCATGTATAATGAGCATCAAGCTACCTCGTGGTTATGAATTAGGCAATAGCCAGAAACCAAACCTCCTTCTACCAATTGTTTACTCTACCGTAAGAATACGGTATTAGACCTGCCCTTACCGGCATCTTTGGAGATGCTTCGATAGTGTTTGCTGCAAAAGACGACAGATTGGACCCACAGCTGTAGACTCTGCCTCACTGCATCGATCTCACGTAAGTGGTATTCTGATTTCATGAACAAAGCAACTGTACTTTCTAGTTCGTTATTCAAATTTCGAAGGTCTGTATGTAAAGCGGCCTTGGATTCTCGACGTCGCACTTAAATTATGCACGCCATCACACGGATTTACACAACGATTCTAGAGAACCAACTTCACTTGCGAGTGCTGGATTAAGGGGAATGATTCGTTTGTGATGATCTCAGGGTGTATACTGAGTCTTAGCGAGGAAAGTGCCAAAGGGGGTGTGGACGGTGGCGTTTGAGTGTAGTGCGTTTAGGAGGTTTATACGAACAAATGCGTGCGGTGGTAGTAGGTTGAAATCGGGGGATGCTGGGCAAGGGGTGGGTTCAGGGTTACGGCTTAGAAAAGGGGGGATGTTGGTTCTCGTTATCCTGGTAGAGATGAAGTCGAAGGTTCTTCTTCGCAGGTTCTGTGGGGGTAAGTTTCAAGAGGGTTAGTGTTGAAAGATCTTCGTTTTGTATTTCATCCGATAGTTGTGTAACTTGGGTGAAGCTACCCGCTTTGAGTAGACAAGTTAGTAGGAGAATTGGTATCTTAAATGTACTGAATAGGCAGCTGCAAAGGCCTCTTACTATTGTTAATATAGCACGATCACAAGATCCTCTGGTAAGGGAATGGGGATTTTATGAGAGTATCACCTTATAACCTCCAGAGACGACCCTTCAAGCATAGTTAGGCAGATGAAACAGACGGTGCACAACCAGCATAGCAGGTGCAAGAAAGATTCCACTTTTGAACAACATCTGCCTCCTCCTTCGTCCCTATATTAGCCTTTTAAGAGAAACCCGGGCTCAGATACGCGCTGAAAGTTCTACGACAGGTAAATATATTCGTCATCACATCGGCTCCAGCTTCTGCAGGGAGATGTGGGGCCATGTGACTTCGTATACATGCATTTCTTACCACAATGATACATTCGCAACCCATAAATCTCTTTCCTTTCAGAAAGAGGGCAACGGAATCGTAAGATGCAGCAAATCCTACCTAGTTGAAAGCGCGAAAAATACAGCCTCGTCCCGCTGGGTACATACAGAAATTGCATCTTTTTTTCGCTTCTTGTACTTACCCCGACCATGGGATCTGGAACTATATATTTACTTTTGAAGACATGCGGGGGTCTTCTTCGCCGAGGGGATTTGCATGGGATGAGGCGCAAAATGTAGTACTAAAATGATCTCAGAACGACAATTGTTAAAGTAGAATGCAGCTTCGTTCCGACCGAGGCAAGCATGACGCAGCAGTGCTCGCCTGTAGATGCATGGAAAGAGGCTTTCGGTCCTACAAGAAGACGTTGGATTTTGACAGAAGAAGATAGCGACTTCCATCATATCACCTGACGTTACCTATTTCTCATACTAGCTAAAATTGTACAGTCATTACTTCGACGCATCCAACGCTAACTGCATTCAGTCTGGGGTATGACTCTTCAACGGTGGTACCGTTGTCCCCTTACTCGCTTAGCATCAGGACCTCTTTGGACGATCATTGATTTTCAATCTGGAACCATTTGAAATATGATTTCTGTAATTTGAGGTTTTCTCCATCCTGAAATCAAAGTTAGCAGAAAAAGCTGCTTGGCGCAGCGGAAGCGCGCCGGGCTCATAACCCGGAGGACCTCGGATCGAAACCGAGAGCAGCTATGCTTGACATGTTCTTTTTTTTTTGCTTTTCTCTTACTGCTCTGAGTCGAGGGTGCAGCGTTGGGACGAAATTTGGGTGGATGTTTGGCTCTTTGCTTTCATTTTGGAGATTTTTATCCAAGTGTGAGATCCCTCGCCTATAATTAGAATGTATTTTATTTCATTCTATCACTTCTGCTTTGATTCAAGATAGTATGTCTCCGGGTTATGCTGAATAAACAATTTGTTCAATTAAGTGGTCGAAACTCGACAAGTGAAGTTAGCTGGCCATGTCATCGAAAAAGAGATCAGATGGAAGCAGTCTGGTAACATCACTGTGCGGGGAGAAATTCGTAGGAGCATGTCAGAATAAGATGGTCAACTCCAAGGCTTTTGAACATATAGGCACATATGAGGTCCATCATGGTAATGTATATTGCAAACAACATCTCGAATCATACATTCACAAACATTGTTATCTACAGCTTTGCCTTTTTCCCACCCGCAACACCGGTGACAGGAGCACCGGAGAGTAGGAAATCGGGGTATTCGAAGCCGCCGCTGAAGCCCGCGGTATGCCAGGCGCCTCCATCGACAACGAGCGTCTCTCCGTTTACAAAGTTGCCGGCGTCGGAGAACAGAAATACGGTGGCATCGGCGATTTCCTTGACGGTACCCCAGCGGCCGATGGGCACCGTCTTCGCTGCCTTGCTATCCGCCTTGTTGGCCTCGGCGTTGGCCAGGCGCGCCATTCCCTCTGTGCCTGCAATAGGGCCTGGAGCAATAACGTTGGACGTGATACCCTTGGGCCCTTGTTCAATAGCTACCGACATGGCCATGGCATCCACACCGGCCTTTGCAACGCCGACGTGCGCCTGCAGCGGCGTCGCTGTGTAATGCAGGGTCGCGCTCACGAAGATGATACGGCCACCGGTGCCGTTCGCAGGCTGCGTAGTACCATTTGTACGGTGTTTAGCCGCGGACTCGACGAGATACGGTAGGGTGGCTTTGACGGTGTTGTAGCTGCCCAGCACGTCGATATCGATGACGCTCTTCATGGCGTTTGCAGAGAGTTGGTCGATGGATGCGAGGAAGTTACCGGCGGCGCCTGCGATCACAAAGTCGATGCTGCCGAGTTCTTTGGCGCAGCGGTCTGCGGCTTGCTGGAGGAGTTCGGGCTTGCGCACGTCGACGGCGCCGATGCCGAGGACTTTTGCGCCGGGGCGCGCCGTCGCGATGTCGCGGGCCATGGCTTCGGTTTTCTCGACGTTGCGGCCGATAATGCAGGCGTTTGCGCCTAGGGCGACCATTGCGCGGACTTGGGCGCTGCAGATGGAACCGGCGCCGCCGGTGCAGAAGAGGACTTTGTTGTCTGGTGGCGTGAAGGGTTAGCAGGAAGGAGTTTCTGGAGGTGGTATAGGAGAGTATACCGAAGATACCGTCTCTCCAGACATTGCTCATGTATGAATATCTCTCTGCAGGCATGGTGTGTGGTGTTTTCCGAGCTGGTAGCTTGGTCTTGTTACGGTCGGGATGGTTGCGTCGGCGATTCGAGGAGAACGTGTAGTGGGTAAGGAAGAGCGCAATGGACAGGAACTGTGTTTGAAGGAAGAAAAGATGTTACACGTCTGGAGACACAAGTGGTTGGAAGTATATGGATGCTCGCATCGAGTGAAGTGAAGGTTACGGCCGCAGCGATCGGTGACCGGTGCAATGTATGTTGCGCTCACGGGTGAGCCGAGGTACGTACGATGTAAGTTAACTAGTGCTAGTAATCCTCGAAGAAAGGCACTCTGGTGAGACATTGACCACGCGCGACACGCTCTTCTCAGCATTGAAGTAAAATCAGCAAAACAAGATGTAAGCTCACACCTTTATCGCAAAGTCTAAAAATGTAATTTCGAGCGTCATTTTCTTATTCGCAGTGGTAACGGGCGGGCTGCATTCGCATGTGCTCTTCTCGGCGTTTGGTGTGCGGGCACGAGAGAGAGCTTGGACCACCGGGAGAGGTTCCGCATCAGCTCCGCAATTTGCATGCCAGCACTCGGAGCGGGCTGAATCATCGTCATCGTCATCACCAGACGGATCACCACCACAACAGACAAGACTCGACTATCATACGCCATTGGAACGATTGCTGCCATCACAATGTCGGCCCAGACAGTGTCGATATGTAAATTCGTCGGCACAATTACTCTGGGAATCGCGACGGTACGTGTGCAACAGGCCCGCCACTATGGCTACGTGATGGATGCTTCGCTGCGGGAATGAGGTGCCAGGGCGTCATTCTCGTGGGTTTGATGCACCAGAGGCTGTAGCAAAAGAAAGAGACATTCAAGATCTGACAATCCTCAGGGCGTCTCTGCAACCCTCTCCACAACCGCATTCCCCGCACTGCTCGCCCTCCCCACTGCCACAAACGCACGCACTTCACTTGCCTACTTGTCCAGGCAGTCTTCCTGGCTATCGTCATATCTCCGCCACGTCACCACATTTACCTTGTTCTCCGCATATGTACTATCGCCGCGACGCTTTCGCCACCCCTATCTGCTCTACACGTCCATCTTTGCCTTCATCTCTGGTCCGGGCGTCGACTATGCTGTGACTGCCATGGAAGGATCAGATGAGAAGAGGCAGGTCATGGAGCTAGAGGCGCAGGGCGAGGAGGTTAATGGTGAAGAGGTCAGAGAGTTTGTTGAGAGGAGACAGAGGACCGAGTTGATCAAGACGGGATTAGCGGGAGTGGCATTCGCAATGCAGGTCGTTGGTCTATGGGGTGACGGTGCTTAGATGGCATACAGAAGACAAAGATGCCGTAAATAGGGGTATGGGAAGAGAAGATGCGTGCGGCTGAGCAGGTACAAGGAGAGATGTTTTTTAGGTTTTGCAACGAGTTGGGGCTATCGGATGGCGACTGGTGTACTGTTTGTTCCGGACTCTCCTATCACTCCCTGCTTTTTGGAATATTCATCCCGTATACGGACATTACCGTGTCAATCTGCTTTGCTCTCAGGGTGCACTGTTTAACATGCTTCAACCTCGCAGGCCATATCCACTTTCCGCCAAGTGATACTGTCAAACAGCGTGTGCCCTTGTCGAATTGACACGGATTCTCGAAGAAACAAACGCGCTGGATATTCGCGCAGTAGAGGACTTTGTCATGGCATCAAGTACTTGACTCGATCCAGTAACGTGATTTAGGGGGATGCTGTTCCAGGACATGGTGCTCAGCCTTGCAGCCTTGCAGCCTGAGAACAGAAGTCACCATGGGCAACCGCAAGAGATAGAACTGCCACCATATGGCGTGAGCGCAAATTGTCGGGGTGCAGACTTTATCCAACCATGTTCGCACTGTTTCATGTGAATTGAGGCTACAATTGTTTACGAGCAATCTGACCAGATTGTCGCAAAGCAAGATACACAGACAGAACAATTTGCTCTGCGCATTCACCCGCCACCAGGCATAGGAGTGTTGTTGCCGTCAGGGTTCAATAGATAAGTAGTATGCTGGTGCCAGGATGGCATGGTTCGGCGGAGGATGCCAAGGCGACCCTCCGGCGGCCGGGATGGCAGGAATTGGACGGAAGCGGGAGAGGGCGGTAGCGTTCAATAGTATCAGAAGCCAGGGGTGTGATGACGACCTGACAATAAATAGGCTACCAGTACCTTTTTCGTATCTCACTCGCATCGTGGAATTTGTCCAGTTTCACCCTTGGCAGGCCCATTCCCGTGCTGAGCTAAGACACGCAGGTACCGCGTGCGTGTGGGATGCCTGGGATGCCTAGGGGTGCTGACCTGTTCTCTGCCGTTGAGTCTGGCGTTCGCGCAGCTGCACGAGTGATGCAAACATGGCCGAGGAAGCAGAAGCGCAGTCGTCTCACCAGCGAGGCCGATGACGGCAGTGGCTGTCGGGGCTCTGCTTCAACATGTACTGGGGACGACAATCCTCATCTCTTTGTGCAGAGTATCGCCTCTTGATCCATAATTAATCCGGACGCGTAGCGCTGACCAGGTCCCCTGCCGATCGCGCTATCGATACTGGAGAGGTTGCACTGGGCCTAGCGCCGCAAGAAGCATCGCTTAGACCGAGGCAGTGGACGCCTCATTGGCCCAAAGCGGACGGGGGCTTGCGTCATAACCCATCCACGACGTGATCTGCCCGAGCCTCTGCAGAGGCGAAGCGAATTGAGCGAGCGAGGGTGGTCAAAGAGAGGATGGGCCCCAGGCCGCGTGTGTGCGCGTGCGGTGGCTGGCTCGCGAGGACTTGGCCGGACGACCCTTTAGTGCCAAGGCTGCCGTCAGTCCCAGTTTGTTTAGGCGTTCAGGCTAACACTCAATCCAAGGGAGAAATGAGGCAAGATAAGTGCCTCTGGATGCCATACACAGCTGTAGTCCCGGAGCGCGTGGGCATGCTGAATTCATGCTGACGGCTGCTGATAAGCAAAACCGCCGGGTGCTATACATGCCGGAGACTGGCATGCTGCCATCCATGATGCCATGCTGCCATGCTGCCATGCTGCCATGCTGCCATGGGCCGTGTTGGGCGGGCGCGTCGCCCTGTCATGTTGGACGAGGGCAGGACATTGGCTGTGTGAGTGGTGGAGAAAGCGACGGGGCTTGACGCCGTTGCTTGAGAGTGTCAACGGCCCGGCGCCTTCTTGTCAATTGAGCGCCTCAACAGGTTGCAAAGAGTCGCGCACGAGAGGTGTGCTGGCTAAGTAGACGGCAGGCAAAGGCCTTGTGTGTGTCAAGCCTGTCGGTCGAGGACAGGTGGTGCAAGAGGCGCGGGTGCAACGATACGCCCGTTGGTTGGGCGGGCGAGGCATCGATCGTGACCCCTGGTGCAGGCCCCTTGCGATTGCTGCAGGCTGCATGCAACGGCCTGGCTCATGTAAGAAGGTCAGTAGAGTAATCATCGTAGATGGTGCCAACTCCTGCTTCTGATAGTTGCTGCGAGGACAGGCTCGCCGTCCAACGCCACCACACCGTGCTAATTCTGCGCCGTGCCAGGTGATCAGCACACATCGCACACAGTCAAAACACGCTGCCAGTCCTGCGCCGTGCGGCACCCAACCATTCCATCTTTTCCCTTGTCTCTTCACACTTTCGTTGTCGTACTTGACCCTTACTCTCGTTTGTCTGTCCACGCAGACCCGAGGCCCTTCGTTTATACATAGCCATTAATGCGGCGCCGCCCTGACAGTTACTTTTGATCCTTTTGTTTGACATAGTGCTTTCATCTCCGGAAAACACGCCGCCGCGGTGCCACTAAGCACAGCAGCACCACCGTAGCAAAAGCAAGAAAGCTCCTGCCCGTCCCGAACTCGTCTCCGGTCTGTGTATCTCCCATCCAAGGACACTCGCTTCTGTCGTGAATTCAGGCGCGGCGACGAGCCTGTTATACGAGCTATAGGGCACCATTTAACCGCAAGCACTCAACCCAACACATCCACCACCCCCCGGCCCGTCACTCAAGTACGGAGTCGGACATTGTTGGCGGAAAACAAGGAACACGGCAGCTCGAGTCAGGCAGCGTGCCCAGTGCGGAAGAGGCGGAGGAACTAAAGGCCAAAGCGGGAGGGATCAGGGCGTGGATAGTGCTCGAAGCAGCAGCACAGACCTTGGTATCCATTTAGCGCTCGTAAGTACGCCGCTCCACCAGCCTCCATCCCCAACAGAGCCTTTTCCTGGCCTACAACCCGCTGTGCTACTACACCTCACACCCGCTCGACATCCCACCAAGGCCAGCAATGCTAACCATAGCCTGAGCCAACAGGAGATTCCCCCCTCTCTCTCGCGCGCCCTGTCACCTTCTTGCTCCCCCTTACTGCACCTTGCACCCGCAGTCTCGAGAGCGCGTCGGCCACCATCCAGCGACCGGCCGGCTGACGGACCAAAGACTGTACCACCTCACACCACAGCCACCCTCTCACCCCGCCTGCAAAACCTTTCCACGACTCGCTTCATCTGCTCCATCTTCACTGTCTCGTTCGCCTTGTAGCGCCCTCCCGAATACGGGGGCGTCCAATCGCTTTTCCCTTTCAGCGCCCTCTTTGTTGCGCTCAAAGACGCCACCCTCATTCACGTCGCCGAGTAACACCCGGAATCTTGCGTAAACTTCGACGTGTCCCGATATATCCCTCCGTCCACGACTCTAGACTTCACAATGGACAACCGATTCACATCAACGCTCTTTGGCTTGGCCGCCTTCTCCACCCTCTTGCTCTCCATACAGCCTGCCGGCGCTTCAGACTGGACGTATTCATACTGCTCTTCACTAAACACAGGAGAGCAAAATACTGCCTGTAAGTTCTCCTGGTCGTCATGCGCGCCATGCAACCTCTAACCTCTCAGATACCTGGCCATACCAGTCCAATGGTAACTGTACCAACCATTGCAAGGAGGAAGGAGGTTCATGGGCATTTGCTGTTATAAAATACACCGACTGCTGGTGTTCCAACTATGTGCCAGGAGATACAGCAAGCTCCGGCGACTGTCTACAGGACTGCCCTGGCTTCCCCGACGAAAAATGTGGTAGCAAGGACAAAGACCTTTACATCTATGTTCAAATGGACGGCCAGCCATCTGGTACCAAGGGAGGCTCGCAGCCCTCCTCTACCGCGGCGGCACCTTCTAAGCAATCGCAACAATCGCAACCACAATCACAACAACCAACTGTTAGTACTTCTTTTCTTTATCTCGCCAACCCTGCCCCCTGCCCTTTCATTAGTCAATCTACCTCAAGGTCTCCCTTGGCTGTACGTGCACAATTACAAGCTATCGGTGTTTGACCTTCTGGTAGTATGCTCCACCTCCTGCACAAGTGGTAACGAGCATTGTGACGCAGAAACCAGAGACTGTTATCTCGACAGTCACTGCAGAGCCGGACTCTACTTCGTCTTCGTCCTCCACTGATGTACTTCGCTTCCAACCTGGTCTGTTACCCCAAACTAACACCTGCTACAGACCAAGAAACCATCGTCTACGCAAGCTTCTTCCCGAACCCAGGAGCCCGTCACGGTGCCGACTCTAGTTACCGAAAGCGGAAATGTTATCACCCGCACTGTCGTCATAACACCATCGGCCACTGCCCCTGCAAACAATGACTCGAAAGATTCACCCAACGTAGGTGCCATTGCCGGTGGCGTAGCTGGTGGTATCATTGGTCTGCTCGCAATCATTGGTATCGTTTTCTTTGTCTTGTGGAAGAGGAGGAGGCAACAGCGCGAGCAAGAAGGCGGTGGCGGCATCCAACGCAACGTCAGCACCATGAGCAGAGCTGGTTTGCTCGGAGGACGTGCTGAAAAATCGCCCACACCTCTTACCACGACTTTTGGTTCACAGCGCAGCCGATCCAACGAAGAGTCGATAACACCCATCACCCCATCAACCCGCAGATTAAGTCAACCCATTTTAGTCGACTCTCGCCTCAACCCGGCTGCTGTTCTCACCTTTCATGGTGCCAACTTAAGTCGAGAAAGCTTAGGCAGCATCGACGACAGCCGGGATTACGGTCGCCAGCTGAACGTACGGAATCCTGATCCGTAGAGAGTACGAGACTTTAAAACCACAATTCCATGCAAAATCCAGGTCGGCGCTAGACCAAAATGCAAAGCGCCCCTAGAACAATACCAAAATTCGAAGCTAGCCCCAGCAATCATCAGACAAAAGTTGGGGCACGACTCACGAACACACAAGCATGCTCTTTTCGCACTAGCCAGGCGTAATGTTTAAGCAGCGATACACTGACGTCAACTCCATTTCATTATCGTCCTTAGTCTTGCGACAGTTCATTGCCAGGACCCCGTCCGTCTGTTTTCTTTATACATCCTTAAGGCACCGGAGCCTTTGTACTATATCCTTCCTTTGGCTGCAATTTCGTTGGACAACAATGTACATATTTATATTAGGCGGGAGAGATGACATAAAAGCGCCTTACTGCAATCGCATGTGGAACACAGGCCATAACACAATGGCAGTTAGCGAGGCAGAGAAAGAGAAAGATAAAGATAAATTGTTCTAATTGGGTGAGAAATGGGACTGTTGCGTGAGTATAGATACCACGCAACTGCATCACCAGTCTGTAACTGAATGTACACATCACCGTTCAATATTTCGTTGCAGATAAACATGTTCTATCCATTAATAGATCATCATTATGCATTCTGTACGATTTTGACAAGATCCATTTTTCATGTGTGATGATTGCCAAGACGCTAACAACTCGTTCCCTGTCCTCAAGGTAATCGTTTGCCTGTCTTCCTCGCATAGCCTCTATACCGTAATATCATGGAAGCTCTTCCAAACGAATTGTTACTGGAAATCATCAAGCAGTTGTTTCTCGAAGCATTCAGTACGGCTTTAAATATTGGTCTCGTGAACCGACGTTTGCATTGCCTTACCAACGAGCTCCTGTACAGCACATACTCTTTGAATCGCGGAAACCCAGCACTGTTGATACGTACTCTTGCGTCCTGGCCTGCCCATGCACGACGCATCAAGAGTCTGGAATGGGATTGTAGGCCTGTGCACAACAATTCTCTGGTCACTAGCGATGCTTTTCCATTCCCTGATGATTTGGCACCAATAGAACGTTGTAACATCGCAAAAGCGTTGTGCTCAAAGAACCCCTATGAGACGGACGATCTAAATTCTATATTAATGGATGCCGGGACAGACGCATATCTAAATTTATTCCTGTCATTCGCGCCGGATGTATGCAACATCAGAATTGCGATACCTTCTAAATGGAATTACTACAGGATTTGGTTCACGCCGGCGTTCGATCTTCGAATTCTATCCAATCTCAACAAAGCATGTATTGTTGGTCCGATGCGCATTCGGAATGTCATTCCGCTATTCCTCCTACCTTCACTACGCAGTTTGACTTTGGACCATGTAGCACACGATAGGAACCGCGTACTATCCGGCACCTTCAAATGGTACCAGCATGATGCAGCCGTTCAAAGGCTACGGAAAGAAAAGTCATGGGTGGAGAGCTTTCATCTACAAAAATGCAGCACCGACACTGTAGAAATAGCTCGTTTGATGCCATTATTTGGTCATCTTAAAACATTCGAGTTTGAATTCACAGGTCACGACAAAGATGAAGCCAATACGACCATCACACATTTTGTGCATTCCATCACAAATCAGTCAAATTCACTCACATCACTGTTTCTCAAAGACTTTCGCCTAGCACTGGATCCGACCGCACTGAAAGGACTAGGCAAACTTGAGCACATGGATTTCCTTCTTCTTGATATGACGATGATGTGCGGCTCTTATCTACAGAACACCACAGTCGAATCACTATCGAGTGTTTTGCAACACCTGCCCAAGCGTCTTCAACATCTTCACCTCATAGCCAACGACCCTGATGGGGACGACCTGAAACCTTCGACTGCATTTACTGAAGCATTACATGCAATCGCACCCATAATGAAGTCTATATTACCCGCATTACAGACACTGAAAATCGCCGACTGGGACCCATTACTAGGTACCTTCACCTGCCAAACGCAGGTCAAGGCTATTCAGCTAGCATTTGCAGAGATTGGAGTTGATTTTCTGTGGCAGCCACGCGATATTGTCATCAACGATAGTAATGAAAATGATATAATTACCTTGGACGGAAAAGAAGAGGGCTGGGTATGGGTTCAGTGGGTGGATGGCGATGAGTTGTGGAACGAGGGTCGTAATGACGTTTAGACGCACCAGACCTTTTCATCCGCAATAATGTGACAGAAAATCCGAATTCAAGCCTTTGCCATCTGTGATACTACAGGTTATCAAGTTCGAAATGTATAGACGCCCAAACAGCAGGGGGGTGAGAATTCTCTGGTGTCTGCGACCCCTGTTGGCTCGTTCCTAATAGACATTGAGGCTCAACTGCACACGCGCCACGCGTTCCCACTTTGGCCCCCCTGTGCCCTGGATCTCGACCGCAACGCGACCCACGACCACGACACTCCCTCTTACCCAACACCACAATCAATTTTGACAATATATCTTCCTGTACGATCGCATAAATTTCTAGTCGCCCATCATGAGCAAAATGTGGGAGGTGGATCCGGAGACACGGAGTAAGGTAGGCCGATCACTCTACCAGTCTGTGGAGGTGGGGGGTGCTAGGGGTCAAATGCGGAGATGGAAGCATAGCACAGTTAAACAATGGGGCCTGCGAAGATTCAAAAGCTAATTCGCTCTACTTGCAGTTGCTGGAGATCCAAAAGACAAACGACAACAACAAGTGTGTCGACTGCAATGCGCCCAGTCCACAATGGGTACGCAACCACCCGCCCGCTTTCTGACCAGGCACGCGAGCAGCGACTAGACTTACTGATACCTCTTGTTTTAGGCCTCGCCCAAACTCGGTATCTTCATGTGTCTCTCCTGCTCCGGCGTCCATCGCGGTCTAGGTGTCCACATCTCCTTCATCCGCAGCATAACCATGGACGCTTTCAAAGGCTCAGAACTGGTGCGCATGGCTGCTGGCGGCAACAAGCCCTTCCAAGACTTCTTCAACAGCCACGAGTCGAACACGAAAGAAGGACGCACATTCGAGTCGTCAACCATACAAGAGCGGTACGATTCAGAGGCGGGCGACGAGTGGAAAGAGAGGCTTAGCTGTAAGGTCGAGAACAGGGAGTTTGACAAGAGCAACCTGCCCAAGCGGTTACCGAAAAAGGAGAACACTTCTACGGCGGGCGCGGGTGCGCCGTTGAGTGGACGAGCTAGCGCGGCAGGGAGCAGAAGTCAGACACCTTTGGGCAAGGCACGAGGTGGCGATGCAGGCTTTCAGCGCTCGGGATCACCCGCCCTGGGTACAAACGCCATGTCGCAAAAATCCAAGAACGAGGCCTATTTTGCGAAGATGGGCCAAGAGAATGCCAACAGGCCAGAAGGCGTTGCGCCCAATCAGGGAGGAAAATACGGTGGCTTCGGCAGCGAGCCGGATTCGTGGAAGAAGGACGACGAACCTGGCGCGCCGCCTGCGCTTGACGACTTCCAGAAGGACCCAGTTGCTGCACTTACCAAAGGTTTTGGATGGCTGGGTGCCAGCGTAAGCAAAGTAGGCAAAACAGGCTACGAAGGCTGGGTGAAGCCCGGAATGGCAAAGGTATGTTTTGCGCTCCTGTACTCAATATATCCCTGCGACTAACTATTTTCTAGCTTGCCGAAGCTGACCTCGCAGCTCAAGCCCGTAGCACCGCGGGCACCCTAGGCCAGACCCTCCAATCTGGTGTCGCAACTGCTAATACGCAATTTACGCGCTTTGTTGAAGGAGACGACTCTTCGTCTACCGCACGCCGTGGCGCTCCCGAACCCGAACGCAAAGACTTTTGGGAAAGCTTCGGTGCGGCACCCAAGGGACCGGCAAAGGACAAGCAGGATTTTTGGGATGAGTTTGCTAGCGCCGGTGAGGCAAGGACCAGCACGACTATGGAAAGGAAGAAGCCCAGTGGTATTGGAACAAGTGCCATGAAGAAAAGCGGTGGCAGTGGTAGCATGGGTGGATCAGCAAAGAAGGACGACGAGTGGGACAAATGGTAGAAGCACGAATTTGCATGTTGATATGAGTTCATGGTGGGAGTTGGTTGAGGTTGTATAAGGCGTTTGGGTTTCAGAATACGCATGTGTTAGGGAGGGGAACTGCTGAGTAACTCATTGCGCTGGACTCAAAAGCGAGTAGATGGCAAGTATCGTTGTTTCATTGCATCACCTGTCTCCCGTGGTTCTATCTTTGTTATTTTCACTAGCTGCCCACTGTTACACATGGTAGACTGCGATGTTGGTCTACCTCGATAGTCAATGGACTAAACCTATTCATGCACGCGAAGCTTATTTTGCTACAACCTTAAAATCATCAAAGAGTTCTTGGAAATCTTGTCTTGATGTAGCAGAGGTTCAATTCCAACGGATTTAACCACATTTCCTATACCAAGAAGCTGAATTCCACTTGCTCCACCGTTTGCTTCCTCACGCTTTGTTCTAGTATAGAGTGGATTCCTACAACACTGGCTCAGCCAACAACGCGGGGATGATTACTACACTAATTCAACAGTACCACTCAATCATTGGCAGTTAAATTTCTGACAAAATGACAGTCCTGGTCTAAATCATTCTCTGCAGGACATCGGTATTGTTGTGCCAGAGACATGGCCCCGTCAACTTGTGCGTTCCGTGATGCAATCAGACGATACAACCATACTTGACGAGTCGGCATAGACGTCTATCATTTCCAACTAGAGAATGTATACGTTGCCGAAATAAGAGACCATTCACAAGATTTATCAACAATTGAGTTTGCCTGGCTTCAAATTGTTCGCTACCGTACCTGTGAACTGGTAACCGCCCGTGCTCAGTGTCTCCATCGTAACGCCCGTTGGTGAAGTACCCTGCAAAGACCCTTTGTACCAACAACTTGTACGGAGAAATTGCATCACTAGTAGTTGAATCGGGCATGTGGATTGCGTGAAAAGTTGAATCCTATTTCTTGGCGAAAAGGCTTGCAAGAGGAAGAGATGCACTGCCCCTCCATATAAATCCCTCTTCGATCCGCCTATCTCCTGCTTCTTCTTCTACAGACAACTTGAACAGACAAGGGCTCATTCCTGAGAATACCAAAGGCTTGGCAGGTGAGAATTCCCTTGGGATCTGAGCGTCGTGTTCGTGATACTCGTTCTCTCCCTTCTCCTTCAATCACTGTGAGATAGTCGCGCTAATATATTGACAGAACACGTTAACAAACGTCAAGGTAAACTAGACTTTTACTTCCACAAACTCTCTTGGAAAAAAACTTAGTTTTATCGTCTTTTTGTCTTCATACATGACGTGATTACAAACTGACACAAAGCAGCAGCCACCAAGCATGTTCCGCTTGCTGAGTGCGATCTTCGCACTCTTCATAGCCCTCGCCCAAGCCAAGCATGAAGACCTCCGTCTCTACGCTTTCTCCTCGGCCGACTGCAACGGGCCACCCATCTATGGCAATATCGACTTCAAGCGTGACAAGTGCACGTCGATCGGGTTCGGCGCGTCGAGCATCAAGCTCATGGAAAAGAACAAGGGCGACTGGACTAAGGAACTCAATGCAGGACCAACGGGCTGCTACTTCTACACATACACGCAATTCGGCTGCTTGGAACGCTATCTCGACACTCTTGTGGATCCCGGCGATATCATTTCTTCGTGCATGCCGTCCAGAGACGCCAATGCCCCAATCATGTCCATCTCATACATGTGCATTCGTGGTGCGCCGCCGAAGCGAGGTCTGCTTCCGGGAGCCGGCAATTGGACGCACGATACGAACGATACTATCCAGTATCCCGGCAAGAGGATACCGAAATGGCATACCCCGATCTTCGTTAACAAGACGGCGAGATTGAATGAGACGGGTAGACCTGGTGACAATGCGGCTACCGGGCACCATGAATCTTCGGTTATTCTTCCAAAGCCTGAATCCAACTCGACTCGCGAGGTTAGACGTGGAAATGTGACCACTTTTTACTACCAGCCTCATTACCCCAGCAAACGTGCCAACTCCAACTCGACTGGAGAGACTGGCAGCGGAAATCCCACCAATTTCTACTACCAGCCTCATTACCCCAACAAACGTTCCAACTTCAACTCGACTGGAGAGACTGGCAACGGAAATCTCACCACTCGCCACCACGGACCGGCATTCATCAACGGGCAGCCCAACTTCAACAACTCGAGCCCCAAGACCGCCGAGGGCAACTTGACGGTTCGGCACTATGGACCAGCAATTGCAGATGGAAAACTCAACTTCAGGTCTACACCTGGGTCCAACAAGGAGACGTCGTGGAACGAGACCCAGCCTGCCGTTAACCAGAAAGCTGGGCGAGGTGAAGCAGTCTCAAATGAGACAGTCGTGGCCAAGCCAGGTGCACATAGTAGGGTCATAATCGACCCACTTGTGGAAATACGAGCAGTGGAAGAGCGAGCTGCCAACAATATTGTTGTTCACAACAGTACCAAAGTTCAAGCTGCACCGGCAGCATATAAGACAGTTGTGATCATGCCAGACGTGGAGGAGCGAGCAGTGAAAGAGCGAGCAGTGGTTGAGCCAGCCGCCAACAAGACTGTCGTCAACAACAACACTGAAGTCGACGATTCCGATGACGATTCAGACAGCGACTCAGATGACGACTCCGACCTCGACCTACCAACCGGCAACTCAACCACCGTCAACAAGCGCGAATCCTGGTGGCAAGGCCCCCGCCGCGGCGTGTGGATGCTGCACCCCTGGACGGGCAGCATCCTCTGCTTTGACTGCTACGCCCACAACGAAAAGAACCTGGCAATGTTCGAATGCCGCAGCGGCCCGGACAACCCGACCGACTGCGGCGAGCGGCCCCTGGCCCCCATCTACACCAAAACCGTGACCATCCAACCCGTCGTGACCGTCCAGCCCGGCGACGCCAGCCCCCTCGCCAAGCGCGCCTGGGAACGCCCCGTCTACCTGCACAACCCGTGGTTCCCGGGCATGACGCTGTGTGCCGTGGCCAAGTGGGACGGCCGCGGCAAGAAGTACCACCAGGAAATCCGCATCAACAAGCCCAAGCCCAAGCTCCGCAAGTGCGAGAAGTCGCCCCAGGCACAGAACATTGCTATCTACATCCGCACGGCTACCACGACGGAACCCGTACGCACGGTTAGTCTCGTGGATGTTAGGGACCTCGACTATCCGCGTCCCGTGGCTGCCACTGTTTCGCCGTCGTCGAGCACTGCGCTTGCTACGGCGGTTGTAGCGACAAAGGTGCCCGTGGTCGTCATGTCGAGTGTCACGGTTGTGCAGTCTGAGTCCTCGAGCAAGCCGTCGAGTTCGCCGTCGCTGAGCATCATCAAGTTTACGGCTCCGACGACGACGTCCACGGCCGTGGCGACGAAGACGCTGCTGGTGTCTGCACAGCCTGAATCGTCGTCTGCGCCTCCGACTGTGACGGTCATGGAGCAGAAGTTTAGGACGATAGTTATCTTGCCGGATCAGGGTGATTCGAAGAAATCGTGAGGATGGGGATGGGATTCGGGGAAAAGGGAGAGTGAAGTGGTGATGGATTTCCTATGTTGTGAGGGGGGGTTTTTTTTTTTTGATCAGTAATGATAACATTCATATTATATATGTGAAGTAGACTCTCATCTTTTTAATTACAGCTTCGACTGCATATTATGGTCATTTCTCTCCTCGTGCTCTATTTCTTTCGCGTCTCCGCTCTCGCTCTGCCTTTCTTGCTTGATTGAAACTAGGCACCGCACCCTCCTCATCGAGCTTTGCTTTCTCCAAACTCGTCTCGTCAATATTGTCAAGCAAGAACCGACCCATGTTGCCGCTCCTCCACTTTTGAATCAGCCACAACGACGTCGCTTCTGTATCTATCGTTCCGCCTTTCCCTAGCCTACCCGTCTTCTTGGCAATTTCTGAGAGCAACTCGATGATTTCGTTGGTGGGCGGCGCGTACTCAGAGTAGAGCGTAGGCGAGTGGAGATTGAAGTGGTAGAGCAAGTAATCCGCAAGCATGACGGGCGGGATAATGGTATCTTTTACAGAGCCACAGAGTGCCAATTTCATCATTGCTTCTGCATCTGGTACGTATGGGATGAAAACTCCGGGGGTATCGAGAAGGTAGACGCCCCCACCTACGCCTTGCAGTTTTCTTCTCGCACCAACATCTGCGGACTCCACATCGTCCTCACTTGGAATAATCTTGACACCGCTACTGCTAACTTTGCGCGTGACACCGGGCTGTGCACCCGTAGCAGCGACTTTGCCTTTTCCGATTCCTTGGGCGCGCAAAGCGTTTAGAAGCGTGGACTTGCCGACGTTGGGCATACCGACAACCATGACTCGATGACCCACCAACTTCCACCTCTTCTGCGCATGCTCCCTCAGTAGATCCAGAAGTTTAGTCACGCTCTTGCGACCGCTAGCTTCGCCCTCTGCATCCTTGCCGTTTCTCACAAACATGGTTGGCGTGGGATGGTGCCATTGCGCAATCACATGTTCATTGCGATTGTCACGGGATCCGCCGCCTAGATCGCGCTTGGTGTACACGATTACTCGCTCTTTGCCTTCCAGGGCGCTTTCGAAGAGCGGATTGCGAGAGGTTAGTGGTACGCGGTAGTCGCGGCACTCAATGACGAGGTCGATGGTGGCGAGTAGAGATTTCATCTTTTGCAGCCCGGATTTGTGGTGGCCCAGGAAATAGGACCGGGGCAGCGAGGGAATTGACGGGAAGGCATGGCGCGGGATGAAGGACATTTGTTACATTTGTGTTGTGGTGAAGGTTCAAACTTTTGGATGTAGTGTTGGAATTCTTTGTGGTTCGAGTCAGGCGCTTTACATGGCTTGGCGAGCTTGACTCAGTGGGGTTCTGGGAGTATTCAGTTGGGTTTGATACCTCGCGTTCTATATATTACATAGAAGTTTGACGGTCATATATTCAGGCTTAGAAGGAAAGGGAATGTCTTGATGTCATCTCGGTAGCTCAAATGCATACTCTAACATGTATTGACCTTCATCGCTGTAAGGACTGAGAACAGCATAGCATGATAAAAAACAACTATGTGTGTGATAAAGCCAGGCGGTACTATGATCGAATCCATGGCTTATCTTAGACAAAGAGGAGATCAATCGGCAAACGGTGATAAAACTGGTAATCAAAGTCGACACTCCATTCCAACACAAAGCATTTCACAAGCGCCACGACAGTATCCCTGCTCAGGCGCTCAACATCTACTCCGTCTTCTTCTATTCCTGTTGCTTTTTCACTGACACTGCGTCTCCAAAAGGTCGTTTCATCAAGATCTGATAGATCTGGTTCGTACCCCCCTGAATGTTCTAGGGCCGCCAGTGCAGTGACTATGCGAACTGCATCCCCTGAATTACCGCGCTCAGCGAGGATAGCTGAAGAAGCCATGATGCCCATGTATTCGTCTACAAAGGATGGCTCCCAGCCTTGTTTAACGAGTACCTCTCGGTGGTGGGGCACCGCATCACGTAGTTGCTGAGCTAACCGTTGACGATATTCATGCATTGTTTTCCGCGAAAAAGCGATTAGGATGTCTCTCATGCCGCGATGAATGGACCAGGAGAGGTAAGCCCAGGGAATGAAATCTAGGCATTGTGCTAGGATCGCTTGTTCGTTCGGCGCGATGTACATGCGCACAGGATGCACTTCCTGCTTGCTCGACGGCAGATCGAGGATTGCTTCCGCTTCGTCCTGTCCAGTACGTGAAATAGCAAACACGTCTTGCTCCTTTTTCCGCGGCAGAAGAAAATCTACCTCGTATACTTTTCCGCCATTCATATTGTAGATATGGCGTGCGCCATGCGACAGTGCGAACCCTCTGTGTTGGTACTCGAGGTAGTACTCACCAGCAGGCATTCTGCCTGGGAACGCGACTGCGAATAAGCTTGTCCCTCCACTGGGGTGCTGAGCCACGCCTGCCATCATCTTGATACATGCGTCAACTCTTGCAGAGAAAACCGGTGCATACACATCAGTTGCTGGCGAGTGGGAATCATGCGCCCGCAAGCTGACTAGAGCATGCTGCTGTCCCATTTCCCATTGAATGTACCATTGTCCGCACCAGCTTCCTAGTGCGGCTCGGTATCCAGAGGAAGAAGAGAACTCGTGAATGATGCGTGCATTAGTCAGGAGAAGGAGGGTTATCAGTGTTGTTCTGCTGATTGGTACTCCAGGAATGCTTGTTCCTCGTTTCCCTTCAATCGACAGCAGTTGTACAGTGTCTGGCACCGATTCCCATGATGCCTTCTCACGCTTGAGTAGTTCATTACACACGTATACTGAGGCGTGAGGTTCGTGGAAAAGGTGCAGTAACCTGCTGTATGAGCTTTCTGTCGCGCCGTAGGCTGGTAGGCGAGAGATGAGTAGCTGGTTATGGGAACAAAAGCCCTGAATCATATTGGCAGTCAGATTCGGGCCGTACCGCTCTTTGGTGGTTACGAGCGATCGAGCTAGGTATGCGGTGGCACATAGACATGCGGCTGAGCCAATGAGGGGCACCCATGTTGAGGAGATTGGTTCGCGACGCTTGTTCATTGTGACTTCCTTAGTAATGATATTACTGTCCTCTTATGAATTATTTTGGGCAAGTATTTTATGCTATGAAGTTGGTTGCAAATCATCAAGGTAAGCTATGGGAATGAAGATGTAAGAAAGGGAAGTAGGTAGGCGAGCCAAAGATAAAGCCTGGTCGGTTATGCAAGGCTTACGTACATACACAGCCCGCCCTCAACGCTTTCTGCAACTGCAAGGCTGCAACTCATCGAGGATTAAGTACCTGGCTGTGCTTACTAAAGCATGTATCTACAGTATCTATCGATCTATATCTCTACTGCAAAGATGAACGGTTTGGAAGTAGAAGACTAGCTAAGGGAATCCTTGTCGACATGGATCATGATCTAACAACTAGCAAAGCCCAATCCAACTTTCGACCTCTTTCCCCCCCACTTGGTACCATTCAATCGCCTCCCCACTCATTACACCATGAATATAAGTCTCACCCAAAAGTATGTAATGATCCTTGTTTGAACTTGCTCTGACAATCAACGGCGTGGCGCAGCCCAGCATCACGCATATCTTATCTCCCGTCATTAGCGTACGAGGACCCAGACCAAGATATCCGTTACGAGTTGTAAACATTCTTCTGTGAGTCATCGCTTGTCCAAGACTATGCTCAAAGGATGCCCATAGATGGTGATTCGCGATAGGTTCATCATGAACACCCATAGTTTCGGACTTGGATCCGGGAAACTCCAACAGAGCCTTGCCAACAACCTCAGTTAGGAATGTCTTTCCCAACCGAAGATTTCTCATACCATGCCATCGCTTCTCAATATTCGAAGCGTTAGAACGCGCCTCGGTTGGCATGTAACCTTGCGGCTCGTTTAAGACGGCGAGATCTTCATCGCATTCTCTGCATTTCCTCGCAAAGAGGTAGCCGAACTCCCTAGGGGCCTTTTCAGGGACAAAAGGTGCTTCCTGACGGTATGTATCCGCGACGACCGTGCGGTAAAGTGCTTCAAAGAGATTTTCGCCGTCTCCGTAAGCGCAGGCTTCCGACTGTGATTGGCGCCCCTTGCCACATTCGAAGCTCTCACGGCACCATGGATCAAACTGTATACCGTCGATGGTATCAATCATGATACCTTTTGCATAGAGAGCGTTTCCATCTCCCGAGAACCTCACATCAGGGGCCGTATCCCCAGACGCTCTATAGACAGGCCAACCGCCATTCCAAGAACACTGCAGAGGATATGCCGGATTCGAGGTACCCCAGTCTGGCAACCAGGATGGCAATTTACTTGTGCGACCATTGAAAGATAATCCAGCGTTGCAGATGATCGATAAATCTTTCTCCTTCTCAATATATGCTTCTAGGAACCTCCGACAAATGCCATCGAAGGGTGCAGTGTAAGTCGGAGAACAAAGCGTAGTGGCTTTGTCTCCTAATAGGCCATATTTTGCGAATAAAATATCACGAGAGTCGGAGGCAAGGGTTTGCTTGGTTAACCACAATAGAGGAAGTACTTCGAGCTTCTTCCCTGTCTGCATGAAGATGCGCATGCGGGACAGGAATAGAAAAGGATCCAGCATACGCCCTGTCAGTCCGACTCTCTTGTTGAGGTCGGTCGGAAAGACAAAGGCCCAGTAGTTGGTAATCAGTCGTTCGACATTCGTAAACTCAGATTCTGAGATTGTCTCATCTCCGCATGCGAATTCCACCTCTTTTGCTAATGCAACTTCCTGAATTACCCACGCTCTTTTCCACCAGGTGCGTTTCAGCAAATGCTTTAATGCCATCCATGAGTCGTAGTATCGCATTTCAGCATAGGCTAGGAATGCCCGCTTCGGGTTTGCCATTGTGGCACAGCGAGCTAAGAGCGCAAGGAATCTCATCGCAAGGTCGCTGTCACTTGTCGCGGGGCCCAACCATACCAAGACACGTGTTGCTTTTCGGTACACATTACCCATCAGCTTGACTTGGTTCCCTCGCTCCTGTATATTTCCTTGATCAATGCATAGTGCATCTACCCATACACTGCTCACTTTTCGTTTCCGGAGATAATGTAACGCGGCAGCCAGATTCCCGGCTATACTCAGCTGCATTCCGTTGATGCAAACAGACTGATTTTTATTCTGACAGTTCGTCGCGCTGTATGCAATAGGGTCGCCCCAGGTGTATGATAGCGCTACATAGTTGATGTGCATATTGTGTAACGAGGCTCTGACCAAACGGCCATCTAGAGGAAGTTGTGCACTAAGTTCAAGGATACGGATTTCCTCTTTGGCATTAGAAAGACCGTTGAAGGGTACAATATCCATTGTTGCAGTAATATATGTGCGAAGAGACCTAAAGATAAAGATCCTCGAGTTCTATCGTGTATATAATAGCAGCGCGGAGTTCTATTCCGAGCCGTATGTTTCCAGACACACAGCCACTACTATCACTTGCGTCAATAGAAGCTTTCACGTGGTACGTCTGCACGCGCATAAGTCGGTGCAAGCTACAGAAATAGTCTAATCAATACTGGAGAGGAAGCCTCAATCCTTCAGAGCAGACGAGGCTGACCAATGGCAAATTTGAGCGGAAATCCTTTGTAGAGAATGACACCGCACAAAGTGCCGTTGTGATCTGCATCCTAGCTACATCAAGCTAATCGCACCGCTCAGCTCTCTTGGCGGGTTACCTGGCGTTGAGCGCCAGCGAAATGAGGTGTCTGGTAACCTGTCAGCCTTGTGGGCTATCTACCTTCTCCAGTGCTGCAATGGGACTCTACTGGCCGCTTTTTCAAGTAGAAATATAGCATCTGGGCTACGCTACAGTAATTAGAGAGGAGCTTGTTGTGACGGCGTTCTTCGCTAACCTCGAAGTACACCATGTCATACTAGAGTATGCCCTACCAAAATTCAACCCAGTCTGATGTTGCACGAGAAGCTCTGGTAGCCTGGGTCTAGGATGTTGACCCCCACGAGTCTCAATTACAATGGCCAGGCCCCCTAATGCAAGCCTTCTCCACATCTGCAGGCTGCGCACGAGCCACTTCCGGAGCGCCAAGACACTAACGCGACGCGCGCGAATCTCTCGACTGTGACGTTGGCAGCCAGCCTGGTCGCAACTTTAACATCTCCCTTCACCTATATTTTTTCCAAAAATTTGTGTTCCCATCAGGTACTAGTTGCCTATGCGACCACTACCTTACCAAATTGATCACTACTAAATAGACCGACCCGGCAATGGCGGACTACAATAAGCAGACAGTCGCGCAGCTGCGACAGATACTAAAAGACCGAGGCATACCAAGTACAGGCCTGACGCGAAAGGCGCAAATTATCGAGAAACTTGAGGAGGCAGACGGTGCTCTGGAAAATTCCAATGCGCCTACTGAGCCAATCCCACAGGTTGAGGAGGAAGTAAGCGCGAAGCAGGCCACCCCCGAACCAGAAGTACCTGGACCTGCGTTTGCAAAAGCTGGAGGTAATAATATACTCAAAAACTTCATGCCATTGACGACTCACCAGAAATAGAGCTCGAAGCGCAAACTGAACCCGAACCTGACACTACACCTGTACCTGTAGCGACGACAGATTCCCTGCCAGAGACAGTATCACACATAGACAGCGACATTCCACCACCAGACCGGGCCCAAGCAATCGAGCAGCCAGCAGTAGCTGTCACTGAAGCCGACAAGCCGGGTTCAATACAGCCAGCAGGAATCTTCAATGCGCCCCCTGCAGATCCAGACAGCGTGGTGGGCCCGACGGTTACTGAGCCTGCGGATGCAAAGGTTGAGGATGGAAACGAAGAGACGGTTGCAAAAGATGAACTGCCGGAAGCCTCCGGTCCAGCCGCTGAGGCCCTGCGATTGGCACACCATGACCCCGAAGCACCCAGAGATTCGCAAGACATCATAATGGACGAAAGGCCAACTTCGGCTGCACTCACTGAACAAGAATCAGTAGAGAAGCCGGATATTGCCACTGGGTCTGAGCATTCGCCAGACGAGACATCTAGACTCAACACCGAAGAACTCGAGGCCGACTCTAAAAAGCGAAAAAGGCGCAGTGAGACACCAGAGATGAAGGCCCAAGATATCAGAGCCAAAAAGCATCGATCAAGCGAAAACCCTGCGCCTGAAGTACATCTTAAAGAAGATGAAGATGTAGTGATGGAGCAAAGACCAGTGGAGGAAGACGATCATGTCACAGATGCCAAACGGGATCAAGCAAATGGCCACCACGCCGTATTATCAGAAGCAGACTCACCAGTGGCCGAGGCCGATGCAAAGCGCGAAAGAAAAGAAAAGGCAGCTCGATACGAAGACTTGGTAAAGTCTGGTGATAACGGGACACCACAGGAAGCCTTGATGGACGATCGACCGACGGTGCCCGCACTCCACCCAGTAACATCAGCTCTGTACATTCGTAACTTTATGCGCCCGTTGCGTCCGGAACCATTGCGTGCACACTTGGTTTCTCTCACCTCGCCACCTTCCAGCTCGCCCGACTCCACAATTGTCAAAGCTCTCTTCTTGGATGCAATGAAAACACACGCTCTTGTCTTGTTCGGTACTAAGACTGCCGCGTCCCGAGTACGAGCGTCATTGCATGGTTCGATATGGCCACCAGAGGGGAAGAGGAAGGAACTATGGGTCGACTTCATTCCCGAAGAAAGCGTTGAGAGCTGGATCAAAGAAGAGGAGGATGCAGTAGCTGCCGAAAAGGAAGCTCGTGTCAATGGAAGGTCTACCAATCCCAAACGCTTTGAGGTCGTGTATCCCGAAACTAGCGATGGGTCGGTCACAGCAGTGTTCCAGGAAGTTGGTTCCAGCGCTCCCGCAAATGCACCAAGAGGCCCACGTGGAAGTGAAGATACACGTCGTCCGTCTGTCCATCAGCGTCTATCAGTGCCGACAAAGGATGCTCGTCAAGATACCGAGGCCTCGTTCAAGACGCTCCACGAACTATTCGAATCGACACAGTCAAAACCACAGCTATTCTACCTCCCTGTCTCGGATGAGATTTCTGATATTAGACTGAAGGAATTGGATGCTGAAACGAGTCGAGACTGGGCACCAGGCGAGGTCAGAAAAGGAAGAGGCATCAAGACAGAGATGAAATACAAATACAGCTTCGACGATGATGATCGTATCGTAGAAGTTGGTGAAGATCGCGGCCCATGGAGTGAAGGGTACAGAGGCGGCCGAGGCGGTTTCAGAGGACGAGGCAGAGGCGGCGGGTTCCGTGGTCGAGGGGGCGACTTGTGGAGGGGATGAACAGGAGTGTCGTTTATATTGTGTATCAAACCTTGTATACTATATTGTATCCCATTGGATTCCGCTGCCCAGACAGCGCTTTGGTACTAGAATGGAAATAGCCTCTCAGCATGGCAATGTAGACCAGTAATACGTACTATAAATTTCTCTTCCTGTACAGGCATTTTTGGATCGTCATTGGAAGGTGAAAACACAACTCGGTGTGCTCCTCCTTATCACGTGTGTAGCCTGTCTGTGTATCAAAAACGCTGCTCTACCCGCCGATAACGACGCCAACGTCATCCTCGTGAAAATTGAGCTCCTAATACGTCAGCAGACCATAGTACCCTTCCTCACCACATCCTACACCGTCGGTGCTTTCGTATCATCTCCCCACACTCCGAGCCATGCTGGACCGAGCTGGGCGAGGGGTACCTCCGCAGACTTGCGCACGCGACTGCGGTTAGCTCCCGTGCGTCTACCTAGATCGTATTTGAGCCAGTCGCCCGCATCGAGCCCGCCTATCTCCAGCTCGACACGATCCCTTCGAACATTGGCTCCCGCGCACCCATTGCACGAATTTGGAGGGATGCCTTCCAAATCAAGAGGTTTAAGAACCTCTACGGGTTGGTATGTTACGTAAATGATTTTGTTACCAAAATAAGCTGAAATGGTCTTCGTGACTGGTGCGGCTGCGACTTGCACATATTTTCAGCTTTGAATTTCCGTAACGTAATCAGGCTCCTCACACTTACTAACCCATAATAGCTTGACGTGCCGCCAGCGTCGAGTCAAATGCGATGAAGGTCGACCGAATTGCCAGAATTGCGAAAGGGTCACCCGCGAATGTGTCTATGCCGAGAAATCATCTGCACCTCGACAACCCAGGGCTTTGAGTGCTCGCAAACCAGAAGAAGGCTCATTAACTGGTACTGAATCGGTGCCGCCAGATAGTGACCCAGAAGCGAGTTGTTCAATATCTGGGAGCACACTAAGTTCAGAGACTGTGGCTCCCATCCAATCATGGATACCATTCCCCACTGAGCAATCAGTGCTCTCTGATAACGTAATTCCGGACGAGGGATTCCTTCTCAATGACAGCGTTTTTAGTTTCAGGGATAATTTGATAACTACTTCTGGCCCTAATGAATGGTAATATGGATCTACCTGTAAAGCTGACAAGAAACTAATGCTCGGCAGGTATGATCGGCTTGCAGAAGACGCGATCATGTGCATGCAGGAGCCACCTCGAGAAACCTTCTTCAGGAATTTTGACATCGCAACTCTTTTGAGAAGGCAATCCTCCCTGCAGCCCATTGCCTTGGAAGCTGGGGGTAGTCTTTTCAGCAATGTGAATATCCAATCAATGACTATCCCAACCCAGCCGTGGAATACCCACACAAGGCTCGAACTGAGCAATGGAGAGATGGTGTATTTTTCACATTATGTGACTTTTGTAGCGCCGATACTGGACCTGTTCGATACCGAGAAGCACTTTGCCAATGTCGTGCCACATCTCGCTCTGCGCAATCTCGGGTTGCTCAAGTCCATCCTGGCAGTTGGCGCACGCCACATGAGTCTCTACCCGGACCACAACATTGGTGATGAGTCCGCATCCCAAGTACATCATCAACCACCTAGAGCATGTTCTAGTGTCCCAACACCTATGCGAAGGATTGCTGAGCAGTTTTATTTGGAGACGCTACAGTACATATCGCAAAACTTGATATACCAGTCATATACAAGTTCTCTGGAAATACTGACAACTGGTATCATGCTCTCGACATGGGAGATGTTTGGAGCAGGTGGAATTTACGACCACAGCGAATGGGATCGCCATCTTAGAGGAGCTTTTTGGATCCAACGGAACACAGGCACGAGCGGAGAGTCTGCAAACGGATTGCAGCGTGCAGTCTGGTGGGCATGGCTACGACAAGATGTATGGGCAGCTTTCCGGACTGGGAGACCAGCACTTACTGTCCATCAACCTATTACACCAATGGCAGATCTTACATTAGAGGGGCTGACGACACGTATCATATACATTGCTGCCAAATGTGTACAATATGCGGCAACTCCCAAACAAGATAATATCGCTGGCTATATCGAAGCTGGAGAAACCCTACTTCGGATACTTGATGCATGGAAACAGCTTCTTCCGCCATCATTCGATCCTATCCCTGTTGTATCCTCAGTTCAAGCAACGTCGCCGCCCTCGTTGGGAAAAACTCAAATCCAGCCCATTTGGATTCATCCTCCGGCGCATGCTGCTGCCATTCAAACTTATCATTTTGCAAGGATAGTCGTTCTACTTAACCAACCTTCTACTGGCGGTCTCAATACGTACCAAACACGCTTCAAGCTCCTTCACGAAAGTACCTTGATCATATGCGGAATCGCTATAGCAGAGCATTCGCGAAATCTGCCATCAGCTTTTGTTAGCCTTCAAGCATTATATGCAGGTAAGTATACAGCGATGTGTTCACGTTGATTGAATACTAATAGCATACTAGCTGCGCTTTGTGCTGAGACGAAAGAAAGACAAGACGAGATACTAAGGATTCTTAGAGAAGTCTTGAGCATCAGCATGTTCCCCTCGGTCTGTATGTTGAATGACCTGGCCAATGTGTGGGATGGCAGCTCGAGCCAATGACTTCATCAGACAACTCACCTTGATGGATGGATATCCTGAGCCTGAAACTAAGGCCACATCTCAAGTGGGACAGCTTCTCTCCTGCCACGGACCAAATAATACAAATCTCCGCGTCTCAAGGATAATAAAGATCATTGGTAGTCCGGTTATCTCGCGTCGAGCACCTATCAGATTCTAGATGCGTCGATCTTGGCTCTTCTTAGCGCGCCGCGATACCCTTTTGCGATTTCCGGTAACCAGTTCAATCCGCCTCATCATTGCACAAGCCATCACTTGATGATTTGGTGACAACTATATAAGCGAACCAACGCACCATGAGAAGTCAGATTACTTGAAACTTCTGAGAAATAGGGGTTCCTGCAGATAACCTCACGTGACTTGGCTTTGAACATTCTATTGGAAGTATCATGACGAATAGGAATCAAGAGGATGTCCATCCAACGCACGCCCCTCCTTGAAGACCTTCTTCGGCCTTTCGCAATGTCCGTGGCAGCGAGATTTTAGACGACCTCGCAATCGATGCCGCAACCGACACCGCAGTTGTAAAGCTTCACAAGGTAGCTAGACTTGTTCTGTCGACTCAGCATCGTCTTTGCACCGAAGTACCCCCGAATATTCGTAAGGCAACGTACGATCCTACCAGTCGCGGAGGTATCGGCATTCTAAATCAGGCTTTTCCCTTGCAACTCTCTGTTCAGAGTAGTTACTTGGCTTACTTTGTAAGCATGATTACGAATTTAGGCATGTTAACGGAGTTTTCGGAGTCGCGAATAGAACTACTTGGAAACATGGTGTTGTTTTCTTTCGCACGAGGTCCTACTGCCAAGATAGAAAAAATGCGTCTTGTATGGGATTTCTTGAGCGTTCAGGTGTTATTAGAATGGGTTGGTGGGGCTGGTTTCATTCCCCTTGGCACTAGATTTTAGAACGCGACTCGCAATAGAGAAAGATTACCTTGGCGATTGTTATTTTTAGGATCCAGGATCGGGATTCTCCTCAAATAGTCGAAGCGTGCGAACCAGGCAGTTATGAATACAATGTAAACTCAAGATCATTCCATTGCCCGGAAAGGGTTCACGAAATGAGATGGTGTCAGTACTCTGAGAACCAACTTTGAAGAACCAACAACTGGCTGGTCGATAGTGATTCAGACTCTTCTCATGTTGAGACGGTGTATAGAAGTATATCAACCGCCAGTCACGTTCTTCGCCAAACACAGGCTTATGAAGATCCATAGAATCGCGCACTTTTTACAGTATGTCGATAATCTCGCATCAAAACTGTCAATCAATACCATGAGAGTCAGCAGATCTCGCACAACGATCGAATGAGCGAAGAGGATCGCGATATTCCGTATGAACCCATCCCCTTACAGCCTCTATTCCATCATCTGCGGATTACTTTCTGCTCTCAGCAATCACTATAGGCTAAATGATGCCCACTGCACATATATGTAAGCCGTTACCTCACAGGGAGCTTATAATTCGTCAAGTTTCACAGTGTTGACGAACAAAACGTGCACCGCACAGCCTCAGCCCCTTAACGGGCCACTGCATGCATCCTTTTCCAGACTTCCCCACACGGTCCTGTTTAACCATATATTGACACAAAAACGCCAAGTCGATCTGGATTGGTGCTGAAGATAGATTGCAGGACAGTGATGATCAGTCGGGCTGCAGGACGCGAGCAACACAGAATCCAGGAATAAGCGGACAAACCACTGGTTACACATCGAGTGATGGCCGCCTGACTTTATCTCTGCTCATCAACTTCGTACCGAACACCAACCACGCTCGCAAACGACTCTCTTCTCTATACTATGCGATACAATGTCGAAATTGCTATGCCTTCTCCACGGAATCCTTGACGTCACTCAAAGAGCGACATAGTAACGATCCATATGAACATGTGGGACGATATGTCCAACGGGCTTCTCCAATGAATTCCAGGTGATACACACATATTGCCTACAGTAGAGCTCCCCAGGCTGCCCAAATGGCATCTCTGCCGTACTCTTCGACAAATATAAAAGCCCCATGAACACTCCATCAACCACGATGTCGTCGAAAACACGCAAGAGCACGGTAAGCAACCCAACCAACAGCCTCAATCCCTAACCCTCAAAATGAAATACACTACCCCTTTCCTCTCCCTTCTCACAACCCTACCCACCGCCCTCTCCCTCTCCCCTCCCTCAACCGACCCCCAGCGCATCCTCCCTCCCAACTGGTCCTTCACCCTCTCCTCCTTCTTCGGCCCCGGCTGCCCCGACACCAACAAAAACACCTCTTCATCCTCCCCCTCAATCCGCCCCACGCGCCCCACCCACGGCACCAACACAGTCGACGGCTCAGAAATCTACTACTGGTTCATCGCCTACCCCTGGCTCCGCGTCGATCTCGCATCCGGACCGCGCCACACCTGGTGCGAAGCCACCGTCTCGTACAAAGAATTTGCAGATACAGCGGGCACAGCGGAGGCGGAGAAGTATAGGTTGAGGGTGCATAAGAATGGGACGAAGGGGCTGCTCACGTATAGGTTGGATGAGGGGGTGAGGGTTTATTGGGATTTTGCGTATTATGAGGGAGAGGGGGTGGAGAGGAGGGAGGTATGGTGTTTTCCCTTTTCTCTTCTATCCCTCTCTTCCTTTCGACTTGTCTCTCTCGTGTGATGGCGGAGGGAAGGGAGGTACGATGAATAAACAGAGTAACTGACCTTATACACACATAGGTTGCCGATACGATTGACCTAACAGGCCCCTTGCAATCCGGACCGCATGCTCAAGAGCACTATTCAAATATTAGTTATCCGCCTCAACTTATTCCGCAGAAGAAATGCGGGAGTGGGTTGTTTACTTTTCGTACGGAGTTGTGGGTCATGGGGGAGAAGGGGCAGACGGGGGTTGTGGAGAGCGAGTATGAGGATAGTGTGGAGTTGGGGAGGCAGTATTATGGGACGCAGCAGGGGTTCAGTTATGATTGGGAGAAGTGTGAGTGAAGATGGAAAGAGGGGTTTGTTGGTTGAGTTTGGGGAATATCAATGGTGTTGGATTTTTCGTGTCTTCTTGCCGTAGTCGAGCAGGTTCGTACTACCTTTTTCTATACGATATGCTCTCTTCCATTCACCCAAGTAGAATGATGCACGTGATGCATTTGTGTTAAACATCTCTAGCACGCTTTCTCGATCGAGCCTTGATTGATCAATTGCACAATCACTGTCTGATATTTCTGAATAATGTACATAATGCTACAAGAATTGGTGCATGCTACACGTCATCTACTTTCATCATGCCATACATCGTAAAGGCGAAGCAATCTCACCGCTCGGCAAGCATGTTCTTGATGGATCGCCAGTAACTGCCGTCAACCTCCTTTTGCAATTCCTCTTTGGCTAGCCACTTGAAGTCCTGGAGACCGAGCTTGTTCTCCTTCAGGTCGACTTGACCAGCCATGATGCGCGCCTTCATGAAGAAGGTCTTTGCGCCGTACTCCTTGAGGCTTCCAGAAGGTCGCGGCTCGCGATACTCCAGTTGATAGTGGCCAATTGGCACGTGGCCGACGAGCCAGGTGTTCATGTTGATGCCACCGGCACTGGTAATGATACGGTTTGCGGCCTAGGACTTTGTTAGCATACCCTCTCCTTCGTCCAAGTGGGGGCGGGGTCATAGTCATACCCCATGTAGATGCTCATCCTTCAGGCGATCTTGTGGGAATTGCCATTGCCCCTCCTTGTTCTTCACAAGAAGATACAGAGTCCGTTGCAGCGCACGGTTCAAACTCTTTGTGTCGTTTTTCTTGTCTGCCTCTGTCACTCTCGGCATTGGCCTCTCTACAGGCTCACGCTCCATCTTGTTTGCGCCAGTGGTGTCTGGTGCATCTTCCAGGCCAGAATGCTCAGCATCCTCTAGCAGCTTTCCAACCTGATGTTCGAAATCACTCTCAGGTGCTCCAACAAGCAATTCGTCATTCCAGGCCTCGTCTCCGTAACCCTTGTACCGTCCGATATCACGGGCGGGGGTTAGCCGTTGCTTCATCTTCCGTTTCCATTCTAAATCGGCCGGGGTTCGCTTCTTGACGTAAAAGTATCGTGTAAAGGGGAGTGCGAGTCGTTCGTTCAGACGTTTTTGGTAGAGAAAAAAAGCGGACTCGAATGGATGCAGGTCGCGTGTTATTTGCGGGGGGCGGGACAGGACGACACCAGCATTGACAGCGTATGCGGTTGAAGGAGATGCTTGGGCAACCGGGGGAACATGTTGAGTGGTTTGGTCCGGGGTCTGTACAGCTGCAGCGGCGGATGCGTAGGTGCGGGTGATTGTGTCTCTACATGAGCGACATATCGAGGGGCCTTTGTTCGTCAGCAACCAGGATGCGCCCAATGCCAATTGCGTTTCATACCGGCTCTCGAGGCCAGACGCCTAGTCGCCTGCTGTCCGGTGTTCATATCTCCCCAAGGCCGTGGCCGAATTACGATGCTGGCGCAGCCATCTCCAGACGTTGGAAAAGTTCGGGGAGCGGAAGTGCTTTGGGCCTAGTTCGGCATTACCTAAGCAGCTATGCGAGTAACTTTTCTTTGCGCGCGGGCGCCATCGTTTCTTCTTCACGGCACTTTTCCTTATCTCCAGCATACTCGCACTCTCATGAGATGTTGGCCATTATTATGGTGCCCAGAGGAAGTCGAGCAATCTAAATTCGCTAGCGGTACCCTTACAAACTCTCCAGAGTACAGTTAGATAGTCATTGCTCACATTCTTGCATGCCCTCCAAGACGTGATGTTTGCACGCCTGAGATGGACCGTTGTTTTGTCGGTGAACAGCAGACATGGACTGCCTCTCCGCAGCCAATTGTCTACTTTTGCGTGTGCATTGCTTGTGGTCTACGTACTGAAGTACTACTACCTGTCGTCCATGATAGAGGGAATGGCGGCATCTGCCCTGCCCTCTGATGCGAAGCCAGGTCCCAGAATAACTAGAAGCGACGGCATCTTGTCTGCTGCATTTGAGCCATAGAAGATCCATGTAAATCCATGTTCAGACTGCAACCCTGACAGTTGTCCATGTCGTGAATTGTCGGTCATTTCTTCCCCCGATCCTCAAGTCTTGGCATCGAAATTTGGGACTGGACGCGTTCTCGCCGCGCAGACCTTTGGGTCAGGTAACCACCACAATCAAGATACCCCTCATATACCGCCGAAATGTCTCTCTCGATACCCAACGCCCCCAATGCCGGCCTCTTCAAGCAAGGCTATCAAAAGTATGCTCTTGCACAACCCCGCAATCACTGTAAACACTCAACTAACCACCCCGCAACAGCTACGACGCCGAAGATGGAGCTGTCATCCGCAACATCGATGCCTGCCGGACGATTGCCCAGACGGTCCAGACATCTCTCGGACCATATGGCCGCAACAAGATTGTCATAAACCACCTCCAGAAGATGATCCTCACCTCAGATGCGGCAACAATACTGCGTGAACTCGAGGTTGTACACCCGGCAGCCAAGCTCCTGGTCATGGCCAGCCAGCAGCAGGAGGCAGAGATGGGAGATGCCACAAACTTTGTCATTATACTGGCTGGTGAGCTGTTGAAGAAAGCTGAGGAGCTGATCAGGATGGGTCTCAAGACAAGTGACATTGTCTTGGGCTACGAGAAGGCACAGCTTGCTGCTCTCCAAACACTTGAAGGTGTGTGTTCTTGCAGACATTTCCAATAGTTACAAAGCTGATACACTTCAGAGCTCGTATGCGACAAGGTTGAGGACATCCGGTCACAAGAGCAACTGAGCAAGGCCATCCGCACCGTTGTTGCCGCTAAACAGTCTGGCAGCGAAGACTTCCTCGCTAACCTCGTCGCCGAAGCCGTTCTCGCCGTCCTCCCCAAGAACCCCGTAAACTTCAATGTCGACAACGTCCGCGTGGTAAAGATTATGGGTGGAGCTCTGGAGCAGAGCAAGGTGGTCAAGGGCATGGTCTTCGCAAGACAGCCCGATGGTACTGTGCAAAAGGCAACCAAGGCCAAGGTCGGAGTCTTCTCGTGCCCAATTGATATTTCGCAAACCGAGACCAAGGGCACGGTGCTGCTACATAACGCAAAGGAAATGATGGAGTTCACAAAGGGCGAGGAGCAACAAGTGGAGCAGGCCATCAAGGAGCTCCACGACTCTGGCCTGAGGGTGGTTGTTGCTGGATCGACAATTGGCGAATTGGCCATGCACTACCTGAACCGCTACAACATCCTCGTTATCAAGATTCTCTCCAAGTTTGAGCTGCGACGGTTGTGCAGGGTGGTTGGAGCCACACCGCTCGCACGTCTTGGTGCACCCATGCCGGATGAGATGGGCAGCATTGATGTGGTTGAGACACTTGAGATTGGTGGTGACCGCGTCACCGTCTTCAGGCAAGAGAACGAACAGACACGGACTGCCACTCTGGTGCTTCGCGGTGCCACTCAGAACCACCTCGACGACGTAGAGCGAGCGATTGACGACGGTGTCAACGTAGTCAAGGCCATTACCCGCGACGCACGGTTAGTAGCCGGTGCTGGAGCAACTGAAATGCAGTTGATCGAGAGAATCAAGGCTATTGCGGACAAGACACCCGGTCTGGCACAGTACTCGATCCGCAAATATGCCGAGGCATTCGAGGTTATCCCGCGCACGCTCGCCGAGTCAGCTGGTCTGGACGCAACCGAAGTGCTGGCCAAGCTGTACGTCGCACACGCAGCACAGAAGAACCGCAAAGACGACGAGTGGACGGTGGGTGTGGACATTGAGAACAACGACGACACGGGCACGCTTGATGCCAAGGCCGAGGGCATTCTGGACCTGTGGGTCAGCAAGATGTGGGCCATTAAGCTGGCAACGGAAGCCGCAAGGACGGTGTTGAGCGTGGACCAGATTATTGTGGCCAAGCAGGCTGGCGGGCCCAAGATGCCGGGCAAGGCACAGCAGGGCAACTGGGACCAGGATGACTAGAAAAAGGCATTGGTGTGACGAATAGCATGTGTATAATGACCAGGGCTAGACGCCATCAAAGCATTGAAATGGATGTGTTTCAGTCCCCACCTCGTTTCCACCATGCCATTGTGTGACGCAGGTCGATAGTGGGGGGAGGGGGGAAGGAGGGCTGCTCTTTTTTTGAGACAGAAAGCATGTCCAACTAAATCATGGCTTGAAATTCTATTGTTATCCTTTTGCATAGCGCAAAAGGCTGGTAAAGTCTATGTAGCCTTTTTTGCAATAGGCTCTGGATATGGATGACGGGTGCCTCCTTGTGGGCATACATGGGAAATAAATTTTTCGGGTATCGCATCGCTTTTTTTTTTTGATTCTTTCTTTATCTTCCACCGGCTGCCTTGTTCTTTTTCTTCTTCAGAAGTGTGGCTTCGTTCTTCCGTTTGTTTTGGTGTTTATTCAAAACCCACCCAATTTTGTTGCCATAATATTCCCCGTTGTCCACGTTATAAGTTCCAAAATGTCAAAATGCGAAACGAAAATAAAAGAGAAAATCTCATTGGGAAATGATATATCCTGAGATGTTGATGATCCTGCTGAAGCAACAATGGACTTATACTTGTCCTATAGGGACTCCAAAATTCAAAGGAGGAGTCTTCAGTCTGACGCCGTCGACGACTTCTGTGTTGTTATTACTCGACTTGCGCGAGTCGGACGATGTGTTTCGGCTTAGTGGCAGGCCCGGGTCTGCATCTGCTGCAGGTGGTGCAGCGGGGGGATCTGGTACAGCCTCAGGCTCTGGAGCATCCTTGAGCCTGCTGAATCTGTCTTGGTCCTTTGCCACCTTCTCGAGGACGTCGTCGAGGACGTCGAGGGCAATGTGGTCACTTGCCCCTTCCACAGGGTTCGTGGGCAGCATGAGGGGCCCGATGAGGGGCTGGTCGTCTGCTTGCATGCTTGGCTCCGGCTCGTAGTACTCTGTGGCAGGCGCTTCTTCAGGGGCGGCGGGCTCTTTGTCGGAGTGGACTGGGGAGAGGGCGCGGGGGATCAGTGGAGTGTGGCCGGCATGCAGCCTGTTTGCCTCGGGTAGCGGGGAGAGGATAGCGTGTGTGGGCGGCGGGGAGGGCAGGACCTCGTCGTCTAGCTCCGAGTTGGGCAGAGAGATGCGTGTTGGGAGTTCTGGGCGTTTCTGCCGCTTTTGGAGCAATCCTCCGAAGGATGTAGCGTGGGCATCGAGGGAGCCCAGTGGGTTAGGGGCTGTAATGGCGGCCATGTCGTGTTGCTTGTCGGGAATAAGCTCGGCGGGAGGAGTGGTGGTGTTGGGGGCAGTGAGGAGAAGGTCAGGACGAGGAATGTCCATCTTGGTGAGACCCGCCCATACGGTCTGGGTTTCTGCATGGGTGTATGTCATGATGAGGTTGCTGCAACGCTAGAAGGCGGTTAGCTGGCTTCTGCGTCTTCTAGAGGGCCTAGTGACCAACCTAGGGGTGCGTGACGTGCGTGGTGGTGGCCGGAGGGATATGCAGAGATGCAGCGATGCAGAGATGGAGTGTTGGCGAGAGCAGAGGAGGAATGGCGGCAGCCCAGGCTGAGGGCGCCCTGCTCTGGCTTAATTAAATTCAAAAACGGGCGCGAGTAAGCGTGGTGTGGTGGGTGGATCAAGTGTGCCCCAAAGCGAAACGCAGGCGTGTGGTTGCATCGCGACGTGCATCCATCCAGCAACGACCCATGTCACACGTCATAGCCGCGCTCGTGCCTGGCGCTGCGTGGTGCATTGTGTGTGGTGCATCGCCCGCCCCAGCAACCACGACTGCGGCTGCGGCGTGCACTTGCATTCCCCTCCA
>JAODYD010000013.1:351796-475029 GCA_026262445.1 Bipolaris bicolor | reverse complement strand
GGGCCCGGCGTTGTCCTGTTGCTGCTGCATGTTTCCTGCATCCGCATCCGCCAAACACTCCCCCTCCCAAGCCACCCCCAAAACGTGGCTGGCGAGCTGGTGCAGTCCGCCCACTAGCCAGTCAATCACCATGAGGCCCTTCTTGGCTGAGCTGGGCCCCGATATCATCATGCCCGGCCCAACCTCGCAGCCTCTCCCCTCCCAGATCCCCCCGGCCCCCAGCAACTCGAGACCGCTCCGGCTTTGGAATCCCCAGTTCTTGGCGGCACGATAATACTTAGTAGACTGCTGCACGTGAGACGGTATTGGCACTCCGTCATCAAGAGGCCCAAGTCCCAAAACCTGCCATCCATCCGTTCCCGGTCGCGGGGCTGAAGAGGGGTAGCCCTTCTTCTTGCAAAAACTATCACAACCCAAAGGTAGACGTCTAGAACGCAGCAAGCTGCTTTGCCTACCCTGGTTTCACACATCTCCAGGCCACCTGCTTGGGTACGGCAGTTTTACTTTCCGACAACTCCCGCCTGCTCCAACTGCCCCAGATTGTGCGCTTTCCCAATCCGGAGGACTAGCCACACCCACGCATGTGTTGACCGTCGTTATCACTCCCAGCCGCGCCCGCTAGGACCAGTCATGGATGCTTTCCCGTATATCCCACCACATCTCAAATATGCTGGCCTATCCAAGCAAGAAAGAGATAGAAATGCCGCTGCGGAAAAAGGACGTGACAGCACCAAGGCCAGCGTCACCTTCTTGAGCCAGGCAAATTCCCCAGGGACCAATTTGTCGCAAGCGGACCCTCTCAACACGGCAAGGAGACACAGCACCATGAGCACCCGCAGCTACCCAACACCGTTTCCCGGAAGCATGGAAACCACGGAAGATGATGACCTTCCCCCGTTTCCGGAGCCGGAGGTATCTTCACTAGCCCTCGATACTAAACCTGGCGCACAGATACGTTACACATATTACCCTGCCTCGAAACCGCAGGGCAACCACCCCAACCCGTTTTCCCAGACGCTCATCGTCTTCCTCAACGGGGCCATGATGCCACGAAGCTCCTGGGACGCTGCAATACGCAGCTTCCTGGAAAAGCGAATCACAGGCCGGCTGCCATATCCAGGGTTACTAAGCTACGATCGATATGGTCAAGGGGAGTCCGACCCAGACCCCGACGACCCTCACCCCCCGCCCTCACACGGTCATGACGCCATTTCGGCCGTCAAAGCGCTCAAGCAATTTACCCTACAAATTTGGCGCGAACACCTCGATATCAACAAGCCAACCCACTACCCCTGTCTGATCTTCGTCTGCAACAGTCTAGGCTGCGCCCTCGCCCGCCTGTTCGCCCAATGCTACCCAGGCACCGTCTCTGGCCTCCTCTTTCTCGACAGCATAATTGCAAATTCCGACTACCAGGAGTTCTGGCCAGACCCAGATGCCCCGGACTTTGATCCCCACATGCTCCCTGACGATGTGACAGCCGATCAGGTACGCGCCGTGAGGGAAAAGTACAGGAGCATGTTCCACCCGGACGTACCGAGTCCCGAGGGTCTTTCACGCAGGAACCTGGCTAAACTGCTGCCGGATGCTGGGGCCCCAAAACTAGAGGGGTATCTGGGTCGAGGCCCTTATTTGACGGTTGTCGGTCATGATTGGGAGACGTTTGCTGAGCAGTCTTGTACGTTTTCCACTCCAATCATACATCTGTTGTGAAGCCTAATCATTAACCCGTAACAGCCAACCCTCCCCTCAACGCTCCCAAAGCCCTCACAATGACGTATGCGAATCCCGCATGGCGCCGCTACAACGAGGAGCTGTGCCACATTACCGAGGAAGGCAAGGCCATTGGCCCCATTACCGCAGTCCGCTGCGGCCACTTTATCCAGAGAGACGATCCACGCTTTGTCAGCGACGAGATGGTGAGTTTGCTGGATAGAGTGGTGAATCGCGTGCAGCAGGTGAGCAAGCGAGATTGAGAATCAGACTTGCGAAGATGGGATTGGTGTAATAAGTGTACATACGTAATATATCAGAAGAGAAGGAACAAGTGGGAAACAGAGTCCCATATAGGGAATGAGGTAAATTTCATGTGTTTCCATCATAAGGCATATATACGTACATTTGCGTGAACAACAACATCTACTATACAAAGCTTCCTTGTCTAAAAAAAAAACAGGTTCAAAATCAAAACCAAACACAAAAAGCCGCCCATATGTACAAAAAGACCCATATCCATAGCTAAGCTAATCCCATCATCATCAAGCTAGCCCCGGAAGATCCCAAAAAAAGATACAAAGCCAGTTTCCCTTATCGCCCCGAAAGACCCATGAAGCTAGCCCCTCATTCACATGTGCCTGATTTTCCCATGAAATGTTCATCTGCAGGCACATGACCGAGACAGCAAGAACCGTTTCGTCGGGAGGAAAATCGGCCACCGAGGTCCCAGTAAGCCTGGAATATGCGCCTCGTGATAAAGCGCGAACCCGAACTGTGTGCCCGCCCCTCCCCTAAAAACTTTAAAAACGGGGGAGTTAAGAAAAGTATAGTAGGGGAGTTAATGCCGAGAAAGAAAGCTTGTCACATGTCAAAAGTCGTCCATATCACCCATGAAGCTATCCACATCGCCGGTATCGCGGCCGCGGTGTCTCGCATGCGGGACATCATCGTGCTCAAACATTTCCTCGTCGTCATCGTCGATATCGTCGTCGTGGTGATTGCCATGCTCGTCTTCCTCTTCCTCAACCCGTTCCTCTAGCAACTTCCTCTTTTCTGCTTCGCTGAGACCCGCTTTACTCGCTGCTTCCATGCGCACGCGCAAAGGGCGGTTTTGCATGTAGCTTTCCATGTAGCTTGCACCGAGGCTGCTCGGGTAGCCGTAGCTGCCTGCTTGGTCCACATCAGCGACGCCCGAGCCATGCAGACCGCCGACGTAGGTGTCGAAATCTTGGTCTTGGTCTGCAATGCCATCGCTTTCGAGCTCCGTGGTTGCAACTGCCGAGTTGGGGAAGATTGGATTGGGACCAGCGGTTTCGGGGATTGAGTGGGGCGGTTGAGTAGGTGAAGGGTCGAGGAAGGTGCGCGATGCGGTTTGTGCGGTCCCAAAGGGTATGCTTGGTGAGCGTGGCGAATGGAGCGGTGGCGAGTGCTCGGTTGCAATGGCTACGGGTGTTGGCGTCTGAGACTCTGTCAAGGCCTTGTTGGCGGACCGGATGGCGTTGGCCATTGGGAGGGGAAGGCTGTGGTGTACGGCATCCTGGTTTTCAATATAAACTGGGTTCTCCGATGTAAGGCGCGGATCAATCATATCGTCAAGCGAGGCAATGGAATTGGAGGCTGATGTTGTTTCGCTGCTGGGCGAGGTGAGCAATGGCTCGTCGACAGTGTCCGAGGGATGGACTGTCTGGCCATCAATCACTAGACTGACTCTCTTGCGCGGCGTTTTGGCCTTGTCTTTGTGTCGCAGTGCCGACTTCTTCATTGTCGAGCGTTTGGACTTTTTGGCTGCTTCGGTTGGCTGCTTCTCCCTCGTCAGCATGCCCAAGGCTGGGTTCTCCATGTCCTTGTTGTCCTTCCTCTGCTTCCGGCCTTCTTTGCTCTGCTCAGCATCTCTTGACGCTCCTGCCACGGGCGTGCCTGCTACGCTGTTTGCCCCGTAGGCAGTGTCTGGCTTTGGCGTCGGTCTCTTTCTCTTCTCTGGCGAACTGTCGCGTGCGTCGAGCAGTGGCAGAAAGACGGGCGTGACTAAACCGTAGAGCTCCTGCTCTCTCTTGTGCACCTTTGTGTGCTTCTTCTGCTTAGTTCTTTCCTCGGGCTCGGGCGCCTTTGCGTGGGGCGGCGAGTGCGCAGAGGGCTCCTGCGGTGCTGAGGAGGGAGCAGTGTCCTCAGCATTACTCGCACAAGTTTTCTGGGCAGAACTTAATTGCTGAGGGCATTGCATTGAGCGGTACTGGTCTATGAGCTAGGCCGGAATCAGTCCTCAACAGCACTCTGACAAACATGGACAGGGCGCGAAACAGTGGGAAAGCCGCCGGCGGAAAGGGAAAGAAAAAAGAAAGGTAAAGACAAAGGCGTAGTGGTGGCATTAATAGTCAAGTACATACCTGGTGGCCATAGTCGCGCAGTTCGTCCTGCTTTGACTTGATGTAGTCGTTGATGTCCTGCTGCAGCTGCTGCCTTCTGAGCTCGACGCTGCGGGCGAGGGTGTCCAATTGCTCCTTAGTGAAGCCTGGAACCTCGGCCAGGCTCGGGTCGGATTGAAGAAGCATGGACTGGGCGGTGGACGAGGGAGTCTTCTGATCGGCCGGGAGATTCCGCTTTGTGCGTGCGGTGGGCAGGATTTGCAGCCTTGAGCGTGTAGCAGGCTTTGGCGACACTGGATCGTCTGCACCTGGGCAGTGTCAGTGTCAGTGGGAGGCATTGCCTGGGGGCAGAGGCAGCACAGGCGGTCCATTGTCGCATTTGGCAGTGGGAATGGCATACCTTGTGTCGGCGAGTGACGCATTCGCCTAGCGGCGATTGGCTGGGTCCAGGCGGTCACAGGGCTCAACGGCTATACCGTACCTTGGACTGATCTTACCCCCAGGCAACGGGCAAAGGGCAACTGACCAGCAGAGGGTGGCACAGCCAGCAGCGGCGGCGGCGGCAGTCAATTGCGTGCTTCAGCTGGCGTCGGCTGGGAAAACGGCAAAATCTCTGTTGTCGCGCGGTGTCATGAGGGGGCCCAAGTTGGAAACTGAACGCTTTCTACTAATTATCGAACAGCCGCCAGACCTCATACGAGGCATAGTGCGGTGGGGCACCACGCCCAGACGCGCAGAGATCAACGCTTCTAGAAGGACTGTAGCCTTTGTGCTGACGGCCTTCACCACCCCCAACACACGCCCTGCTGGTGCTACGCAACGAGGGCCTGCAACAGCCTGTCCGTATATCCAAGTACGTATACACAGGTGTGCTTGCGCCAGGGCAGGCCGGGAATCCGCCATGGTCGCTACCGACGCCTTATGTATGCGCCCCCCTGTGCACTAGCATGTCAAGCGTGCATGGCTTTCCTCATCCGGTTATCCACCAAGCCAAGTTACTCCCATTTACACCGATCAATCTCTCCGGCCTCTGAACTCTGGTTTGCCAGATCTCTCTAGGGCCTGCTTGGTGTTCCCGATATTCGGTTTGCACCAATGCACCAATGCACCAATGCTGACAAGCAGAGTGAACCCACTTCACATGCTCGCAATGAGTTATCTGCAGGAGCGGTTGTGATAAGTGCGGGGAGGATAGAGAGACACTGCATGATTGGATGATGGGCCTCTTGTTGGGAACATTGTCTGAACTTGGTTGGAACTTTGTAGTCGAATAGCTATTCGCGTCTGACCTGTTGAGCGCGCTCTATATGATATACATATATACATATGTCCTCCTGGACCAGTGATAGGGTGCCTCAACACTTGTTTTCCATGCCTCTGACGATATGCTCTGAACAATGTCGCCATGCCTATATTTGATCGATGCGCGAACTATGGCTTAGCTGTACTACGCGTGGCTCGAACAGCCGGTGCTCCCCACCACTAGTGCACAGCTTAAAACACCCTGAAGCCAACGTCGACGGCATTGCTTGGTTCGTTGACATGGACTAAAAGCAGCGCCGTTGCTCACCACAGCGTGACCAACTAACTCTGTGGCGTTGGAAGCGGAAAGTATCACCGGTACACTAGACAGGCAAGCCGAGGCTCAAGTCAGAATGGCAGCTCCGCCGCCGCACCGTGTCGCACCTGACTCTTCGGCATTCACATTCACGTTCTCCTGCTCTATTCTCGTCCACCAGGTACTCAGTCGCCGCCTTCCTCCTCCTTTGCCTTCTCTTCTGCCTCGGCCTTCTTCTTGTCTTCCCACTTCTGTTTCTTCTCTAGAAGCTTTTGTAGGTTCTTTGCGCCGTTGAACACTCCATATGTCTTTGCACTGCACGCTGCACATGTCGGGTCCTTTCGATATCGCTTCAAAGCGCATGTTTCGCAGAAGTAGTGTCCACACTTTGTGATGATAGGCGTCTTGTACGGTTTTTTGCAGATGATGCAGGCGAACGGTATCTTTTCCAGGAGCGCCAGGTCGATGCCGTCTTCATCTTTTTCTTGGACGTCACGGTTGGCTGACGCGACAATGGTGCCACTGGGCTTCTTGCCCTTGGTGGACATTTCCCACTCGCGATCAAGCTTCCAGCCTGCTGCGTAGTCTTCACGAGCATGCAGAAACTTGCAGTTGTCACCAAAACCACAGAAACCCGTCTGTTTGTAGTCCTTGCACACATCTGGCGTGTAGTCGGTAACCGTGATTGTTCGAATGTTGGTGGATGCCTTGACAGGCCCTACTTGGCGCGTCGGCGCGTCGGGGTTCTTTTCGATGAGCGAAGAGGGCTTCGCGCGCGTACTGCCCAACAGGTTCTTGGAGCTGAGAGCATCGTCGGTCTTTTCCTCGTACCAGTTGGATTGCTTCGTCGCATCGTTGCTTGCTTCGATTACCGCAGAGGTGTTGGCGGCATATTGTGTTGTGCCTTCAATGGTCGTGTTCGTCTTCTGGTCTGCGGTAGAGGCTTTGAGGGCGTTGTCGTTGACCTTTCGTCGCTTCACTACACGGCCGTCGTCGCCTTCTGCGTCGGAACCGGATGAGAAGTCCGAATCAGACTGCGGCGGCGGAGGCGCGACCTTGCGAGGCGCGGCCTTGGCTCCTCGTTTCTTGAACTTGACGACGGGCGCATCCATGGTGACTGTGGAGGTGGGTAGGGGTGTGCAAGGGTGTGCAATGGGTGTGCAAGGTGAGCGGCGAGGTGAGCAGAGAAAGTCGGAGGCAGGTTGTGGCTGAGAAATCAAGAATCACGTGATGGGATCTGGGGTAGTGGCGCAGGTGGCAGGAGCCGGGAGGCGAGCGGGAGATAGTCCGGGCATACCCAGGCCGGACTCGACCAGCCATGTGACCGCTAGACCAATCACGTGGAGATGCACTCACCATGGTGCTGATCCGACCGAGTTGATGAGTCGGCTTGAGCGCGGGACGGTTGGCGCACATAGTTTGTAGGTAGTGGATAGGTAGGCGTGGTGATGGTGAAGCCTCCGAGTGCATAGCTGCCCACTGACTAACCACAATCAGTCCTGGGATGCCGCGTCAATGGGACACGGATCGGGGCTGCCAGCCTCGTGTGCAAAGGGGCGCATGTGTGTATTGCAAATACATGCGCCAGCAATGGAGGTAGTAGTAGTAGTAGTAGTAGTAGCATCTACACGAACATACTAGATACTTACACAGGCCACGATTGCATTATGCGCGCACCGAGGCGGAGATTCGGCAGCCCCTATCTGCCATGCCACGGTACCCCTACTGCGGGAGAAGAGGCCGCCGCAGTCGTGGGGTATGTAAGTAAGTAATGGGGTGCGTATCGTGACGCAGGTGGTGCCAGCAGAGTCCGAGCAGAGGCCAAGGGGAACGGCTGAGTGGATGTATGGCTGGATGGAGACATGTAAACAGCTGTCTGTGCCGCCTATGAATGACTGCGTGCCAGGGGCAGCCGCACAGCACCGGTGGGGACTCGCTGTGCTCTGCTGCAGCTGGATGGATATACACATGCATGTGCCTGGGCGAGGGTGGAGAGGCCTCAGCTACTACTGCCCTCTGCCGCTAGCGCTGTTGATGCTGTGGATGCCGCGCTGCCTCGTTCGCCATAGCCTGCCCTGACGTGCACGGCCGCCTCATTTCGCTCGTCGACACACCACACCCTCCGCCTCTGCTGAACCTCACTCCTCTGTCGCCTTTGTCGCCTCCGTCGCCCCTCCAGCCCGTTCGGCATTCCCTTGTTTCTTTTTTCGTTACCCTTCGCCGTCGCTGCGCCCAGCGATGCGCATTTGCTTCTTTTCTATAGTGTGACCGAAACGCGATCCAGTGCCAGCAGCCGCAGCCGTGTCTCGAGTCGGCTTTGTGCGCGTCGCCCTCGACCAAGCCCTTTGTGCATTCCGACCTCGCCTCGACCAAGTGACGCTCCTTGTCGCTCTTGTCTCCAGCACACCATCACCACCGCTGCCGCCACTCGTCGCCGGATCCACGTCCCTTGTCTGCTCCTTAATTATACCTTTTTTCCACAACCTCTACTCCATTATCTAAAAACTACATAAAAAAACGTATTCCCTACGCGTCGTTACCCCAACACTTCCCCCCTGGGCAATGGGACAATAGGAAATCGGGCCTTCGCGACTACTAATGACCGCAGCAAACCCTCCACCGGGCGCCTTGCCGGTGGAGCATCTCAATGGATCAGATCCCTTTCTCGCGCCCCCGCAGGATGGCCAGAGGCGATACTCGGCCTTCGACAATTCGCAGTTCTCCCTTTACGTAAACGGATCGCCTGCCCAAGCCAAGCGCGCCCTCGAAGCACACTTGGCAGAGACAACTCGCAGGCTGCAGGAGACATCCCACCTCGGCAATGCCCTTGTCCAACAGCGAAAGGAACTCGAAGACAGGCTGCAGGAAGTGGAACAGCAGCAAGAGGAGAATGATATTGGCGAGGATCTGCGCCACAGGCTGACCGAGCTGGAGAAGGAGTTTAACGAGGTCGGACGGGAGACGGCTCGCGTCTTCCTCCCCAAATCCCGTGTTCCGAGCGGAGAGACTGACGCTGCAACCGGCGGCTCAGTCTACTCGAGCGAAGCCCTCCAGTCGCCTACCAAAGTCAGCGTTCCGTCGCGGAAGCAGAAGAATCAACCGCCCAGTCGCATCAACGATATCGCGCTAGCAACCGAAATTTCGACGTCTCTGCTCTCCCAGCTCAAGGAGCTCCAGGCTGTTCTACTTGAGAAGGATGAGGCCCTCAAGGCAGCTGACCTTGATAGGTCCCAACTCGAAATCGAGGTCGAAGGCTTGTCGCAGCGCTTACGAACCCTGGACGAGAGTGAGTCGCGACTAAAGGATGTCAACTGGAGTCTTGAAACGCAAATCCGTGAGTCCGAGGTACAGTCCAAGTCGGCGGCAGACAAGGAACACCGCCTCAACCATGCATTGGATCTCGCACGCACAGAAAGGTCAACCTTGGAAAGGGAATTGGAGGAGTTGAAGCAGATGTACACAAAGCTCAATGACGACCACATCAACAAGATCAAGCAGCACGAGACAGAACTTTCCATACTTCGCCGCAATGTGGCCATGACCGAGACTGAAAAGGGTGCAATGCAGCGTAAAGTGGAGGAGCTCACAGCCAAGAACCAGCAGCTTGCACAAGCTATTGCCTGGCGTGCAAGGTCCGAAGAGCGTGGTCGCTCTGAAGATTCTTCGCAAGACGACAGCTTTGTGGAACGACAATCAGGAACTCCAGAGCACTCGCCTGCACCCTCACCAAGCAAGGCTACTCCCCGCCACGGCATGCTTGAGACCGAGACACTGAAGCACTCCCTTCAACACGCCCACCGTATGATCCAGCAACTCAAGAACAACATTCACCGCGAAAAGACCGAGAAAATCGAGCTCAAGCGAGTGTTGCAGGATACCCGTGATGAATTGGACACAGCCCGCGCTCAAGTTGCACCTGGCAGTGCCAGCAAGAGAAGGAGAAGCGAAAAGGATATCTTCAAGAAGCCTCCCCGACCAGACCGACTTGGCGCTCTGCGTAGTGGCACCCAGGAGATCATCGAGGATGACGAGTGGGAAGAGGAGGAAGGCATGCCAGCCACACCTAGTCGACAACCGCACCTCTCTGTCTCTACATCTCGAATCTTCTCCAGCGGAAACAAATCTGCCACAGAGACAAGCGCGTTCGAAGGGTTTGAGACCGCTAATGAGACATCGGATGCTGCTTTCGAGACTGCAAATGAACGTGACGGCATGGCAACCGAGTCGGACGCTTTCCAAACAGGGGCAGAGACGCTTGATGGAGACAGCAGTGATCAGTTAACCGAAACTGAGGCTAGGCCTCCTAAGCTGAGCGAGCGTCGTAGTCGACCCTCGCTCTCTAGTCGGGGTCGTGCTGCTTCCTACCAGAGCACGGCATCTACGTCTGGCGATGACTTTAGTGAGCCGGATTTCAGGACGCCTTTGCACCATCAAAATTCTCGTATCCGGTTGAGGCCAAGCAGCTCTCGCAGGTCAACACCCAAGATCGGCTCAGGCTTGTTCGCTAGTACACCTCCTGCATCTAGGGATTCTCCTGCAAGCTACATCAGCAGTAGCAACGAGAATACGCCTGCTCAAGGCAAGAGTCTGTTTGCGGAGCTGAACGACTTGAGTGACGATGACGGCAGTTCTATTGATGGTACCGTCGAAGGCACACCAAGCCGCTCCAGTATCATACACTCGCGTCAGTCGTCAACGGATGCACTGCGAAGGACGATCACTGCTATGCCCAGGCCACTTATGGTAGACTCGGGTACCATGACCGAACGAGATATTCCTGAGCCCATCACCATTTCCTCAATTTCTAGTCAGGATACTCAACCACAGGCCATCCGCATGCCTGTCCTTCAGTTGTCTTCTTTGCGTTCAAATGACACAAACCCACAGGCCCCGCGCCCACAGGACCTTCAAGTGTCTTCAGTTTCTTCGCAAGGTACAGAGCCAAAGCAGGTACTCCCACCAACGCTTCGTCTCTCCAGCGTTTCTGGAAACGCAACCAGTCCTCGCGCACCACAATTGCCTCAGTTGGCTGTATCCTCCTTGTCTGCCCAAGGGACGGAGCCGCAAGCTCCCTTGGTACCATTGTCAGCATATTCTTCTTTGCGTTCGCTAGACACTGCACCACGCGCTGCACCCATCACACCTTTGAACATGTCATCGGTGTCTGCCCATACAACAGAGCCTCGAGATGCTCTTCCAGCGCCTCTTGGGCTGTCGGGTTTCTCGTCTGAGGCCACGGAGCCCCGACATGCTCCTCTACAGCCTCTCGGATTGTCAGACTTCTCTTCTGAGGGCACAGAGCCTCGACATGCTCTTTCACCACCTCTTGGGCTGTCCGACTTTTCGTCAGCGGGCACGGAGCCTCGACGATCTACTCCACCACCTCTTGCCCTATCAGATTTCTCATCTCAGGGCACTGAGCCTGTCTCACCACACGTGCAAGAGCCTGTCGTTGCTTCGTTGGACGTTTCTTCCATATCTCACCAGGCTACTGAACCAAAGGAAACCAATAACTCGAAGCTCCTAGCTCCATTACAGCTGTTGAGATCGGCCATATCAACTCAGTCAACAGAGCCTGTAGAAAGAATCGAGTCTGTTGCTGATGCTCCCAGGTCCGTATCGACTTCTGAAGAGGTTGCCTCAGTACAACCCCAGCAGTCACCTCGAGCACAAGAGCATCAGTTGCTGCAACTGTCAAAGGTGGCTGCTCACGCAACTGAGCCAAGAGATGCGTCGCACAAGCAGACACCTCTGCAGATATCAGCTCTGGTGTCTAACGGAATCGCACCCAAGGATGCGCCCCGCACACCACTTTCAGCGTTTTCGACAACGTTGACCCAAGCCACAGAGCCGCGAACGCCCAGCCGAGAGAGACAACAGTTTTCTGAAATCTGCTCGCACGTTGCTACCGCGCCTGTTGCACCACGACTACCGCACATGCAGTTGTCGAACTTTTCGGTCCAGTCCACGGACCCTGTCGAGACGCCCAAGCCAGCTGCACAGCAGCTTTCGTCATTGTCTTTCGAGACATCACAGCCTGTGGAGCCTTCAAGACCAGCCCTGTCCTCTTTCTCTGGTCTCTTGTCAAAGGCGACCGAGCCAATGGCGCCAAAGACACCAGCCTCTATGGGTCTCTCAAGCGTAGAATCGCAAGTCACAGATCCTGTCAAGCCGGCACAGCATGCGCCATTGCAACTCTCAACCGTTGACACTGTCGAAACAGAACCCGTCTCGCCAATTCTTCCTTTGGAATCTGTCCTCAACGTGTCCAACGTACAAACAGTCCACGATACTCAGCCTGAGTCGCCAACGCTTCCAGCGTTCCTCCCAAGTCCCACAAGCAGGCCATCTACAGCGAACAGAGAGCAAGCCCCTGTCATGAGCTTGTCATCTGTTGCAGCTCAAGGTATCGAACCGGTGGTGCCGTCAAGACCTGTAACTGCACACAGGGACACTCCACCTCTCTCACTATCGACCATTAGTCAAACAGAGACGGCTGAGAACAAGCAGCCATCAGTGCCCAAGATCAATTACTTTGCTGCCAGTCCAACCACGAGCAAGGATGCCTCAATCGACACGATTCCTTCATCGGACGATAGCCGAGAGACACGTGCACCTCTTGCACCTATAAGCGCCAATATTCCTGTTAAGAAAAGTCAAATACAAATGACTGACGGAGGAACTCAGACCATGGTGTCTGCCGAGCAGATTGACAAGTTACTCCTTGCTCGAAGTCAATTACGGAGCGGCACAGCGGTTGCAGAAGGGTCAGAGAAAACCCTTTCATCTCCTGGATCACCTAGGAGGTCAATACCCGATCCTCTCCGAACTCCAAAACGTCCTGGCAGCTCTGGAAGCATGCGTTCGCGCATAGAGACGCCTCCCCCACTACCACGTGACCACAAAGAAGTCATCGCTGCTGCATCGCTCAGACCCATGTCTCCTGGATCAATGGGGCCGCCCTCACTCCCTGCCTCAGCTTACAAGAAACGACCGCAAACGCCAACCATCAGGACAAGCAACAGCAATCTCACTCCTATGACAGGCGGTACTACTCCACGTGTACGTCGTCAGTCACAGCGAAGTGGCGCGTCTTCGCCTCTCAGTCACCGATCATCGTTGTCTTCGTTCACTTCGGAGATTGATCAGCGCTTCAATATACCTGGAGGCCCATCGTTTGCTCCAGGTGGACTAGCTGCCGGCGCCACAGACCCGCGGATGATTCAAGCCATTACTCAGACCATGATTGGCGAGTACCTATGGAAGTATACCCGCAAGACTGGCCGTGAAGGCATGTCTGAAAACCGACATCGACGCTTCTTCTGGATCCATCCTTACACAAGGACCTTGTACTGGAGTGACCGCGATCCTCAGAGTGCCGATAAATCGACCTTGAAGGCTAAGAGTGTAGCTATTGAATCTGTCCAAGAGGTCGACGACCCCAACCCTCTCCCTCCCGGGCTCCACCAGAAGAGTTTACTCGTCATCACGCCGGGCAGGTCAATGAAGTTTACTGCGACTACGGGTCAGAGACACGAGACCTGGTTCAATGCTCTGAACTATTTGTGCCAGCGCGTTGAAGACGTTGAAGAAAAGTCTTCACCAGTGTCAGAGCATAGGCCTACAACTGCTGAGGAAATTCAAGACGAGTTCAACGGCGGATATAGAAGCTCCTCGCGCCAAACCGGTCGATCAAGAGCTTCAGTGATGTCGTACGCTACTAGGCGCGCATCATCTCGTGAACCTGGCCAAGTACCCACGATCCGACAATCAAACTATTCTCAGCAACGCGCACTTTCAACTGAGGCACCGGCTCATGGCTCTGTCGCGAGCAGATTCACTAGCATGCTCCGACCAAGCGCCTCGGCCATGCGAGGATCTTTCTCCAGCCGGCGAAGCAGCAAGGCAAATGCGCCGGAGACGACAATGTATGAAGAGCCAAGCGCTTCTCACCTGGAGCTTAGTCGCGATATCCACGAGCATTTGGAGCAAGATGAAGACTTCATGCCCAATGTTCGAGCGTGCTGCGATGGCAAGTACCTCCCTTCCTATACAACCGTCATGTATGAGCTAACGTTTGAAAAGGCAAACACGATGTTGGACATCTTCATCAACACTCAATCAGAGGTCGATACGTCAAGGCCTCTAGTTCGCGGCCTTCGCTCTTCGGTTCCATGAGCTCACGGGCTCAGTCTCGAGCTGAGTCGCGCACAGAATCTCGCACCGAGTCTCGCACCGAGTCACGTACAGAGATGCGCAACGAACAACTCCGCCACCAAACCGAGATGGAGGCAGCAAACTACTCAGCTGGTGCATAAAACTCTATTCACTACCTACAACCCATTCCTAAGCATTACACGGTTCGCCTTTGCGAGCTTGCACTAGTCATATGATTTGACTGACATTCTTTATTTTCCTAGCATTCTGTATAACTCGTGGGAATCGGTCCCTTTTTCCTATGTCTATCTCTGTCCGTTTTGCGGCTTTTGGACGTTACAGTTCGATCTGGATTCGCACCAAACAACAAACAAACCTCGAGTGGTCGCTGCAGGAGCCTGGAGCATGGCTTTGGGCGGTGAAGCATTGCCTGTCCGATTTGCGCAGCGTGCTTGAGTGGGGATGGAGCTGTACACTGAGACGACCTAACGCTTCTCCTTCGCACTAGGCTCCGACTTCGCTGTGTTTGTCGGGGCGTGTTTCCATATAGCTTGTAACTAGACCCTTCATTCTCTCCTCACTCTGGAGTTGTCAAGTTTCGCATGTTTGATCTGGCAGCATATCGGAGTTGGATAATGTTTGATAGGTGGTGATAGAACTACTGTGACGGCGAATGGCTAGAACGATGGGGGCCAATGAAGAAAGACGTAAATTGAAACATGTGCCCTAGCTCGTGACCACGCGGAGAGAGACGGCGTTTTAACTATTTACTATTCTTGATGCGCGTGACAGCGGCCAAGCGGGCATGCTCGCATCATGTTCATGCAGGACGCAGGTCGCAAAGACGGTATTCTCCGGGGGGCGAAATGCCAAGAATCTGCGTCACCGCTAAACTGAAGTAGTAGACCGAACTTTCGCTCCTGGCCAGACGCGAGGCCCATTCGTCTATTCCCTCCTTTACAACCACACAAAATCAATAGCGCATCCCATTTCCTTGTTCCACCTTCGTTTCAGCAACTGCGGGCAGCTTCCGGTATACCTATAATACACTTTTGACCTCTCTAATCACACCTACGCAAACACGCCAAAGCGCGACCCAGCGCACGACACCATCTTGCACGACTTCAGACGACGACGACAGCAACGCCGCGCAACGACAACGGCAAAACTTCCTTCGACTAAAAACGATACCAGCACACAACCGCAACCATGGCGCGTAACTCTGAAAAGGCGCATTCAATGCTGTTCCGCTTTCGCGCGGCGCAGGCTGCCGAAGCGGGAATCATTGACATTTCGCGCACGCGCCGCCCCAAGCTCATCACGTCAGTCAACTCGATTCCCGTGTGCGAAAAATGGCGTGGCCAGGTCCTCAAGGAGATCTCGCGCAAAGTCACAAAGATCCAGGATGAGGCGCTCTCGGATTACCAGATTCGCGACCTCAACGATGAGATCAACAAACTTATGCGAGAGAAACACATGTGGGAGAGCCAGATCAGGACGTTAGGAGGGCCCAACTACATGCGAGGCGGAAGAGTGTTAGATGAGGAAGGGCGTGAGGTGCCTGGAGGTGGCAAGGGGTACAGGTATTTTGGGCGAGCCAAAGAGTTGCCAGGTGTCAAGGAGCTCTTTGAAAGACAGAGTCGCCCAGAGGACGACATGGACAAAGGACGCGAAAAGAGGAGCGAGCTTAGGCAAAAGGTGGATGCGGGTTATTATGGCTACAATCTGGACGAGGAAGATGGCACGCTCTTAGCATACGAGAAAGCAAAGGAGCGCGAGGCCTGGGACAATTTCATGTTACTGAGCGATGAACTGGACGAGAAAGCGAGCAAAGTGCAAAAAGAATGGATCGAACTACCAGGCGACGCGGGCGACGGTGTACGATGGCGAGTACCTACCCTCGACGAGGTCAACAACGAGCTTGTCGAGCGCAGGAGAAGGAAGCTACTTGAGAAGTTGGGATGATTAGACGATTGGCATATTTGACACGCCCTCTCTTTTTGATTCCTCTGCAGAATCATTCTGAGAGGCTGAGAGCGCGAAGAGAAATCGGGTTAAACTGTACAACACCAGATTGCAGCATTTGTTTTTGGTTTTTGGTTTTGGTTTTCTTTTCCTCCAACCGACAATCCCTTTTTTTGTGTACCTTTCTTCGAGGCTAGAAGAAGAAAGGAACAGCAAAAAAAGGATCAAAGACCGATATACCCTTTTTCGTTTCTTTTTTTTTGATTTTGGGCTGAACAATTCGGCTATCAACAACTTTACAAGCTCACATGTATATCAGTATCATTGGCGGACGAGCAAGAGCGAGTCTGGAGCTAGAGTGTATGAATTAAGACGTTTTATAGAAGAAACAAGATTTGGTGTTTTTGTGAAACAAGTTGCTTTTAGAATGTGAAAAAGAGGCGGGGCTTCGTATCTACATGTTCGCTGCGTGACGGTGGAAGGACTTGGGTATCTCATTTGTTCTTGTAGAGTTCTTCTTCCAACAAGCTAGCCACCCCGTTGCTTGCGCACTTTTTCCAGCTTTCTGCGCGTTGCATGGTGTTTCCTTTGACATAGGCATTCAACCCCATTGCGCGTTTCGTTTTGCCTCTTGCCTCGGTTCCAAACTACCTTCCTAGCACATAGAATAAAAAGCTTTTCCTTAACCATCTGATAACTCAAGTCGTGAACAGCGAATCTTCTTCTCGCAGGTACTCCCCGATATCCGCCTGCCTAAACGTAACAATACCCGTCGGATCCAACTTCCTCGCATCAGCCGTCGACCTCGCACTTACACCGAATCCCTAGAAAATCTCTATTAGCCCAACTCCTTTCCACTTCTAAAAAAGCGAACAACAAAACTTGATTCTTCTCAAAACTTACCAAGGGCGTATCATTCATACTCAACACCACGACACCCTGATGCTCAGGGCAATCCTCGCTCCACCGCCCCACATGCGCCTTGAGTACATTGCCGCCGTACAAGAAGGGCATCTCGCCATTCTGCTTGACCCACACCTTGTAGCGCGCATGCGGCGCAATGACGCTCAGCGCTGTGATGTGGAGGCGGAATTTGCCGGTTTTTGTGAATTTTCCGAGGCAGATGCCCAGGGAGAGCAGGTTGTCGCGCGCGACGCTTGTGGCGAGGTTGGCGAGGGATTCGCGGACGTAGTAGACGCGGGAGCCCTGGTAGATGGGTAAGTAATTTGGGATTTAGAGCGGGGGTTGTAATTTTGAGGTGGAGGGGAAAGGGTTACCTGGACGCGGAAGACGTTGCGGTCATTACCGCCAGCTGGGTCGGCGATGAGGTTTGTGATGCCTTTTCCGCAGTAGGAAGCTAGTTTCTCGAAGAGAGTTTTTGTTTCTGGTTCGGTGAGGGGCCTCATGTTGGGCGAATTCGTAATGCGTGTGTATAGTATTTCCCCAGGTGTAGATTGGTTTGAGGGGGTTTGGAGGGAAGCTTGTTGCTGAACTGGCTGGGTTCTGGCGCAAGGTCGCAAAGTCGAGATGTGCTTTTGCCCGGGAAAAAAATGTGGAGCGCAAAAGCGGGACTAGTCTCCGCCGCGGCCAAAATTTCCAATGCGCATTCCTCTTTCTTTGCTGCTGCGACACCACCCAACACAGGTGGAATTCCTCAGTCCTGTGTTCTTTTTTTGAGTTTCGCATACATCACATCATGTCCCGAGTTCCGGCTGCCAAGCGAAGAAGATTGTCGCCGCCCGAGGATGGAGAGCGCGGTAACGGAACGACGGTTGATCACAAGGCGACGTTCTTGAAGAATGCGGCGAAATGGGATTTGGAGCAGGACTACGAGACGCGGCCGCGCAAATTGAAGAAGCAGAAGGAAAACAAAAAATTGCCTGTCAGGGCAGCAGAGGGCTGGGTAGCGCCGCAGCCGACTGCGGAGGACATCAAGGAGGAGGAAGACTCAGACAGCTTTCTGGGGACGGGCAGCGAGGATGAGGCAGACGAGGGCACCGACGACGAAGAAGAAGAGGTGGAGGAGAAAAAGCCAAAGATACCAGCGCGACAGCAAATACTCGAGGCAAAAGAGGAACTTGCTCGGATAGCAAGTCTGATCAACGAGGATCCAGAGGAGCATATTGGAGCATTGAAGACATTACAAGCGCTTGCCGACTCAGAAAACTTCACGGTCAAAAAATTGGCACTAGCGACGCAAGCCTCGATTTTCAAAGATATCATCCCCGGATACAGGATACGGCCGCTGTCGGAGGAGAAGATGCAGGAGAAGATCTCAAAGGAAGTCAAGAAACTGCGGCAATTCGAGCAGAAGCTTGTGTCGGGTTACGAGACTTATGTTAAGCATCTGGCGAAACTGGCAAAGGCGAGTGGATCGGACAAGGAACAGGTTGCGAGTCTGGCTACTGTCGCTGTGAGCTGCGCGTGTAATCTGCTGAATTCAGTACCGCACTTCAACTTTCGCAGCGAGCTTCTCAAGATTCTGGTTGGCAAGCTGAGTACGAGGAAAGTTGACGCAGATTTTGTGCGGTGTAGAGAGGCTATGGAGAAGGTGTTTGAAAACGATGAGGATGGCAATGTCTCGTTGGAGGGCGTTACCATGCTGACCAAGATGATGAAGAGTCGGAATTATCACTTTGATGAGAGCGTGCTGAACACTTTTCTGCATCTTCGTTTGCTTTCTGAGTTCGCGCAGAAAGCTTCATACCATTCTGTAGACAAGGCGGAGGAGCCAATGGTCAACGGCAAAAAGCAGAAGCAGAAGCGCGAGTTCAGGACGAAGAGGCTGCGGAAGGAGTTGAAAGAGAAGAAGGCGATCGAGAAAGAGTTTAAGGAGGCTGATGCTGCTGTTAGCCACGAGGAGCGTGATCGGATGCAAGCCGAGACGCTCAAGATGGTATTCGTGGCATACTTCCGAATCCTCAAGGCCCGCTCAGCAAAGCTCATGGGTGCCGTATTGGAAGGCCTAGCACGATACGCACACCTGATCAACCAAGACTTCTTCGGCGACATCCTCGAAGCACTACGCGACATCATCGCGACCGCCGAACTCACAGCCGCGGCCGCCGCCATGGACGACGATGACGACGCCTCCGAAGACGACGACAACGAAGCCCCCGAGCGCAACCTCACGCGCGAATCCCTCCTCTGCGTCATCACCGCCTTTGCCCTCCTCGAGGGCCAAGAAGGCGCAAAAACTGCCTCAGCACTCAAACTCGACCTCAGCTACTTCATCACCCACCTCTACCGCACCCTGCACCCCGTCGCGCTCAACCCAGATATCGAGCTCAGCTCCAAATCGCTCCACTTGGCCGATCCCACGGCAGGCACCTCGCACGCCGACACAGCAAAGATTAACGTCCAAACCACCATCGTTCTCCTAATCCGCTCTCTCTCCTCTGTTTTACTACCTGCGACTTCCATCCGCGCCGTGCCCCCCTTGCGCGTCGCAGCTTTTGCAAAACAACTCATGACCATCTCCATGCACCTTCCTGAGAAATCCTGCGTCGCCATGCTCGGCCTGCTGACCCGCATTGCAAAGACTCACGGTAAGAAGGTAGCGCCGCTGTGGAATACGGAGGAGAGACGTGGTGACGGCGTGTTTGATCCGCTAAAGCCGGAGATCGAGGGTAGTAACCCTTTTGCGGGGACGGTGTGGGAGGGAGAGATTCTGAGGAGGCATTTTGCACCGGCTGTGAGGGAGGCGGTTAGGGGGGTCGAGAAGAATGTTGTTGAGGCGACGAAGTAGAGTTGGGGACGGGAGAGTGAGGTGTGGGATATTTTACCTTGTTCTATCGAGCTTTAAATATACTTCTCACTTTAAACGTTGACAGTTTTTTCTAGGATGTCGGCTTGGTAGTTTACGAATATCCATCATCGTCATTCACTCTTCCACTATGGAAATCTCTCTTCGATCCTTCTCTCTTGGGAAGTCATCAGGGCTACTTGGAGCATATGTGTGTAGATAGCGTGCAGTTGCGAAGAATTACTTACGAATCAACCTTGTTCCTAAAACACTGGGCATATAGGCTACCTTTCTTTCTCCTCACAAAGACATACGTTCACATGTGATTACCATAGTGTTGGTCATACTAGATTACGTACGGTCTCGATATTCGTGTGTGGTACGATCGGCATGTGGGCCAATGTGATGTATATAAGCAGAGTCAGTGAGCTAGGATTAGTGAACAACAACCTTGACAGCCGTTCCCACTCTTTACCCCCCTCCACCGAGCCCTGTACCAAGCCCTGTACCACAAACTCGGTATCCAATCCAGCTAATCGGGTCCCATGGATCATTCCGCCCACCCCTTGCACTCTCAGAATAGCAAAAATGCCAAACAAATACGATGGTGGGAATTTCACGAGAGTGAAATGCTTGTTTATCTCAGACGCCAAGGGCTGACTGTATTCGCGTTCAAGATCAAGTGGTAAAGAGCATGGGCAGGTACGCTTGGACTTCAAGGATATGGAGGGAAGAGTGGGGTGTTGAAATTTTGGGAGAGGTTATACGCCAGATAGGTGGTGTGAGGTGATGATACTGCTGAATGGTGATGATGTTTTGGGATTGCGTTGGATCTGCGCGGTATCTAGGGGGGACTATATACTTTGCTCGGAGATCTTCCGAGGGTGGGTTAGAGAGGGCTGTGGAGACTATGAGGGAGCTTTGATCAGTCTCGTCGAGTAGTTCTCCGGGTTATGTAGCACGTGAAGAACATGGTGGAGATGAGTAGCCAAACTCGGGGAACGAAGAGTGGTTAGTTGTCCGTCGAGTTCGAATAGAACTCGAACATAGCTTTTATCTACTCGTTGGGGAATACTATCGACCGAGTATTCTATTGGGCTAAGCTTCATTGTGAAGGCTTCGTCAGTTCGGGCTTAGTCTTCCGTCAAGCTCCGTAACCGTCACCATCCGGCCTGGGCTTATGGATCTTCAGACCTGGTAGAGCTTGACTATTACACAAATTGTAAAGAGATCGATAGCTTGGGCGGTGATCGTCATTCTGAGTGGTGCAATTGTCATCTCCACTACTAGCGATCTTCAGACTCTACACTCAGCTGGTCATGTGTTATACACTTGAGACTAAAAGTTGCTAATGAACTAATGTCCTGGGTCAATCTGCAAAGTTTACATTGGATCTTTCGGCGCCAGATGATTCCTGTAGATACCTCGCTACCCAGTTGGACGTTTCTTTACTCGTGTTGAACAAGGAGTTCCACTCTTGCTCGTCAAAGAATGGAGTAGAAGTCGAACTAAGGTAGAACCCTAGTAATACAACTGCCTACTTATTAACCGAACTATTGGCTTGGAAAACTGCCAAAACTGTATGAAAGACATAGCTCCTCCGAATACGAACATAGTACGGCATGGCAAGTCCGTTCGGGTAGCAACCGGAGTATCTCATGCGCCACTAACAGCAAGTCTACTTACTAAAACGATCCACTGGGTCGTGTAAGCCAATTCTTTTTCGATAATACCATGCCAATATACCTGTCAGTTCACGGTGGCAACTCTAGAATACACTAAGAACATCGCTCTCTCGGCCCTTCAGCCCTGATGAACCCCACAAAAAACCACGCGTAATATACCTTGGGCACCCGAGCCACCGCGGACTAAACTGCAACAATCCCAGAAATCAGGTAATTTATACGCCTCTAACTAAATAGCGATTTACTTCCCTAGTCCAGCAAAGGGCCGACCCCATATAAACGCGGGACTACTATCGCCGGTTAGAAATGGAAATCGAGAACACCACCAATTTTACCTGCGTACATGCTTATAATCATCCCATATCAAGAGTTATTTTTTCTCACTACATACGTACAAAGATGCAGCGCAGAACTCCGAACAACGGACGGTTAAAACTAGCATACCAAGGATCGAATGAACTCCAGAGATGCCGGCAATGGCAGAATGATGTAACTGAGACGGTTCGCTTATCTTTGGCCTACGTGCTTATAGCCGGTACGTATCACACGGCAATGATGTAACTGATACAGTGCTTATTTTGGGTGCACTAAGTACTATGCTTATAGGCTTAATACACTATTATATCCACTCGTAATAACAAGAAAGTCGCAGAAGATCAAACGCACATCGCAATTGGCAAAAGCTTTTTTCTTTCGCTTCCTTGCAATCCTTGCAATCCTTGATCTGACGGGTTTGGTTTTCTTTGCAGATCATGAACATGCGATTGCAGCTATTCGAAAAGGGAAAGTCGAGCCTGGTAATATATCATTAGCTCCGAGTGCTTGGACTTGTACTGAAGCCAAGCGTACGGAGTTGAAACGGACTAAACGCGATGATCTTGGCAATGTTTGATCGGAGGTATTATTGATTTTTACATGATGTGCAGTAGAGTATTTGGAGCTGGGGTATCCCAACCGCTTTGTGGTGTCAGGTCTTGGGCAAGATAAGGCATTGTGTGCGGGTTGCATTGCCCGGCAAAAGGCGCCTAGTGTTTCTAGTTGTTTCACAAACTTCCAGAAACATACGAAGGGAAAAATGGATTAATTTATCAGGGTCGATCGCAAGTGGTTTTGCTACGTTTCCTGCGGTTTCGTTGCCAATCAGTAATTTTAGCTTTCATATATTCTAGAAAGTCTTACCGTAGAACTTCCGGGTTTACGTACCGCACAGGTTAGCATATACGAGTGAGCCGCTTGCGTCACTAACTCGATACCCGAACAGCATACATGGGGGGTCCCTTCTGAGCCTCATGAGCCGCAGTCCTTGGCGGTTCTTTCCCATCCGGTTTTCCTCCATGTAGATACAAAATGTAATAAGCCGTTCTTTAGATGATCAGAGCGTTTGTAAGCTTGTGCTCCGGCGTTATTCATCTATTACTCACTATGCTTGGGAGACAGCTAAGCTTGCGACGACAAGACCTTGGAATTGGTATATAAAGATTCACCCTTGTGGCATTCGAATTGATCTCCATCAGAGTGTGTTATCCAGCTCTCACTGTCGATCGCTACTTCCTTTTCTGACTCCTACGGCAAAAATGGCGGCACTAAACTTCAGAGCGCTGTATGCGTTCTTTGTCTCACTTTCGCTTCTTAGTGTATTGGTGTCTGCAGATCCTCTCCATGCGTTGATGGCACGTGGCCGACCGGCCATGAACGCTGCGATTATGAAATCCGCAACCTGTACCAAGGACAAGCTGCGCATTCGTCGAGAATGGTACGTCGTCTACTTCACAGACCCCCCTCTTTCACAATGCTAACTCGATACCAAGGGGTGACTTGTCCGCTGCAGCTAAACTCCGCTACATTTCTGCTGTAAAATGCCTCATGAAGAAGCCATCCAAGCTAGATCCTGTCGATTACCCTGGCGCCAAATCCCGCTATGATGACTTCATCGTTGTCCACATGAAGCAAACGCCATTTATCCATGGCACTGGAAACTTCCTCACCTGGCACCGCTACTATATGGCTACGTTTGAAGAGACGCTGAGAAACGAGTGCCACTACAATGGCACACAGCCATACTGGAACTGGCCGAAATGGTCCCAAAGCCTGGAGACAAGCCCGCTTTTCGATGGCAGCCCAACAAGTCTTGGTGGCCAGGGATACAAGACGAAAGTAAATGGCACGGCTCAGAGACCTGCTGGTGAAGGCGGCGGTTGTATCGCTAGTGGGCCGTTCAAGGGCTTGCAAATGAACCTTGGGTAAGTTGTTACTCTTCTTGCCATTTCGATATGCACTCCTTATCGTAGCAAACCCAACTAACACATCTTGCTTAGACCTCGTGGACTCGCAACGAACCTGCCTGACCGACCGAACCCTCGTGCGGATGGCTTCGGATATAACCCTCGCTGCGTCAGGCGTGACATTTCCAGCTATCTCACACGACGTGATGGCACGATGGAAAAGGTCGTTGGTCTCATCTTGAACAACACAGACATCGGATCGTTCCAGACACACATGCAGGGAAATCCAAGTGTTCACAGCATGGGCCATTACAGCGTTGGTGTAGATCCGGGAAGTGATATTTACGCTTCACCTGGTGGTACGTTCAGTCCTTTTCCCTGCTGCTATTTAATCATTTACTAACAAACCCCGTGTTGCAGATGTTTATTTCTGGTTCCATCATGGCATGATTGATTTGGTGTATGCGGTTTGGCAAGCGCTTGATTTCCCGAACAGGCAGCAGGTTATTTCGGGAGGTACGCTATTCTGGAACGGAACAGACAGTAGACGGGCGACTTTGAATGACACCATCGATATGGACATACTCAGGACCGACAAGCCACTAAAGATCAAGGACCTAGTCAGTACAGTCGACGGGCCGTTTTGCTACCTCTACGAGTAATGTAGGCGCATGTTTAATATCAAAACTTAGACTCTTCATGCATTGAACAAGATATTTTGTAAAGCCTAATAATCAATCACATCAGCCCAACATGGCAAAGACTCGAAGAAAATATATGCCATATAATTTGGTCCTCAGATTAGCTCTCCTGCTGTCCTCAGAAGGAACCTCACTGTCCCCCATTGTTCAGTCTCTCGACCTCTTAACAGGCAACAAACGGGCTCCTCAACTCGACTTTGGCTTTGATGCCCCACAGGGACATCATCACTGGACCTTTTTTCGTCCGTCTGTACAACGGGCTCTTGGCAAGAAAAAAGAACAACCCACCTACAGGAGCACCGCCTCGCAAACCAGCGAGCCCCAACGACAAAGACCACGCTTCCCCACTTGCGATGCCTCGACGGCAAAGGCGCTCGGATTGAAAACTACAATTAAATTGTCATAAGCGAACAACGTCCTCCAAGCTTTTGAGGCAAGGCAGCACGGCGCTTCAACTCTTTTACTTTGTCCTCAGTGCGCGGTAGGAAAGGTTGAGGCTGCGGCTTGTCGTGAAGGTGAACCCAGTAGCTTTGCGAAACCACCTGTAGCCCATCGCTGTGCAATGATATGGCCGGTGGTATGGCTTCATCTAGTATGATGGCGCACCCCCTCTGCTTTCCGTTCTTGACTGTCATGCAGTGAGACACCAGGGGGGATTAGTCCCCAGCATCGCCTTGTGACGAAGGTTTGTCGTTCATTGGGGTCTGACTTGTGTTAGCTAGAGCGTAATTATAGTTTTTTCGCTGAAACTGTTCGATTGCGCCAAGGAAACAAGTAAGTCTGAAAGAAATACTGGCGTGGGGTTACTTACTCGCAGCTCGGGTTGTGGGTGGTGAGAGAAGCCGACTATGGAACGCGCCAAAAGTTGAGCAGGCGCGCAATCACGAGACCGCGCTAATAGCACGCTAGTGACGTAAGCTGCATGTCAATAAGCCTGTTATCAACATCAGATGTAAACCTACTCAAATGGGAAGCCAGATCTTGGCGAAGTGTAGCCCCATAAAAGCAGTATTGCCGACCTCTCCAGACGAGCACCTTCCCCTCCAAACCTTGGGCTTCTCTCTTCTCGCTACCCGTCGCAAGGCCCGTATTATCAGGTTCCGCCAACTGGTGCTGAAGCTTGCACTAGGAATCTACAACAATCACATATGATTGAACTGAGAAGATCGAATAAAACTCGATACCACTTATTCAAAACTTTTGCATCCAACATCATGGCCGCTTCCTATTCTCCATGTCGCCAGGCCACCTAAATTGGATGCCAGAACAATACTCAACCCACTCCACTTGCTTTCATCGACAGCTCCTGCGTGCTCCAGTGCAGAGATCTGTTATTATGAGCGGAGACAACACATTTACTTTGAATAAATTTCGTATGTGCGATTGTGACTCGGTATAGACCAGGTGTAGAGTAATACAGAAATATGCTAGGGAACTGTAAACAAGGTTCACGACCTTTTCCAGGCCGTTTTCACACCACCAACTCCTTCATCTAACACTGTACAATGCTGTCCAATCGTACTTATCCCCAATCTCGACGCACCCATCGACCTGTAATCTCCGACGTTTCCAGACGCTTCGACTTTTCTGCCCACCGAACTTCAGATATGAATTCTTCCCCTAGAATCGGTCTCTTTGCCTGGCCCTGTAGACGGTGAAACCGACATATGCACCAGTTAGTGCCATACCAAACAGCACGAATTTTACAAAAGTCCATGTCCAGCTTCCCTCGCTAGGTCTTTCGCGGCTCATGGACGAAGCAGTTTTACCACCGGTGCTTCCTGTCGATGGCATTGCACCAGGGCTCTTCTTATAGAGGTTTGTTGACCTGACCCAAGCAATGTCGTGGTTGTCGGAGAGCTCACCAGTCTCGGCAGAGAAGCCCAGATATGCAACAGGCGGGACCTTGAAGTTGGGGATTTCAAAGCACATGGTCCACTCGTCTTCGGCCTTGTATTGGATCTCGAGGCGGAGGAACTGCTCCTGAAAGTACGTGAGGCGGGCTTTGGTTGCGATCTGCGCGTTGCGAATACCGCGGGCCTAATTCACTTGTTAGAATGCATATATTCCAAACATTTGGGCATTCGCACCGAGCATCCGGCAAGCTCGTTGGCCTTGCCATCGTTGTCCTTGTCATACGCAGTGTTTCCATCGCCGTTCATAGCCATGATATAGGGAAATACGGTGCCTGGGCGGTTGTTCTTGTAGGTATCGAAGAAGATACCGAGACCCTCGAATTTGTCGGTATGGCCAAAGACATTTCCTGGCTGTGCGCGCTGCTTGGTGAGCCACATGGCAAAGCCGTCGCCATAGAGGTTTCCTTGTCCGTGAATCTTGAACTCAAACATAACCTGCTCGTGTGAGTGTCTGTCTTAGCAGTGCCATCTTTTTTGCACGAACCTCCCAATTTGTGGCTGTAAGAGGGACTCTCGAGAAGATCCAGCCATCGCGCGAGGGTTTGTCCGAAGCAAGCCGAATGTATTTATCAGTTCGAATAATGGTGTCTCCGCCGAAGTCCCACCAACGGCTTTGCATATCCGAGTCCAGATATGGCTATGGCTAGTGTCAGAGCAAAGTCTAGTTTTCTGCCTGCAGCAGTAACTACGGTACGAAGAGGCGACTTACGGGCTCGAGGGTGTGTGTTCGCAGCTATGTTCCGATTAGCGACAGCGGCCCCTCAACTCATCATGTAGCAACAACGCACCGAGATGGCCTTGATATCAGGATCTTCGGTCAATCCTCCAGACCGTGCCCATGCGCCTGTCAAGCTCCCCGCCATCAAACACAAGCTTGTCCATGGTTTTGCGAGCAACATGGTTGCACGACGTTCCCTCTTACTGCCTGAGACGGGCGATCCCCAAGGTACCAAGCGACAATTGGCGCGCAGAAAGAATGGAAGATGACTTTTGTCTTGGAATTGACAAGGAATAAAGCCTCGGGAGATTGAAGCTGTGCAAGGAAGATGGCAGCACGGGTTGGCGACTCGGACGTGCTGGAGTTCTCAAAGCTGAGACTTGGGGTTTGGAAAGGCCACTCTATCACCTCCGCGTGCAATGCAGGGGTCTTGGGTTGCGGAACCACGCTAGCGAGCAGCGCCGCTCTTGACGTCGACAACTTTTCCACGCGGGAGCCACTGCCCAACGACTCACACACCTTACTCGCAATCCTTACTCTCTGATACCCTAATTCCACCAAAAAAGCACACACACAAAATTCACAATGAATTCATTGGGCCCCAGCGACCCCAAGACGGCCGTCATGCGCCAGGTGCAGCAAGAGGCCGCCATGCAGAATGCGCGCATGCTTGTTGAGGTACGCTTATACATTTTGCATTTGTCTTGAAAAATTACCTATATTAACGAATTGACAGAAACTCAACGAGCACTGCTTTGAACGCTGCGTCCCCAAGCCCGGCACATCCCTCTCCAAAGGCGAAGAAAACTGCTTCACTGCATGCATGGAAAAGTACATGAGCGCATGGAACACTGTCAGCAAGCAATACGTCGCGAGGATACAGCGTGAAAGCGCCCAGGGCGGCGCAGTGCAGAACTTTTAATTTCTGTAGAGAGGATACAAGAAAAAGGCTTGAGAGGGACGATGCCATGGCAAAATATGCAGAATAGACAAGACTGACAGTCTCGCTTTTCCGGGCGCATGGGTAACATGAGAAATGCCATCTGTACGAGTAGGGCGACGTATCGATATGAAAATGTACTATACAATGTACGACTAGCAACACGAGCTGTGTATGAAGATAAGACATGTGGTTGAATGCCAAACTCCGACTTTCAATTATTGCTTGCCAAATGACTTCTGTCTCTGTGCATATTCCTTAACAATGAGACCACAGTTGACCTCTTGGCATAACTTCTTGCGCCTGTCGGGGCTCAGCTTTGTTGCAAACTCCAAGCCGCTTGCCCTCTCCACCGCCTCAACGGGCACTTCAAAGTCCGACAAGGGCTTGCTGTTGGAGATGACTGCGTTGGGCAGCACAAACGCTCCCAGTGCGACTTTGCCGCCCAGCTTGCCGTCTTCGGCGAAAATTACTTTGTAGAAATGCGTAGGGACGGCAACGTTGGGTGGTGAACCAATGACTTCGTAGGAGACACGCCATTTGCCATCCTCATCGCGCTTGGGAAGGTACAAGGGACCGGTTACGATGCGTACAGAGGGATAGGTCTGTGTGAGTCTACGGCAGAAGTCTTCGAAGTGGGCCCAGTAATCGCGGTTGAAGCCATTGCCTACCTGCGGGCACATGTTGCTCAGCGCGAAGGTGTCATCCATGGCTTCCTGGCTCCATTTTGCGTCTGCTGCGGGGACTTGATGGCCTCGGTCATAGCCGCTGCGGAGGTAGTCCTTGAGCTTTGCGCGAAACATCTCAGGGATTGAGATATCCTCGACAAAGACGCTGTGCTTTCGGTCCGCATTGTTGTTTGCTAGCGACTCTGGGGTTATGTGCTCCGCTACCCATGCTGGGTTTCGCGTTCGTCGGTCGTACGACGATGTGAGAGAGGCGGCAGGGCGGAGGTCATTGACTGGACCGGGAAAGCCATATTGGAAGAGACCGTTAGGGTCTACAACCGCTCTGCGAGCAGCGGCAGGGGCGTGAACTGCGAGGCCCGTTGGGGCTGAGGGAATTGGGCCTGCTCGTGTGGATCCAGTCACAGTGGTGGTGGTGGTTGTCGTGACAGCTGGCGCGTGCGGAAAGTTGTCTCTCCTGGTAGAGTACAGCGCTGCTGTTACTGCAGCTCCGGCAGCAGCACCGCCTGCGCCGATCAAGGCGAATGTCAGTTTCGACATGGTTGCAGTTTAGTCCTCGGAGATGTGGGCCGCAAGGAGTAGAAGTGGACGTGGAGGCCTCTTGTAGGCGACAAGGCACCCGCACAGTCCAGCGTCCTGTCTGGCGCGTGAAGAGTGTCTCAGACGCGTATATTTGTCCCCGTATGGTTCGCTGCTGGCTGCTTTTTACATGCTGGTGGTCATCTGCGTTTTCTCAAAGCAGACTTTGGCGCTTACCGCATACGCACTAGCGTCAACAACTGGAAGCCTGCCAGCACTCTCAATATGACTAAAAATCATCCCAGCCATTCTCAGTTCGCAGAATTCTCAATCATTTTTTCTTTTTCCTTGATTCCCTTCTTCCTGTATGGTCATAACATTATAGACTGAGTGCACGTTCTCACGCTGTGCGACTCAACTCCACCAGGATGCCTTCGTGGATATCGCGGGCCTCCGAGTCCCACCATGCACAGCTTGTGGCGACCGCTGCTGTCTCGGGCCTTGTAGTTGGAAGTGCTATTCTTGGTTATCAAAAGGCTCGACGCATGACGAGAGTAGCAGACTTGAAAGCGTCTATTCCAGATCTCAGTGAAGACCATCGTCCGTCAAGAGCAAGTACAACAATTGCGCCGGCTAACTTTTGCCATGACGGCCTCGTTCTTGGAGATCCATAATCTTTCTGACGCTTTACAGCTGACTGAATATGGCGCGGCTTCGCATGTATTTGCCCCAAGTAAAGAAGATGAGCGCAGCATGGCACTCGCCGCGCGAGCGAGAAAAGGCGACTATGACGACGGTAAGACGTCACTCTCTTTGAAAACACGACTACATTGAGTTCTCACGAAACTCTTAGATCTTATCCTCGAGCAATTAGCGAGAAATCGGGTCTTTCTTACAGATGAAGGACTTGCGAAGCTACGGGGCGCTTTCGTAGTCGTAGTCGGTTGTGGTGGAGTAGGATCGCATGCAACAGCAGCTCTTGCAAGATCAGGATGCTCCAAGATCCGTCTTATAGATTTTGACCAAGTTACTTTGTCTTCGCTCAACCGACATGCAGTAGCAACTCTGGCAGATGTCGGAACACCCAAAGTACACTGTCTCCGTAAGCGGCTCGAACAAATCACACCATGGACCCACTTCGAATGCCGAAACGAGCTGTTCAGTGAGCAGACTGCAGCTGCTCAATTGGCGCCTCTAAATGGCCAGCAACCAGATTTTGTAATAGACGCCATCGACAACATCGACAGCAAAGTTGCTCTCTTGGCCTACTGCTACATGAATAACATCAAGGTCATCTCCTCTATGGGTGCAGGTTGCAAGTCCGATCCTACCAGAATCTTCATTGGCGACATTTCAGCAAGCACAGATGACCCTCTCTCAAAGTCCACGAGACGAAAGTTGCGGTTGAAAGGCGTAAAAGACGGGATACCGGTCGTTTATTCGACCGAGAGGCCAGGACCTGGAAAGGCTGAGCTTCAACCGCTCTCGGAAGAAGAATTCGCAAAAGGCAACGTGGGGGAATTGGGTGTTCTCGCAGACTTCCGGGTACGGATATTGCCCGTTTTAGGCACCATGCCAGCAATCTTTGGCCTGGCCGTTGCCAACCATGTCATTCTCTCCATTTCTGGTTACCCACATGAATATCTTCCATCGAAGTCTCGAGACAAGATGTACGATGGTATTCTAGGCGCTCTCCAAGGTGCTGAAGAACGCTTGGCTCGCGCATTGTTCAGCGAAGATCCTCTCGGTCTCAAGATTCCCATCACACAAGACGATGTTGGCTATTTGGTAGAAGAAGTTTATAATGGGAAAAGCATAATCAGCGGCTTGTCCACACGCTTGATACTGTCAAGATGGAGGAAGCCAACTGAAAGCTTTGTTGACCAAAGCACTCCAGGACAAAAGAACAGTCATCTCAAGATGGGGGATTTGGTTCTCATGACCAAGGAAGAGGCAAGCAAGCACGAGAAGGAGATATTGAAGGGAGAAAAAAGCCTCGAAGATTTATACAGCGCTGAAACGATTGAGCGCGTGAATAAGAGAATGGCCGAAGAAGAGCGATTCGAGCGCTTCAGGTAAGTTTAGAGTCCCAAATAAGTGAAACTCTCTACTACACATGTATGTACAGTATCTTGACGAACAAAATATCAACTCAATATTCCATTTTTATCCCAACAAAAAAGACCGATATGAGACAGTCATGCTTATACCCCGGACGACTGCCGGAGTTTGCGGACGCGGGACAAACCTCCGTGCGCTTCACACTGTTCAGCACACAATGCTCAACAGATTTACCTCTATCCCCGCCTTGTAACTCTAATATTGCTGAATAAATTTTCCACGCCAGCTACATACATCAGTCGGTCTTCCTGACGAATCCGGCCTTGGCCGGTGTCTGTCGGCCATTTTGTTAGCGCGAGACACACAGCCAATGAGAGGGAAGTATAGTTCCGCTCCGTGTGGTAGTGACATAGTGGGTAACGTCTTTTCTTCATGACGTGCGGCTCGGTGGCTGCTACCACTGTAAGGTAGCCGCTGTTGATTGGTATACCGCCTGTCATCGAGCTAATGACGCCCCCCCCCCCCTGCTATCTCCACTGGTCAACGGCCCGATCAGCTGCAAGAGACAGGTAAATTTGTGGGCCAGCTCCGAAGTCAATGTGTTAAGTCTGTGTGGAGACTGTTCCAGATGGACAAAATCTATGGACACGTCATGATGGGCTGTCGGCAGAGGTCATGGCCAGGGCTTTGCATATGTACATATATACGAGGGGTGTCCCACCCTCTAGCAACACTCATTTTCAAGCCAAAGGCAATCAAACTATTACTAACATATCTAAAAACACACTAAGCATTACATTCATATCAACGGCACAATGGCTACAGACACCAAATTTGAGGGATGGCTTGGAAAAGACCAGGAGAGCGTCAATGGAAAGATGGAATGGGGCCAATTCGATCCCAAAAAGTGGACTGAGGACGATGTCGACATTGAAATCTCTCACTGCGGTATCTGCGGTTCAGACTTGCACATGCTAAACTCTGGCTGGGCACCTACTCCATACCGTACGCATATCCAATCGCTATCGATTATCCTGCATGCTAACTTACTACAGCTTGCGTTGTCGGTCACGAGATCATTGGCAAAGCCGTCAAGGTTGGTAAGAATGTCAAGCACATCAAGGAGGGCGACCGCGTCGGTGTTGGAGCTCAAGCACGCTCCTGCTTGAAGCCAGATTGCCCTGAATGCTCAAATGGCATTGAGAACCACTGCTCACGCGAAAGCATCAGTACCTATGGTTCTATTTACCCCGGTGACGAGGGCAAGTCTTACGGAGGATACGCAACGCACAACCGTACTAACGGACACTTTGTGTTCAAAATTCCTGAAGGCCTGGATAGTGCTGATGCCGCTCCCATGCTGTGCGGAGGAATCGTAAGTTACAACTTCGATTCACCATGAGTATGAAGCATATGTTGACTATGTCACAACCAGACCGTCTACTCTCCATTGCGAAGATTCGGCTGCGGCCCTGGAAAAACCGTAGGAATCGTCGGAGTTGGAGGTCTTGGTCACTTCGGCGTTATTTTCGCAAAAGCCCTGGGCGCCGACAAAGTCGTAGGAATCAGCCGCAAAGCTGAGAAGCGCGACGACGTGCTCAAGCTGGGTGCCGACAGCTACATCGCAACCGACGAAGACGAAGACTGGGTCAAGCACAACGCCGGCACACTGGACCTCATAATTTCCACCGTCTCGAGCGCAAAGATGCCGCTGGATGGATACCTCGGACTTCTTAGGACCCACGGCACCCTCGTCCAGGTCGGTGCCCCTGACAGGGGCGAGTTGCCTCCTATCAACGCTTTCACGCTTCTCATGAAGGGAGTTGGTATCGCCGGTAGTGCTATTGGTGCACCGTGGGAGATTAAGGAGATGTTGGAGTTGGCGGCTGAGAAGAAGATTAAGCCGTGGGTACAGAAGAGGCCTATGAGCGACGCTAACAATGCGATTGTTGATTTGGATGCCGGAAAGGCGAGGTATAGGTATGTTCTTGAGAACTAGAGGGCTAGCTAGATGGAGTGTCGCGGTTTCTTATAGAGTTGGACCCCGATTTAGAACCAATAGTTAGATATGAGTAATGAATGTTCATGGAACGAAATGTGTATCCTACGTCAGATTGCCACTTTTTAACATTGACCAATGTATGTAACTTGCAAGTAAGTTCAGTTTCGAGACATCGTGACATTTACTAATTTTAGTATCACGAGGAAGTACAGGAGTAACGACACTCACATGGTAAGTACCTCATCCACGGCAGCTCATAAACACAGCAATACTAGAGTCGCTGAAGTGGAGGCTGAAGGTCCAAGACTTCCAGCACCAAAAAAAACCGGAAAACAGACAAAACCAACCCAACATGAACCATACGCAATCTCCTCATTGCATCAATCTAGAAGAAAATCACACCAATTACGAAGGCCTGAGTACTATGGCTTTCAAAGTATGGTATTTTTTTTTTCCGTCAAAGACAAGTGAGAACGCTAGGATGAAATCTTGGGACAAATAATAACACAAGGGTAGTTCTTAGCAGTTCGAAAACCGTCATGTGATGATTTTTTGCAGTATTTTAACAGGTAGCAAGAAACTCGTAATTGATACCGGTGTTAATTTGTAAATCTTATCAACATTGTATTTGGCAATGCATACTTACTGATCATATCTGTTGTGCAAACCCGTAATTCTCCCTAAGATACAGAGTAGCCTCTTTTCCGGACTCCATTGATTCCTCTACAAGAGTAGCCCATCTCTGCTTGTAGTCTAACTTCTGTCGCTCGTGAGACGAAAAAGCAGGCAACATCAATCTGCAACTTTCGCTCACTAGAGATACAAAATACGATGATTACAGTCATTAAGCGGTACTGAGAAGTGTCCCAGCAATATCTACAATTACTCGTCTCGGTTACCACAGAAATCGCTATCAGAACTAGGCAATCACGCCTGATACGACCTAATTGTGTTCTTCGGTCAGCGTTAGTTGTAATCTTTCGCGCTTTTAATGTTCAGAGATGAGATTTCCGAGAATAGTTACTTGTTATCTGAATATGACAAGACACATGATTATTGGGAGGAGAGAACCATATCTCCTCTGCCTGTTTTTAGTCAAATACTGACTTCGCACAACTAGGCTGGGTTATTCTCGAAACCTATTCAGTCAACCTTGATGAATTTGATCGCACCGTCGAATTTGAGTATCTCAATACTTCAATTAGCGTAGCTACGATTTCAACTTTTGATCAAGCGTAACGGCGAGTGGTCTTTAATAGCAATAGTACAAATCCTATGACATGGCCATAAAGCGTAAACCTAGCAACGGATGTTATACTTAATTGATAGATAAATAGGTAGATAGTGAGACCACAGATTGAATATTCATGACCGGCGTACTATATTCGTTGAATCATAGCTCTTTAGATGTTCAAAATATCACGTACTCTGAGCTTACACTTGATACCGAAATTGCCCCTCTTCTGCTTAATCACCGATATTCTTTCACCCAATCATCTCGAGGATGACACAGATATCCTAACGACCTCTCGTTTCTTTCTGGGAAGCCTCTCTCTAATTCTTTAACTAATACTCAAGCCCCTCCGTTATAGAGGCGTGAATAGTAGCACAAGACCGTAGTGCAGGAAAAAGTGGGATAATAGTCGAGTACAAGGTTAGCCTCCTATGTCCGTACCGTAATATTTCCCTCTACTGATGCTTCTACCTTACCCCATGTAGCAATATATCACATCGGATGTGCCGGCGTCTCATCCATCAATTAAAAGCCGGAGCAAACCGCGCACGGTCCACACAACACCAAGCCATGTAACCCCCATTTCGCCGGCTTGGTAGCTACGCAAGACGGTTGAAAACGAAGATTTGGGAACAAGAGTTTGATAAGATGCCGTGCCAGGACGTCCGCAAACCGCTCTACGGAGCTTTATTTCAGCATTCTGAAACGCGTGCCGCTCTTTTAAACTCTCGACAAGTCGGACGTCAGCCCGCGATATCAAACATCTTACCCCGTACCCAAGACATACAGAGAAGCCCTCCTAGACCATGTCCAGAAGCCCCCGCAACTAAAAACTCCGCCAGCAGATGTCAGCAACCAATAGCTGCCTGAATACCAAAACACTGGCCCCAAAAAATAGTATCACATGAGGCCCCCCAAACCATGACATAACCGAGCAACCATTCATGTACCAACTGACTCTTATTTCCCACCAAACCCCACACCCCTCCTCAGCTCGGTTCTCAAAAAACCTCTCCTTCTCACTTTCTCTCTCTACCAAACAAACAACCAAAACAAAATGTCCCCCACCCAAACAATCACCGTCCCCCACCTCGGCGGCATAACCGCCTCCTACCGCCTCACCCCCTCCTTCACCAACACCAAACCCACCCTCGTCCTCGTAAACTCCTTCCTCACCACCTCAGCCCTCTTCGACTCCTTCTTCACCAACGATGCCCTCACCTCGCGGATGAACCTTTTAGCGATCGAGCTGCTGGGGCATGGGCAGACGAGGGCGCACGAGGCGGAGCACTGGACGTATTGGGATACGGCGTTGATGAATTTGCAGGTTATGGAGGCTTTGGGGGTGCAGAGGGCGGTGGTCATGGGGACGAGTCAGGGGGGTTGGGTTACGGTTAGGATGGCGCTTTTGGGGGGGAAGAGGGTGAGTTTTTTTTTTCCTTGCTGCTTCTTTGGAACGTTCTCTTCAGATAGGTAATTTTCGGGGGATGGGAGTGGGAAGTAAGAGAAAGTGATGTTGTGAAAAGAAGAAGAAGAAGAAGAAGAAGTCGTTTACCAAAAGGAAAGAAAGCGTTAGCTGACCCGCTGGGAATCTTCAACATACAGATCCAAGGTATAATTCCTCTCGGAACGTCACTCGACTACGAATCCGAACGCAGCCGCCAACTTGGTTGCTGGCAGGCTTTGGATGCCCTCGCCAACCTCATCACGGGCGACTTCGGCACAAAGAACAACCAGCCCACGCCTGACTTTGTGCCTACCAAGGAATTCGCCGAGTTCCTCATCGCGCAGGGCTTTGGCCAGAATTGCTCCGCGGAGACCAAGGAATTCTGGACGCAGCAGCTTCAGAAGAATTATACGGGCGATGAAGGTAGGAAGAGGATGAGGATGGCGGCGATTAATCTGAGGGATAGAGACGGATTGCATTTGAGGGCCGAGGATGTCCTTTGTCCGGTTCTGTGGCTACATGTGAGTTTTCCGCGTTTTTTTTTATTTCCATCTTTTACAAAGTGCTCGTGTATCTTGCTTCACCGCCGCTTCTCTAAGCATCGAGTTGGCGAATTGTCCCAAAAACGTGATATGTTGCTGACAATTTATACAACTCACAGGGAACAAACGACGTGGTATACACGGTTGCGAATGCTCAAGAGGAAATCAAGCTCTTCAAAAACTCGCCCGATGCACGCCTCGAACTTATTGAAGGCGGCGAGCACTTTTTGAATTCCTCGAACCCAGATGAGGTCATGGAGCATACCATTGCTTTTATGGAAAAGTACGCCAAGTAGTGTGTATCTCGCTTGACCCTTTTTGTTTGTTTTTAAAAAACACAACCCTAGAATACGTAAAGATCAGTTCCCGTGTGCTTTGATACATCAAAAATGCTCTATTTCCTTTTCCATTTCCATTTCCTTTTTTTTCCCAAAAAAAAAAGAGAACATTCCACGTCAGGCCATGTAGTGCACATCCCTAGCAAACACCCCGAACTTACGCAACATCATCACAACAACTACCTACATCTCGAGATACGTCACGATAACCAGCCACCCAACGCCGACGCCCCTCCCGCGGCAAAAGCAAAAAAAAAGAACCCGCAGCCTCTGCCGGTCGCCAGCACAGCCCCAGCTGCCAGATCCGACACCCTCCCCCCAAGCTCCACCGACAACCACACCACCCCTTTAGATGTGGAGCTTAGCCAAAACCTTCAATTATCTTGGATGTGCGGGGAAACATCATGCGAGCCAAGATCCACACTGGGACAATACGCCGCTGTCCTTGCGCTCTGCTTCCCCATCCCCCGAGGGCCACACCCACCTCCAAGCCCCCAACCAAGCCTTACTAAACAAGGGGAGCCTTTTCGAGGAGGCCGGGGTGGGGGGAGGGGGGAGTCGCAGATCGAACCGCTCGGGGAAGCGCGGCAGATGTGAAAAAAAGAAAAGAGATGATGGCAAAAGGGAAGAAGCAAGGATGAGGGTTAGTTGTTGAGTAGAGTACTTTACGAAGCAAGTGGCTGTGAAGGAGGGGGACGCTTGGATACGGATTGTATGACTACTTTTGTGGGGTTTTAGCGGCCCGCCATGGCGGACGGGAAGCAAGTCGTGGACCGATGTTGCTCCGCGCGCCTACGTAGGTTTTGGAATTTTGGGAAGATGGGTTACGTCTAGCTTATTAAAAAAATGAAAATAAAAGAGTCGAGATGGGAAAAGAAAATAGGTAGAGTGCCGGAGTGGGATATTAATACATTTGGGCGATTTTTTCTTGCCCGTTTTCAGTTGTACGTGCAGGTAGACTTTTGGGGGCGGAATGACTCTTGTGGTTTCTCGAGTGCACTTGTAGAACGCCATTGTGTTGCTTTTTCAGCATGTACTTCTGTTTTGGGGTGTTCGTTGTGCTTTCTTTTGCGTGTGTGACTTGTCGGTGAGGCCGTGGATACCGGGTATTGGGTATCGTTCATCGTTTCCTAATTGATGTAATACGAAGAAAAAAAGCGATAGCGGTGCATATATATTAATATCAGACATTGTATAACAGGTGTTTCGGGGACTGGGGTTTAAAACTTACCAGACCATGGCATGGTTGTTACCCTGCGAGTTTGTCTATACACCCACCTAATCATTACCCTTCCCCACATTCCGACTCGTAGACTAAAGGAAAAAATTAACGTAACAATCCAATAGTTAATCGCTTCATCTCATGCACAAATGCATGCGAACCCCTGGCCCCCTGGCCCCCATGGAGGGCACTTAGCGTGCATATGTTTGCCTTTTCTCAAGCAAAAGCAAGGCGATTGGATGAGAGAGCTTGCAGGAACGTATGGATCTAGCTTTTTGGCGCACCTGATTGCTGCACAGTCGGGATAGAACTTGCTTCGAGGCTAGCGTATAGGGCTATCTCGATCGGAAGCAATGATGCGGTGAACGAATCCTACGGCGGGCGCCTTAGGCGAGAAAAGAAGAAGAAAAGGCAAATAATATACCGTAATGAGAATAGCAACTGAAGATGATTAGTATAACGAAGCACTCAAGACGCAAACAGGAAACAAAAGGAAATAACGTAATCACTACATCCCCACAACAATGCTTTCAGATACGTGTCGTGCTGATCGCGGAAAGAGAAGAATAAACATGCACAAAGCTGTTGTTGCATTCTGACAACATAGCACACCATTTTGTGCCCTGCATCGTCGGAACCTGCAGCGGACAGCGGACAATTGTCGAGGCAATGTTTTCTGGGATCGCCTAGGTGCATATTGTAATGACTATTCTGTGACGACAAAGGCGAGGGATAGACGACTCGTGTAACTACACCGGAATAGTCGTTTGAAATGGCCGTTTGTTATCATGCACACGCTCATACCCCCCTGTCGAAACTCAGCCATGGCTGAAGATCATAGCCGAAATCCCGTCCGCCTCGCCTCGCAATGGAAGGGAGACGCCGTGCCCAGGGTCTCAATGCACGTGCACTTGTCGATACCGAAGGGCTTGTTTGCAGAAGGCCTAGACAAACGAAAAGATATTAGCAAGGGCAAGGGGAACAAAGATTAGCGAGAGTACAGGAATCAAGACCGGAAGACAGTTGATGACGATCAAACGTGTAATGGAGAAGCTAAGTTGGAAAGTGTTTGGCGTTTTGATCTGGAGGGTCTTTCGTATAGATGTGGGCGTTGATTGGCTCGTCTGGCCAACATGTGTGAACCGTTCATTTGGTGCCAATTTACTTTTTTTGTGCATCTGGATTTTCCAACATGTGCCGCGAGAATTTGCTTTGCATTGCCACCCTACAGAGCGGGACAAATAGTTGGAAAAGAAGCAAGCAGGGATGCAGAAGTCGGGCCTCCTCTTGAGGCGCATCTGCGTCTTCTTCTGTAACGGGTTGGAGAGAATTGGCCCGGGATTTGGCCGGTCCCTAAAGAAATACATACACCCCCACCTCCGCACAATAATGATGTCTTTGGTTGCTATTTGCGGCGACCTTTTTCCGTAATTGCAAAAAAGATGGCGTATCGAGGCTTCGCATGGGTGGTACGGTATGTAAGACTTGGAGTATTGGATTTGGAGAATTAGATTTGGCCAGCCAACGCGGTACCGTTGTCGCGGGTCACGGGTGACTTGAGCGGGCTGAGGAACTCGCTTGTGTGGAGCTCAACGGGGCGAGGGGGGGGGGCTTGTCAAAAGGCCGGGATGAAACAGTTTCACAGCCTGGCATCCTTCTTGTCTTGACGGCTTTGATGTTCCCTCGGACATGCTGCATGCGCCGCGTGGGCAGCCGGGATGGAGCCAGTAAAGTGAAAGGAAAGAAAGTGGGACAAGCACCCACATGAGTGAGTGGGCTTGTTGGAATCGATCTTGGCAAAGGAGGTTAGTGGATTTGACGTCAGTCGTGACAATGGCCGTGCAAACGGGCTTACAACGGCCAGCCGCGATGTGGGAAGCCGGTAGATGCCAGGCACAGCCCGTGCAGCCGGAACTTGGGCTGAATACCATGTCTCAGGAACGCATTTGTGAGGGTAACACAGGCATTACGAGTCGGGTATTCGATGTGGACTCGCTGCATTTGCTGTGTGCTCTGACCGCACGACCCGTCCAACAACGGATAGGATGGACTAATCCCGAAAATGGCAGGTCTTGAACTATTGCCATTACTTGCCCTTATCCTGTCGCACACGTCCTGCCTGCAGACCCCAAGTCAAGTCGGCGTCTCCTTTGGCTTGGTTATTGCTGATCTGAACATATGCCATGCACAAAGGCCCCGCTCTCCATGGATTCCCGGCATAGGCAATGGTGGCTGCGAAGATGGAACAAGACCAAGATCAACAAATAAACAAAACGATGCTTTTTGGCGGCGTGCATAGAGCGAGCGGCGTGCATAAAGTCTAATGGTGTAAGTTATGTAATGTAAGATCGCCCGTCAGCGAGGAGGAGGAAGACGGTACGGATGCGAAGCCTATATCCGAGTGAAGTTATAGGGAGTATAATGGGGCCGACATAAGGGTGAGGGGTAAAAGCCGCCGAGCGCGCCGAACAGGTCAATTCTGCCGGAATTTGGTGCGTGTCAACTTGCCTGACAGCGGAAGTCACCGTGGATGGAGAGAGGCAGGTGCTTCTGTCGCCGTATGGCGCCTTCCCAAGCAGTCGCCGCTTCCAAGATCTAGATTCGCGGCGAATGCTACCTATGCATTTAGCATGTACGCATACAGCCGCCAGCTAAGACATGCGCCTACCAACATTTTTTTTCATCGTGCCACATCCCGCCCAGACATTGAATTTAATTCAAGGTAAAAAGGTAAAAAGGTAAAACATGCGATTCGTTCTATACAATCAGGGGGTGTGATATTCGTGTGCATCTAAATAATGGTGTGTGTGTGTGTGTGTGTGTGTGTGGATGGTTGTGTCTAGCCAATCAATCGCTAAGCACATGTGGTATCCTCTAAAACATAATGGTGCTGATGGTAACGCCCAAGTCCTACTTTTTGTCAAGCCCAGCAAATCCGCGCAATACAAGGAGATCCAGACCGTGTTGGTATCATGAAGCCGAAAAGGTATGCAAACGAAACAAAAGCCTCCCAAAAGGTAGCGCCAAAAGTCAGCTTAGATCCTACAATCGCCGACAAAAAAAATAGTGTGGCCATGAAGAGTAGACAAGGAAATGAAAAATAATCGAAACGTGAATAATGGAGCGAAAACGGATAGAGAATGGTACAGGGTATATGCAGGCAAATACATAGTGCTCCTAAAGAGGACTGCACATCATTAGTTCTCCTCCATCAATGCTTCTTGGTCTCCGGTTTCGCGCCAGTCGCGCGAAAGCTCGGACAGACGCTTGATGCCAGCAATGCGCTCTGCCCAGAGAGACTCGGCTGGAGACCGGAATGTATAGGCTCGTTGTGATGAAATGACGCCAATCGCCTGAAGCACCGCCTTGCGCGAGTCCCGCCCAAACACAGCGGGGTGGTTGATCCACTCGAGGCTGGATTCGAGTTCTGCGTCAAGGGCATGCATGGTTCGTACATCAATTCCGGCGGCGGGCGTAAAGGGGCTGTCGGCATGTGGTGAAGGTGTTCGTGCCCGAGGGTCCCCACTGGCGCTGTGCGTCGTGGGCGATGCTGATCCTGTGCTGCCGTTTGCACTGGATGGGTCGTTGCGTCGGTGGCCAGGGGGTGGAAGTGGGGGCAGACCACCCTTGCCCAGTCCTTTGAGGATACTGCGTGTTTCCGTGAGCAAGTGATGAGCTCGTTCGTGCTGGCCTCGTGAGACAAGCGTCAGTGCGCGTGTCAACATGTCTGACGTGAGCAACTCCATACGTCGCTGCACGACATGTGGGTGAGGCGGAATCGGGGGTGTTGGGGGAACTGCGGTAGAGTTCTTCCTTGTGCTGGAAGGTAGTAAAGTAATGGCTAGTAGCGATGGCCGCGGCAAGTGCGCCAGGGAGCCTTCTCGAAGAATGTCACCATATGTGAGATCAGCCTGGATCAATGGTACTTCTTCAACACTGAGTGTGCGTGAGTCGTCCTGGTCAAGTGGGCCTCCAAGGGCTTCAAGGCCGGATACAATCGTCTCCCAAGGATCTTGGGGAACCTGCTCTGGGGAACCCGTGTCTGGCGCAATGGCTAATTGCACCAAAATGTCCCTCTTGTCGCCAAAGCGCAAGTCACCCAGCGAGGCTTCGGCGTCTCGTCCAGTGGCTCGTTTGGTGATGTGCAGCGCGCCACTGATCTTGACAAACTTGGCAGGAGAGCCTTCTGGTAATCGTAGTTTCAGCTTCACGTTTTGATGCGAAGTCGTCTGGAGAGAGCCCAAGCATCCGGCTGCACACTCGCGAAGCATCATCCAGTCCTTGACGTATGTGTAAGACGCCTTGGTCCGTGTCGAAAGTTCAATCATTGTGTCAGGCTTGTGTGTTAGTCCTAGGCCAAAAGAGTGAATGGAGACCCTGGAGAAAGCACGTCAGTACTGCAAGGTTGTATTCGGTGTGATATGGGGACTTGGACTTACTTGGCAGCCTCGGCGCGCGACACAACAAAGTCGACGCTTTCGGTGTCTGAGACGGACGAGTCGCTGATGAGGAGAATAGACGAAAGGGGGTTGCTCGACTTGCGTTGCATGAGCAAGTCCATGGCTACGTTAGCTCCATCCACCACATCTGCACGCAAGCTCTTTTGTCCGACTGGGCGTATGGAGTCAAGCACCTTTGACCAGTCTCTCCACACTTTGCTGGTCATGCCGACAATGGGGACGCCGCCGCCGCTTGAACCAAAGGTGACTAGGCCCATGCGATCACGCTCGCCGAGGTTGTTTACCAAGAAACGCAACGTGTCACGCAGCAAATTGATTTTCAAGCCTTGCATGGACGAAGACACGGGGATGACGACGACAATGTCGACGGGGACATGTACTGAGGCACCGAGGCGGGGTTCTGGCATGCCTGCGCGTGAAGTGCTGTACTCTGTAGGCGCCGTCATGGTCGACCTGGCTGCGCCGTAAGAGGAATTGATGGATGAAACTCGCTTTGGTCGACGGTAGTCGTCCTCTTCTGTTCCAGAGTTGTCCTGATCGTACTCGGGCATGCGGTTGGCGACGGGGAAGTCCAGACGAATGTCCATGAGGGCGCGGCGCCACAGCTCTAATTGGCTGGGGTCCCGGAACTGCAGATGAAAGGCCGGAAGTTCGGCCACAGAGAGGCTGAGTGTTAGGATCAAGTTGTCGGGCGAGTGTTCGACCTGGTTGAGGTGCTTCTTGATGAGGATAGAGCCCTTGAGAGTGCATTTTGTCTTCTTGGTGGGGGATGCACCATCCCACTGGGGCTGGGTAATCTTCTTCTCTTTGACGCAGATGAGCATCTCAGAGAAGAGATAGCATTCGAGTTCCTGCCATGACTGACGGTCCTTGCCTACGCGGATGTGGCCGTGGAGTCGCAACTTGCCAAAGCGCGAAAAATCCAAGCCGTGCCAGTTGTCAACACGGGCATGGAGGTCCTCTGTAATCTCGTCCAAGACCTCTGCTGGTTCGTATTGGGGCTCGGACGGCCTGTTGTTCACAGGCGACTTGCTGCGGGTATAACTGCTCTCGGCAACACTGGCGACTGAGGGAAGGGCTGGAGCACTGCGCATGTCCTCCGGGTCTGGGCGCCATTTTCCCTCGACAACCTCGACTGTGACGAGGCAAGTAAGGCTCTGCTGCTGTCGTGATCTGCTCAGGGTGGGGAATTCGCTGCGCACAGTGACTGTTGGGGCGGGGATGGGGCTCTTGAGTATGGCGCGCGGGCTGCTGAGGCTGGTTTCCATGGACTGGACATCGTAGTCATGCCGCCGGCCATCGTGTGTGGGGGCATAGTCGTTGGATGAAGCAAGTCCTGTAGCGCCCGAGTCGCTGCGGCCATGAGCACGCGAGATTGAGCCGCCTCGATCTGAGCCACGGTCGCGGCTATGACTGCTATCCCGCTGGCGGCTGTGGTGGTGGATAGAGGAGTACGAAGCCGAGGCATTGCTGCCATTGCGGGGACGGCCGTGGGACGCGTCGTCATGCCGCCGGTCGGACGAGACGGTCTGGCTGTCCCACGGGGTGGGGGTGTTTGAAGCGCTCCGGTGACCGTCAGAGTGCTGTGACGGGGCCGGGTCGCTCTGGACGGAACGCACAATGGTTGAGAGTTTCTCTGTCCCCACATCAGCATGGCTACTCGGCACAGCTTCTGGCGACGGCCTACCCAGATCTAGCACGTTTCCACCTCTGCTGGTGTCAAGGGCTAGAGCGGCGTCGCATGTCGGGCAATGCTGCGACTCGAACTCGCGAATGTACTCGTAGAAGCATGCCTCGTGCGACACATGGCCACAGGACAGCTGCAGGATGCGCTCACCCCGCAACGTGTACTCGAGATTCTCCTCGCAGACGCAGCACTCGCTGCCAATGAAGGTCCTCTCGCGGCGGGTCCGACTCTTTTCAATGTCCATGGCGCCCGTGCCAGCTCGGCCAGAGCGGGGAGGGGGCGCCTGCGAGGCAAGATTGACGTCGGAGCGGTGGCCGTGGGAGTTGAAAGACTTTTGCGTGTGGCCGCTGCGCGAGTTGGGGCGGAACCCTAGAAACGACATGGGCGCGCCTGAGCCCCCAGACAGGCCGTGGTGGGAGTCGGGGAGGCGGTGGAGTCGCCGGGCCTAGCAGGCGACGTCGAGTGGAGGGCCGGTGGTGGATTGCGGGCGGTAATGGTGGTGGTGTTGGTGGTAGTGGTAGTGGTAGTGGTTGTGGTTGTGGTTGTGGTTGTGGTGGGAGGTGGGTTGGGGCAGTCGAGAGGGAGATGGTCGAGGGTTGGAGGTTGGAGGAGGGGTGCGGGCAGCAGGCAAAGAAAGGGTAAACGGGCAGGACATGGACGGGCAGGGCTGGCAGCTGGATCGCCTCACGCACGTTTCAGCATGGAGAAGGGCAGGCGGAGGATGGTCGAAGAGGCGGCGGGCTGGGTGGACCTTTAGGTTAGAGGCTCCAGGTACCGGCAAGCTGCGTGAACCGGGGTATTGCCATTGCGCCCGACACGCGATTCGAGCCGTGGCACACGGACGCCCATGGAGTAAGTCGACGGCCAATGCAGCCATGGAGCGCACAAGAGGGTGCCCCGAAGCGGATGCATGCTGCTGTCTGCAGCAGCTCGACTAGGGCTAGCGCTGCAGCGGGCCTGTCTGTGCCTGTGGGGGGGTTCCATGCGGGCCTCCACCTGCTGTATGTACGTGTGGTGTGCGTGAGTGAATGAGTGTGTGTGCGCAAGACGTTAGTATGCCTGTGTGTGTGTGCGTGTGCGTGTGTGTTTGCAACCACCGCCCGACGCATATCCCTCTACCCACCCAATCCCTGCACGGGGCTCGACGGCGGCGCCCGGGCCCTGGCGAGCGACGACGTGCCGGCTAGCGGGCGAGGCCAACCAAGGGAAGGGAAGGGCATGGCAAGGGTCGGCAATAGGGAGGATTGGCACTGCTCGTTTGTTATGTTCCATTCCCACTTGCACTGATTCAGCCGCTACCCTGCTGCCCTCGTCCGTGGCCAAAGCCATGCCCATCCATGCCCATGCTGGCGGGTCAGCGACCGTTCGCAGTGCGAATCCCCCTCGGCCTGCTCGACTGGCCCGCGACGGCGGCAGAGCCAGAGCCAGAGCCAGAGCCAGAGCAACAGGAGAAGAGCCCAGTCAGGAGACGGGCCCGCCCAACAGCCTGGTGCCCCAGCCTGGCGGACGCAGACGGGACACCACACAGTCAGACACAGTATTGGCCATGCACACACAGACACACCCACAGACGACGACACACGACAAGACAGACAGGCGACATGCACATCGCCGTCGCACCTTCTCCTGGCCTCGTCGGCCTGCTGCTGTGGCTTGCCACCATCCACGGCGCTAGAAGCCTTCGTGGGCTTATTGGAATCGCCCTCCTCTCCCGCCGGCTCGCCATCGAGTCAGGCTCGCCTGGCAAACTTTTGCCTTGGGCGTGCATACGACGGACCAGCTCCGCTTCTAGAAAACCACGCCCGTACACGCCTGTCTACGCCCGTCTTTCACCAAGACCCGTCCCTGAGAACAGACTCGATCCCTGAGAGACAATAAACCCATCCCGCACTCAACACACACGGCTCCCAAGCAAGCGAAGCGACCAGGTCAGGTCAGGTGACGCGACCTTGGCTGCTTACATACTAGAGTATATACCGACATACTACTACTCCTGCATACTTACATAGACATCGCTGCCATCGATCGCAGCATCTCTCTGCCTGCGCCGCGCTCCAAACTGCTCCTCGGGTGGCTTGCGCCCATGCAACCACAGCGCCTCTCTACACCTGCCTCGTCGCCCCTCGATGACGATGTGGTGTGGTGTCGTGGTCCCTGGATCTTCCGGCCCCGTGCGGGTCCTCGCGCAGTCGCCAGCCTCTGGCGCCCTCCTCGATTCGTGCACATGATGACGGAATCACCATAGCCGCCATCGCCAACGCCAACCTGCTCTCTCACCCACCACTTCACTATCGCAACAACCTGATCTCCGGATCTACGGCAGGGCACATCACCGACTACCGCCTTAGGCGTCCACTCTCAACCTCCAAGCTCGCCTTGATCCAGCCTACTATCCTCTGTTCAAAGTCATGCACACAACACATTCCCCACCCCGACCGCCCACTTGCCTCGTATCCTCCCCGCCGCCAGTCTCGTTTCGTTCGTATCTCCAAACCGTACCCTCTTCAGGTAATGCATGCATTCTTCTTTTCTTCCTCCGCCCTATCCCAATGACAGAACCTTCTTCGCCCTGTTTTTTTTTTCTCGCCGGGACTGGTGCCGATTCGCTCTCTGCATTAGTTGCTCAAGCGGCATCCACTTGGCGCCAGCAAGTGGGCGGTAGACTTGAAGCCATGCAGAGCCAACCTCCGCTCACCGTCCGCAAAAAGACTCATTGGCTATGCACAAGCGAGACAAGGTCCATGTTACATTCAACTACCGTATGCCTACGTGTCTGTGTACTGTACGCCAGTGTGCACTCTAGCGACTGTTTTTTTTTTCAATGACAAGCCGACTCAGCGTCCAGAACGACATCTGAATCGCACATGTGGCACCCTCGCTTGCTGCGGATCATTCTGCCGAACTGATGTGTATAGTAGTCTCGGGATGCTTTCCTCGACTCTTTCAACCTCTTCTGCCCAACACAGGGCACATGTTCTTCAAGGCCATCCAGGACATGGGCCACTCTCAGAACTCGACTACTTGCACACATTCAGCTGGTGCCGGTACCGCCCATAGCACTATCGTGATCGTCAAGCATACTCGCCGCTACTTTCTTTTCTGTCTCGCACAACCGTTCTTCCCGTTCAACGCAGGACTAGTAGGAAGCCGGCTTGTCAAACTTAGCCTCCAAGAGCTTCTACAAACCAGGGCGGGGGCATCTATCCTTAGACTCGTGCTACTGTGTCCGCTTCTTCCTTGACACCGCGTCCCTTGTTTCCATTAACCGACTTACTGCAATACTGCACTCATCATTGGGCAGCCTGGCGTTCTCGCTACACATTTACTATCACGTCAAAGGGGGATCACTATTGAAAGAACAGCATCAGGTGCGCCATATGGTCCGAGCGTTTCCACGTGGCCGCTTGGCCGTTTGGCCTAATTTGGACACATCTGATGTCATCCTGCAATGGCGCCTTATCGCTTGAGATATTAGCCTTTTGAGACGACACACTACCGACTGAAAAGGGGCCTTGCGCGGGTGTCGCAACATCGGTACACCAGTACAGCACCACGGCTGTGTGCCGCTATACAATACCGGTGTCACTTCGGTGCTCGCATACATGCCATGTGACTCGTATTTCAAAACCAACGCTACTACTTACTACGCCAATTGCAACTTCCCCAAACAACCGCCCCATTGGACCCTCAGCAGCTTCAAATTCTCTACCTGAGTGGGGTAACTAACCCAGGTCTCCCTTGCTCTCAAGACGCAGAGCTTCGAGGGAGTAGCACAGTCCGATGCACCTGCAGCAATGCCTCTAGGCTACTTACTAGGCTGACCCTGCATGCCTAGGCAGCCACCGGACATTTCTGAAAGAGGGGTATGGTCTGGTTCCGGGACGGAACGTTTAGTTCAGCAGATACGGTCGGAGACGACTCCGCTTACGATTTTCAACCACGGTTCGACTGCCCAATCGTCTTCCTAGGTACCACTCCTAGGGGTCGTGTCAACATTTTACACAAGCACTGAGGAATCGAGACTCAGGAGTATCCTAAACGGGGATCATCTGGTGTAGATTTCTTGGGCATTGATGTACAGTTGAGGAATAGCTCAAAGTCACCAAGAACAAGCGGTGGTGTAGTGGTGATGATGACTGCATACATACATGCCTCAGCTACTACTCATGACTACACAACACGTATGCAGCGGTAGCATTGTGTCACGTCCAAGGCTGCTGGATTTACCAAGGCTGAAGTATTTTGACTGGCCTCAGACAGCTTGCTGTCCGATGTCTATCACACGGCCCAGCTAATGCAGAGAAACTTATGCAATATGACAGTGTAAAGTTTGGCACCTTGGAGCCCGACATGATGGGACACGTCGGGGCAATCACCAGGGGAGCGGCTCTACTCTCTTGTCATCCTCATTCTTGAGTCTTAAGTCTACACACGCAAGTGTGAAAGTCGTAGTAGTAGTAGTAGTAGTAGTAGTAGTAGTACTACCACACCCATCTTGCTATTCAATCGCAATGCACTAGCCCAAAGCGGACTCTCAGCCCCGGCACTGCCACCCAATAATCTCGCCATGCTTACTGTACGCAAACCCAAGTTGGTTGGCGATGTACAGGTCCCTGTAACGTCTATAATGGTCTGAGAGATTGGCGCAAAGTTGGGGTAAAATCTAGACTTTATCTAGGAGCTGGGGAGGAGGACAGCTGTATCATGCTAGATTCCATTGCCACTCATCCCAAGCTTTCCAGGCTTCCCACGGAAATTCTCCGATGCACCCGTTGATTACTTAGGGCTGGCATCGATGGTGCAAGTCTATTATCCCCGCCACGTGTGCGGAGGAAAAGCAAACTTTGTTGGTTCGATATTCTTGCTGACCAAACTTAATGCGCACGCACTCCATGTAACGTTCGTTGCTTATCGACTACGTACGGTTGACCATCGCCCAAAGCTTAGCTAATGTCGATCTACTGTATGACGATGCGAGGACAGTGCAAGCCATCCCACTCACTTAGATCTAACACTTCTCGCTAACCGAGTCAGCTGTTCAAGATGAGTTCCGATCCTCAAAGACGACCTTTGCATTTGGATCGGATTGTAGATCCGACCTGTCAATCTGTAGCATCGCATCGCTTTCAGATTACACTAAAGACAACCTTGATACATAGCAATGGTCTAGACTGGATGGCCCAAAGAGGCCCCATGTTTGCCTGCAATGCGAAACACCCGGATCATGGTCCCCTCAGCCACCGCGTCCTTTTCATCTCGTCAATGCATAATTCTCCGTCGCCTTGAATCTGACCAGTGCTCCTCACAGCCACCTTAGCTCAGTCTGGATAGCCGTTGCCAACGTGTAAGTATTAATGGAATAAGGCTGACCTCACGTGTGGCACTGTTGCAGGGCTGTACCTAGTGAGACAGCCACTCGGCTACTAACACCACGCTACCTCTACTTCGTCGCATACTGGTAGGAGAAACTTTCTGGGAAGCAAAAAAAAGACAATAATTACAATAACAATATGGAAATGCTACGAAAACTCCCCGATGACGTAAGTTTTGACTTTGCCTAATATTTCTCCCATTTTAGCCGGGTATCACCTTCCTTCATTTGTATCGGGTTGTTGTTGCCCTGTACTCTTGATGCATGCCAAACTATGCCTTTTCTAATTTTATTCTTCACATTCCTTTTCATCGCAGCCGTCAAGAACATCTCTTACAAATCTAAGTTTGTCTGCCCTGACCCTGTTGCATTAATCACCAGTCCTCAGCCCAGCAAGGGTTTCCTCTTCCCCGCACACACAAGAAAAGAAAGGTCACGATAGACTTGCAACGCGTGGACAGTGACGCTGACATATAGTCCAGGAAACTGAATATACAATCCCATTTGTTGGGTTTTGGCTTGTCTCAGCTACATCCTTGCAACAGCTGTCATTTGTCATGTACCTTGTAAGAGTATATTTCCTCGGCGCACTTAATGTATCCCTCCCATCTCCCTCTCGCCGATACCAGTTTCCCAGTCTCAGTATGAACCAGCTTTCTCAAGAATAGCCGGGGGGTCCTAGGAACCACGTTGGTCACGATCGGGATCGTGACAGCGGAAGCACCAAGTCATGATACACGTTAATACAAGCAGTAATGGTATAAAACGCACATTAAAAAGCGCAATATTCGACGCGAAAATATAGCCTTTGTATGAACATCAAGGTTACAAATCCTCTCGGCACAGATCCTCCCGCACCCTTCCTAACATCAAACACCACGACTCAATAACCCTGATCGCCACCAAACAAGTCTCTCCGCAGGATAAGGAAGCATAATTCTCCGATATCACACTGCATACAAGAAACATAGCCATCGGGATCGTCAATCCTCCGAATATGTAAAGTAACACGAAGCTGCACTAACCCTCCTCCTCCCCGCCCTTCCCCGTCTGACATCCGACATCCGCGCAAGAGCAAAACCCGCGATAGTGGAAGAAAAGAAAAAAAGAGAGAGGAAGAGAGAGTAATGCCGTAAATGCCCGACCTACCCGTCTTCCCCGGTATCAGCTAGTTCGCATCTTCACATTTCAATACCAATCAAGTGCGAGATGCGCATGTCTCTACACTTACTTAAGCCCATACCCCCAGGGGAGAGCGCACACGCGGATGCCGTCATCCGCAACACTATACCAGAGAACCAAGCAAAGCCAACAAGGAACCTCGTGGTCCTCGACCGCCGCGTCATCTCATACCGGCTTCATCTGCACCATCCACGATGACGATGCCAACCAGTGGGGGTGCAGTCGGAGTCGGAGTTGGGGGGTTATGTGTGGGGGGTCACGGAGGCACTCCAACAACCACCATGTCCATATACAATGACCCTTGCACTATAACTACTACCGCACTTTGCCTACAATGACGAGTCATTGTACGATCGTATCCTAAAAAGGGTATCCGGGCGGTGATGATGATGCTCGTAGCACGGACGGACATCGCCTTTTTTTTTTTCCTCTCTTTCTGTCTTTCCCGTTTTCTTGGCTACATCTGTATGCTTACGCAGGGAAAGATGTAGCGAGACTAGGTAGTTAAGGGGGTTAGGGGAGCACGTACGTACTTGGTATGTACGTATTGTAACGCAAAAGGGAAACTAAGTCGTAGTGCCGTGATTTAAGAAAGAGAAAAAAGGGTAATGATGCGTTGCTAATACGTGCGGGTTTTCTCCCCGTTGCTTCCGCTTCGTTACATATGTGAGGGGGTTTTTTTTCGTCTTTGGCACTAGATTGCTAGTGGATGCAAGAAAGTGTGAGAAAAAACGGTCCTACTGAGACAAGTGGAGAAAAAAATAGATGAATCAAATCTAGACTTTTTATTTTATTTGAATTTTTTCCTGGCTATATAGTATCCTGACTGAGATTTACTATTCAAGGGATGCCGGACAACCTCGAACATGCGTTCCCACACACACACACACACTATGGCAGGGCACAGACCGATGAATCTTGAAACCCCGGGTTTCTGCCGTGAGAGAATTTCTAATCACCGATCCTTTCTCCAAAAACAAGAGCGAGAAGAAAAGGGACAATCAGATACCCGAGGAATGATTAGCAAAAAAAAAGACCTTCACATATAACCCTCATTCGCTGAGTTTCTCGGAGGAAAATCGGGACAAACGGTCGTAAGCACCCGCACTCGTGATTTGCAAAACTCCCCCGGAACTTCACCTCGTGTTTTATCGTGTTTGTTCGTGTCTATCACTCCATCTGAGCAAAAAAAAAAAACGACGAGGGGAACGGGAGCCCAAAAAACCAACCCACCGTACAAACTTCTTGCACTTCCGCATTTGGAAAAAGAGAGAGAAAGAGAGAGCAAGAAGAACAGGAACTGGCTGACCGCAAATCCTCATCTTAAACCACCCAAGAAAAGATTTAGCCAAGTTTTGTAAGCAAAAAGTAACGTAAGCAGGGTAATGTACATTTGTCGCAAAGAAAAAATAGAGTTTGATCTACGCTTTTTGTTTTATACGGTGCATGCACCGTATACACACACTTAGATGCAAACGTTACATCCAACGTACATCCTTTGAAGGGGAAAAGCCAGAGGACAGACTCCACATTACATCCCTCAATCAACAATATTCCTGTGTCAAGGGACCCGGAACTCTCCTTTCCTTCCTTCCGTTCACTCCCCCCACACCCCCTGATATACACGGCAAACACCCAGACAAAACGTCCATCTTTTACCGCAAACAACGACTTTCCCATCGTGATGCGAGCTTTGTCTCTCTCTCTCTCTTTTTTTTTTAGGGTTCGTGCGAGTCGCAATCACACCGGTCGGAAGAGAGAGGGAGAGAAGATCGCAATATACCGTTTTACTAGTCCCATACGTAGTAAGTCAGCAGGCAATACGAAAAAGGACCATAAAAAAAATGAGCACAGGGCTTATCTTGGTCTTTTTGGGCGGAGGGGGTCAGACTTCCCCGTTCAGAAGGACCCCGTGCAGTCCCGTTCAAGTCCCGTTCAGTCCAGTCTTGTCTTGTTTTGGTGTCCTGACCTGACCTGACCCACACATGGCCAAGAAGAGTCCAAGCTCATACCTGCTGCACCGCCTCATTAAGGGCCCTGCAGCAAACTGTGGCTAAGCCATCTTTTTTAGAAAGAGCCTTGCCCTGTGCGAGGCTACCCACTTTTTCTAGACAGAATCAACACAAAAAATGGCACGTGAGAATGAATTGAGTAAGTAGGTTAGGTATTTGAGCCGTCTCTCAGAGATGCTGGCAACACAACCAAACCAGCTCGCCTTGCTAACAACTGGATCCACCGTACAAAGACACGAAAAAGCCCAATTTGACCCTTGGCTCATCGCTGTCAACCCTCGGCCGTCTCACTGTCATGATGCATGTATTCGTTCAAACCCCGCTATTTCGAATGCTTATTTCTGCATCATCAGCTGGACGAACTCGTTGTCTGTCTTGTGTCAGTCTGGTAAATAACCAAGCATAAATTCCCAAACACCTACAGTCGATACGGCCGTCACCGTCCTGATCAGCCTCCCGGATCATCTCGTCGACCTCGTCATCGGTCAACTTCTCGCCAATGGAGGTCATGACGTGGCGCAGTTCAGCAGCGGAGATGAAGCCGTTGTTGTCGCGGTCAAAGACCTTGAAGGCTTCCCGGATCTCCTCCTCGGAGTCGGTGTCCTTCATCTTGCGGGCCATCATGGTGAGGAATTCTGGCATCACGTCAGCGAGACCGTAGTAGACCCAAAGTCGGCGGGCCGACATACCTGGGAAGTCAATGGTGCCATTGTTGTCAGCATCAACCTCGTTGATCATGTCCTGAAGCTCAGACTCGCTGGGGTTCTGGCCGAGCGAGCGCATGACGGTGCCGAGCTCCTTGGTGGTGATTTGGCCTGTGGCGCAACGTGGTCAGCCTCGTGTCCTGTTTGTATCGGGGGGGTAGTGGCTTCGGCGCAGAGCATGCGAGCGTGAATTGGGCACAGGGGGTACTGACCATCGCCATCCTTGTCCTGCACAAGAAAACACATGTTAGCAACATGTCGACGAAGCCATGGACGGGGTGCCAGGCAGCCGCGCGTCAACGATGAGAGGAGGGGTAGAGACTTACGAAGAGGGAGAACGCCTCCTTGAACTCGGAGACTTGCTCCTCAGTAAGAGAATCGGCCTAGAGTGTTGTGTCAGCGATGCGCGATGGGGGCGTGGGCGGGGGGCCGCAGTTGTGTATAGGAGGGCGGGGTATGTTTTGGCAGAAAGCGAGGAAGCGCGGGGCTACAGACCATGGCTGCTAGGAGGGGTGCGGGTGGTAGAGGTGGGAAGATGGGGTGGTGGTAGTCAGGAACTCAATTAGAGGGGTGCCTGGATGGGAGCCGACTGGCGATATATAACAGAGGGCGCAGGTGCGGTGTGAAGGAGGTCTCTAGGCGTGTTTGCGGCTGGAGAAGATGGGCTGAAGTGGAGCTGGACTGTCAGCCAGCCGGCCTAGTGCCGCCTCGCTGTTGGGAAGGGGCCACTCGCTGCCGCTTTGGGCAAAGCGCCCCCGTTGCACAACCACTGCCCAGACACACGGCCACGATTGCATGCGCCTCATATCAGACGCCCGTCCACCCTCGCCCACAGCTGCCCTGGCCGCCATACGTCCATACGTCCCGACTGCATAAGTACTGGCCCGCCCGCTATACATAGCCCGCCTAGAGCTCTACCATGACACAGCCCCGTTGACCCTCGCCAGCCCATCATGTGGCGGGATCGGACCAACCTGTATGTCGCCAAAGCCACGCTGCCTCGCTGCTGCTGACGTAGCCACCTAGCTTTATTTCCTACCGCCAGTCGTACTCGCACCACCCCCAGAAGAAGAAGACGCGCTATGGTGTCCCCGGCTCCAATGGCTTTGGCGACAGCAGGCGCATGTCTGAGGAGCGCCAGGGCCTCATCCCAGCCTTCGAGGACGACGGCGATGCCGTTATAGAGATGGATTTACTGCCGCCGCGCTGGCTTGACATGCAGGACGAGGTCACCCAGCACCTTGCAGAAATAGCAAAGCAGACGCGCAAGCTCGACCAGCTGCACCAGAAGCACGTGCTTCCCGGCTTTGATGATGAGGATGTCAAGAAGCGCGAGGAGCGCGAGATTGAGCAAATCACCCAGGCCATCACCCGTCTCTTCCAGAAATGCCAGCAGGCCATCAAGCGCATAGACATCATGGTCCGCGAGGCCAAGCAGCAGGGCAGCATCAACCAGGGTGAAGAGGTCATGGCCCGGAACCTCAAGATCTCGCTTGCCTCCCGTGTCGGCGAAGTGAGCGCCATGTTTCGCAAGAAACAGGCCGCCTATCTGAAGAGTGAGACTGTTCCTTTGTCCTATGCTACATGTCATGCTGATGTCTTTCCCTAGAACTCCGCGACCTCGGAGGCTTCACTTCACCCTTCCGTGCTGCCACACCGGTCCAGAATCCTTACAATGACCCTGCGCTACAAGAATCTGATGCCGACCGTTCTTTCTCTCAATCCACACTACTCCAAACGAAACAACAGCGCATGCGCCACGACCCGAACGAAGCTTTGATAGCCCAGCGGGAGCGCGAGATTGAGGACATTGCCCAAGGCATTATCGAGCTGGCAAATATCTTCCAAGAGCTCCAGACCATGGTCATCGACCAAGGCAGTATGCTGGACCGAATAGACTACAATGTTGAAAACATGTTCAGAGATGTCAAAGAAGCGGATAAGGAGCTCAAAGTAGCTTCTGGTTACCAGAGACGAAGTGTAAAGCGCAAGATCATGCTGCTGCTTGCCATCCTCATTGCGGGCGTATTCATACTACTATCGCTCAAGTTGAGCAGGAAAGGCGGTGATGGAGTGTCGGCTGTTCCCAAAGTTCCAGACGTTCCGCCAGCGGCGGCAGTAAAATTCAGACGGCAGTCAATAACGATGCAAACGAACCGAATCTGGCATAGAAGAAAAAGGCGGTTGTGGCAGGACCCTATACGAGACCCTCTGATCCTCTGAGGGCCATTTTCTACATAATTATAGTAAACAATACCTAAGTACTTCGCACTTTGTCTATTTACTTTTTTGCATCTGATGCTGATCAAAGTTGACATGTTGATGGGCAGGCCGGGCTTGTTCATACGAGCATGAGCAGTTGAACGCTTATAAGAGCCTGGTATTTGATTGTTAATGGTGATGTGAGATTCGGATGCTTAGCATCTATCAAGCCACATACTAGATTATGTATACAGCATTTTGACTCTTGTTGGAATAGTTTAAAGGGAAGTTTTATCAAAAAGGAGAGTTGGTATCTAGAGTTTTTTTCAAGCAAAACCCGTTTGTGGATTTGCATGATCATTGCACTGCTTTCCATTGCATGGACAGGCTTCTTGTCGACCTATCCTGTACCTCGTAAACTTTCACGAAAGTGACAGGATGAACAAGTAGATGAGATAGTCATACGGAAGCAACAAGGAAGACATGTTTTTCTAGATACAAGAAAGAAGAATGCCGTGCATATGGAGAGGAATCAAGAAGATCGGAGTTATGGAGGATAATCGGGAAGGAAAAGTCATTGGGTAATCATGTTTTTCCTTTACTCAAGACTGCAACAGCAGATTTTGGTACTCTTGTTATATTAACCGAACGATACAACCGATTCTGTCATCCTAATTGTATCCATGCCATATTAATCTTGGGCCATCGCCTACTGGATTAAAATGTCTCTGCCTTGTCCCCAAATATTGGAAGGATTATGGTAACACAGAAAACGATATAATGGGAAGCAATATGCGCCTTGAATCCGCCTCGCATCAAACTGAAAAGTCTTGGCTCAGATAATTGGTAGTCAGGACTATATGCCCATGCAACTGTGGCGCATCAGCCTGCGCAGTTAACCGCCCACCCTCCAAACCTTCGGCTTCCAATCTTTACTTCTCTCAATACTCTCTATTTATCTTCTCATCTACAGATTTCCGAATCATAACGGGCGTAATATTGGTCATTGGCAATAAATCCTGTTCATTCATAAGTCGTTTTCTTGCGAATCTACAACCATGCCACCAACCAATACACTGCTTAACCTAATCCGCGCACATCCTTACCAAACGATAGTACACGCCGTAAATGGCGCCATCTTGTTCGAACCAAGGATATTCACCGTACCCACCTTCTGGGCATTAGGCTTCGAGCAAAGAGGGCCCTGCAAAGGTCTAGCCCATTTGTATCGACTTCACGTATTCTTACTGACAGAACTCAGATTCAACAGCTTCAGCATGGATGCGAACCAAGGACAAATCTTCAACACAGAATCTGTATTCCACGCTTCAAAGCGGGGCAATGGGCGGCAAGGGTGTGAGTAGTGTTGATACTGCAGTGCGAGCTGGAGCTATCCTCTTGTCAGTAGCGGCGTGGCGTAGAGGCCACCGCTAAGCACAACGTCATGTACTATGCTAGAGAACTGGAGTATGCTGGAATCGTCTTTGCGCTGGCAAGGCTGAATAAATGTGGCGTCATGCTTGCAGCCAACCAAATGCAGCGTCACGCATTCACCCCTCCCCTCACCAGCGCTGAAAGGCTAGCCTCAGCCTTGTGGTGAATACCAACCTGTTAGATAAGAACTGATATTCTCCGCGTTCTTGGTTGTAATCACTAACGCAACTCTTACTACCTTCCACCACTTGAAACAATTTCCGATACCCAAGTTCGTCATGGTCAACGTGACAGCCGCGTCCGTTGCGGCTACGGCGCAGCCTCTCATCGATTGGGTAGCAGCACACCCGGGCCAAGCAGTTCTCTACACAGTCAACGGCGTTGTTCTTCTTGCGCCTGCTGCCGCCACTGCACCCATCTTCGCTGCGTTTGGGTTGACTGCTCTAGGACCTGCCGGTGGTACGTCGGCCCGAACTCGTACTGATACTACTATATTCTAATAGACGACAGGTTCCCTTGCCGCATCTACAATGAGCTACTTCGGTTATGTCCCGGCAGGCGGCGTGTACGCTCTGGCACAGAGTGCTGCCATGGGAGGGTATGGCGCTGGTCTCGCTGCTGGAGCTGCACAAGCAGGTGCGGTGGTCAGCTCTGGGCTCACCTGGTTCATGGGTAGAAATAACACTGGTGCCTAAAAAGCCATCATTTGTGAGCGGTTGCTGGAGTTGAGCAACAGACAATCAGGAGGTCGATTTGGGGCACGTGAGAAGACTTATACAGTGTGATATGCGAGCAGCAAGGTAGATGGGCCAATGGTGTTGCTACTAGTGCTCTAGTACCGTAACCTCGGCCTGGGATCCTTCACGCCAAGATGGCGAGATAACGAGATACCGAGACAAAGGCCTCCCAGGCATACTTCTTAAACCTGCTAGACACACATTACACCTGTACTAGATACTCCAAAAAACATCAAATCGTCAATAGACCAATGCAAACCCCACACGTGACTTTTTATTTTATTCATCTAAAACCACCAACACTACATATCCACAGCCATGGCAACTCCAACGCCCTCAACACCTCCAGAGCCATCCAAGCCTCTCTCCGAATTTGAAAAGATCGGCCACAACATTTACATCTGGACCTCGGAACCCTACCTCTCAAACTCACCCTCAGAAACTCCGCTCATACTCCTCTTCGCGTGGAACGCCGCAGCCGGAAAGCACATCGCCAAATACACAATAGCATACCAAAAGCTGTTCCCGACATGCCGCATCCTCCTCATCCGATGCTACACGCTCGACATTTTCCGCCGTTCCTCAGCCTACGGACCTCTTCTCAAGCCCGCCCTGGACATTGTAGCCGCGCACGCCGACAACGGCGGCCAAGTCCTCGTGCACAGCTTTTCCAACGGAGGTGGCAACCAAGTCAATGAATTTGCCAAGGCGTGGAAAAAGAAATTCGGCACCAAGATGCCTATGCGCGCGCAGATTCTCGATTCGAGTCCGACGAAAGGCCCCTGGATGAAGAGCCACGCTGCGATTTCCGCGTCGTTGCCTAAGACGCTGTTTTGGCGGTGGTTTGGCGGCGCGCTAGTACATCTTTTGATTCTGTTGACGTGGGTAGTCGTATTTGTTCGGCGCAAGGAGAATAAGATGGTTGTCATCTGTCGGGAGTTGAATGATGAGAATGTATTTGATAATCGCGTGCCGAGAGTGTATCTATATAGTCGTGCGGATACGATGGTGGGGTTTGAAGAGGCAGATGAGCATGCGGACATTGCAGAGTCCAAGGGGTGGGATGTGACGAGAGTGCATTTTGAGAATAGTGCGCATTGTGGGCATATACGGGAGGATGCGGAAAAGTATTGGGCTGCGGTGATGGCAGCTTGGACGAAGGGGCCCAGGTGTAATTTGTAGCCATCAACGAGTGAGCGCATAGGATCGATGGCGTAGCATGTTGCAGAGCAAAGCAGATGTATTTCGGATTAGAGAATATCTAGAGTCGCGCCGCTACAAGTGATAGGTAGATGTTCCACAGTAGACCACAGAAACTCAGGAAGACGATACGTCGCTCAACGGGGATAAACGTGGTGCTGAAGAAATTGGCGATTGGCCAGACTTTGTACGAATCAAAGATGAGGCCGAAAAGCTCCTAATAAGCAGTTAGTAATCGATAGCAGTGGGGTTCATGTGTTGATAAACCTACATTTCTAAAGTCCTGGGCAATCAATGCCACAGTTTTACCCTTCATGATTCCAATCAAGATAAGGAACATTGACTGGTTCAGCAACGCGCCCATGGTGATACACTGCATCTCGTTAGCACTTAGCCATTCCTGTAGCGACTACGCTACGACGAGTCATTTGTGACCACCTACATCGGTGAACCATTTTCTAAAGATATTCCACCAATTCCTCACCCGGACCTCCTCTTCGATGATACCGCGGCCATCTCCATCCTCCTTGAGCATGATGCCCTTTTCCTCCTCGCCATCACCCACGGCCCTTGTCTGTTTCACCGTCTTCCACCCAGGGAATGCACGTTCAAGCCAGTTCTGCCAGTGGTAGTTTACCGGCGCAGTGAGGACGACCATGATGGCGAATTGTGTGAAGAGGACACGGTCGAAGACGAAGGGCTTGGATTCGTTCCATGCTTTGAGGCGCTGCGCAATGATGTTGCTGCACGAGTCTATTACGAGCGCGGAGAGACAGGCTGTCGCAATTGGAGGGAGCTTCATGATGGCGAAGGGAAAGTCGGTTCGAACGTCGGGAGAGGTAGTAGAACGTGGGCAAGGTAGCAAAACGAAAGTCACAAGCTAATAAGCACTAGCTACTGCGATCAACAGCGCTGGGTAAACAATGAAGCAGGCCGACGTTCAGGCAAAGTTGTCAGGGCAATTCGAGCCAGAAGAATGTGTTTGAGATGGAAGAGACTGTTGGGATTAGGGTGACGGATTACCGTCTGACTTGGATGCACCGTCGCGCTCGACTCCACATTTCTTGGTGTTGCTTATTGCGCGTCACTTCGGTTGATCTGCGGCCGAATCAGACGCAGCTTGCGGCGGATCGCAACTGACTCAACCTCGCCAGCTGCAGTTGTACCAACTTTGTTACTTCACCAACATACCTGCAGCCATGGATCGATTCCTCTACAAAAGTACTTAAGCTTGTATTTTCATGTATCCGTTAAAATTTGAAGTTCGTGGCACGGTGCTGTTCTCGCAGCACCAAATAGACCTCCTCTATCCCGGATCTGAACACTGGACGAAGCTGTGAGCATGTTGTAATCTGAGCAGTGTACTCGTCGCACTCAACGAGCACTCATCTTCTGTTTCACAGCTTACGGTCACCGAGAGATGTGCGGGTTATGGTCTTATAGCATGAGGCCTGCATAAATCCCTCTCGTGGACCTACCCAACGAGCCATAGCACACCGGACGCGGATGTGACCTTTTCAGTCGCCAACGCGCACTTACATCTGCTATCCTCTAGTGTGAAACTCAAGTCTGTAAGCACTGGCAGCTCAAGTTGCTAATACAGGTCAGGTACCAGACTAGAAAACATTAAAATTCATGTGCTATCTAATAGCCGCCGTTTGACCTGAACAAACTTAAATGTACGTGCGCACATAGTATCGAATGATAAATATCAGCCTGGACCCATTAGTAAAGCATAGATGTCAATTTAACATGTAACGACCACTTGACATGTCCATAAGAACATGGCGAGTGCTCGCCTTAGCACCTATCAGACTATAAAAAGACATACCATTATGCTCTACTAGGATGAGCCTTGAAGACCGAATGCAATCTTCAACGCAACCCCACGATGAGACTCTGCCCATAGCTTAGCATAGGATAGTAGAACTATTGCATCCCTGCCGTCGGGCAAGAGTCTCTTCCGCCGAAGCGTGATATAAAAAGTATCGAGTTTCTTTATCTAGGTGATGGATCCCATGACATTATTGTAGCAAAGGCAACATTCTAATCGGTTCCTGCTTGGAAACATCTTGATGCTAGTGCCAAGGGCAGCCGGAGGAGAACAAGAGATCTTAGCTTCCGCGTGGTTTATTTGAGCTGTAGACCTTGGCAAGTCTTGTTCAGTTGTTGTATAGTAAAAACAATGATATAAACAAACTACCAAGACGCAAAACACGTTGTTTATTAGCAGCCATCGTTTTGACTGCCTCTATCCGATCGCCAAGAGGTGATAAGTGGGCCCGGCAAAACATGGTGCCGGACCCACTTTAAAGTTTTTAGCTTCGTCCAGCTCGATACAAGATCAGCTCTTCTTCATCTTCTCCCAACAAACTGCATGTCGCTCTTCGCGTCTCAACGCGGGCTAACTAACACCAGCACCTTCGCGCTCTGTAGCTGCTTTCGTAAGTCTTACTGCTTTTTTCTTCCGCCTCCCCACCCCCTACACCATGATGAAAACCATTCCACATTCGCAGTTTCCACGCTAGCCATCGATTGAACCTACTTTAGATGGTCAATGAGCGCGAATACCTTCCTTGGATGTCTGATCCGCTTCACACATATACATGTTGTCTTGACAGAGTTTCTGGGGCTGTTGCTAACAGAACCCGTAGATTGTAGATTGCCTGCACCTTCTCGTACTAGAGAAATGATCGTCGAGTTCGGAAACTTAAATGTCAACAGTCGCATTGTCACGGTGCAAGATTTGGAAAGCACATATAAATGGAGTATACATTTGTTCATTCAAAACTCAGATAATTACTACCAAGAAATAATCCCATTCTCTTTCTTCATCTCTTCACTCCTAGCCACCAGTGGCTTTTGATTGTCATGATGCGTGTTACCGACCGCACCCAATACGCCTGTTGTTCTATGATATGCTGATGAGGGTATCAAATATGCTTTGCACTCTTGTATCGGTCGCTTAGAGCATGAAGAATGTAAAGGCACCAGCCAGACCAGCGAACAGGGCGCTGCCAGCAACGTGAGAGGCAGCACCGGTTGATTGTGGTGCGGATGCGGAGGAAGAAGGTGAGCCAGATGGTTCGGTTGATGTGCTGTTCTCGCTCTCGGTCAGGTTGCCGCCAGTACCAGCGGTGGATGACGGCGAGACGTTGCCAGTGGCAGCCTTTGCAGCAGTCTTGAAAGCCTCGAGTGTCCTGGCACCAGATTGACTAAAGGATGTTAGTGGAAGGAAACTTGTGAAACACTAACAGTTGTGACTTACGGAGGGTTGATGACACCGACCATGCCGTTTTGGCAGTGCATGCCCTGGGTGCAGTAGAACCAGATGGGAGCCGAAGCATTGGTAACCTCGTATGTGAAAGTGGTCGTAGCAACCTTCTCGGCATCGGAAGTAGGCACGAATCCGGACCAGAAGCCGTTGGACATGGGCTGGCAAGGGTTGGCAAAGGTGGCCTGGGCGACAGAGTGGTTCTTGGGCCAGAACTTGAAGGTGACGGTGTCACCCTCAGCAGCCATGATGCTGTCGGGCTTGAAGACCAGGTTGCCAGCCTTGTCACCAACGGCGACGGTGTGCTCAGCGGCGAGAGCGGCGCCAGCCATGGCGGAAGCAGTGAAGATGGTGGAGAAATGCATTATGATTGGTTGAGATGGAAAGAGACTAGCTCGTTTTGGTGATTAAAATAATGCGTGAGAAGGGTGGAATATGAGATGGAATGTAATTGGTACTGAGAAGTGATGAACGTGGACCTGCCTACCGAGAAAGTCTTGAGATGAGCACATTTGCGAGGGTTATATAGCATGGAGATGGAAACAGTTGCCGCCAACAAAGCGGGAAAGTCGGCCTGCGCAGTCAAGGGCATGAAGCCTTCGAAACCCCAGGCGTCACAAAGGCATCCTTTTCTTAGCGCCTTAGCCATTTAAACACGATTCCGGGGAAACATAGGGGTGGGCGCAGGGCATGGCTACTGGCCCCTTCGGCGCTTCAATTCAGCCACTCGCCACTCGGAAATGCCTTTCGGGCGCGTGGCCGTGTGGCTGTGGCAGTTTGAGGGCTACGAGTACCGCAAGTAGAGAGGTGTAAGCGCTGCTTTTCGCGGCAGTCATGTTTCTGACCAAGGGATGAAACTTGGCCGTGAACCATGATGGAACAGAAGATGTTTGGGATACCTGCGCACGGACACCCAAACGGCTGCCACCTGGATGACATGCAATTCGACGGGCATGACAACGGCTCATGTTAAACGTCGCCGTGTCCAGAGCGGACATGCCATTACATGCCTAAGTACATAACTGCCAGGCCGTCGCAACTGTTAACTGACAGTCGTTGCTCCAGGTGTAGGAAGTCCGCGGCATTTGCGGAACATGCGACAGAACGCAGAATTTCTCGTCCGGGCTATTCCTACCACGACAACACCTGACATCGGCCGAACATGTCGAATGGCAAGACCACACGTGTTGTCGGATCATATGCTCACGTTGTTTGTCGGTAGCAGAAAAGGGTTACAAGTCGGGCTTCTGGCTGCACTGCACCATTACGGAAACCGAGGGGAATGAGAGGGTAATACGAGGAGGCCGTATACAAGGATCCGCCATCACGAAGAGGAGAATCTTCCACCGACTTCTGAAAACGAGGCTGCACACAGGGCGTGCGTCCATCCGTGCGATCCAGAGGGTTACTTAGCTAGCTTTCGGCGGTGAGGATGGAGAACGTCTTTCAAGGGTGCCGTTGCTAGCAGCTATAGGCTTGGCCACGGCAAGTCAGTCAGTCCACCACCTAACAATAGCCTTCAACGGTGTACCTCACCGCACAGTAGTACCACGTTACCATGGCTAGTAGTAAGCATTAGTCGTATAGCCATGAGATGTAGTATTTGTCCCCGTATTCCGTCTTACAGTCGCCTCTCGCCGCTTGTCGAGAGCCGAAGAGACCCCTTTTTTGCGCGATAACACTGGATCGCATCTGGGAGGCAGTCTTGAATGCGCCACGAGCGCAGGTGGGGTGCAGGATCATTTTATTGATCGCTGGCATCGAATGCCTGTTGCGGCAAGACACAATGCATCCATCCGATAACTTTGGCTGTCTAGCTCGCTTGTCCTGCTCATCTCAGCTAGCGCAAGCCCTTCCCGCTGCGAGTCATCCAAAAATATCACCTTTCTCCGCAGCACCTCTCGTGTCCATTGTACGCTATGATCTCATTCATCTATTTTTCTACAAATCCTGCCATTCCATGGTCAGATGGTCGCACTGTTGCAGTTAGTATAGTGGAAAAAGTAGGCTAGACCTGGCAGTTTGCTCGCATTCCGCCCTGCACCGCCCGTGCCCAACTGGCAATGTAACGGGAATCCACTAGTCATGTAGCGGGCAGGAGCGGAAGGCTATGAATTGGTAGAGTGGAGGCATCGTCATGTCAATTGCTATAAAGGACATGCAAGTCACTCGTCCAGAGTATCATCACCAGCACTCAGCTTCCATCATCACTACAACATCTAATAACCACTCTTCAGCTCTACGCCTCAACTCTCCACCTTAATCTAATCACCAAACCCACCCAAAGCCATCACCATGAAGTTCTTCTCCGCCGTCTCCGCCGCCGTTCTCGGCTTCTCCAGCATGGCTTCCGCCATCACTGGTCAGTAGTACTCTTACAGAGCACTGTGAAAACTTGAATACTAACTCCTCACAGTCAGCTACGACACTGGTTACGATGATGCCGGCCGCTCCATGAACGTTGTCTCCTGCTCTGACGGAGCCAACGGTCTAGCTAGTCGCTTCCCCACCCAGGGCAGCCTTCCTCGCTTCCCTCTCATCGGTGGTTACCAAGGCATTGCTGGCTGGAACAGCCCTCAGTGCGGTACCTGCTACGGTCTCACCTACAACGGCAGGACCATCTACGTCCTTGCTATGGACCACACTGGCGCCGGCTTCAACATTGCCCAGGCTGCCATGAACCAGCTCACCAACGGCCAGGCTGCTGCCCTCGGCCGCATCGACGCTCAGTACCAGCAGGTCGCTGTCAGCAACTGCGGTCTTTAAATCATGAGCGTTGTGCACCATTACACAAAAATAGAAGAGGTGGAGAAATGACAGCGACGAATATGCAATAATGTTTATATTGGCTTTGAATACTTGGCATAGCGCTTGCTTCATACAGCATACAATGGCGTTTACTGTATATACACACTCCTTAGTAACGTAATCGAAATAGTAATCTACTTATGAAATGACTGGTTCAATTTGCAATGTGATATGGATCTGACTAACATAAAACTTACAATTAAGTCGGTTTCGGAGTTGAGAATGAAAAGATGTATGGTAGGATAATCTTTGTATTTCGCATCTAAGTCGAAAGAGTGACGAAGATAGGAATTCCTGAGAGTAAACCCAATAGCAACTGGAACGTGTTTATGCGGGAGAGGAAATAAAAAGGATCACGAATAGCTGTTAGAATCAAACTGGTCATTGAACCTCTCCGCTCTCTGAAAACGATTGCAAGGGTATTCATCCTAAGCACCAAACCACTACAGGAGACAAAAACGAAAAGAAGAAAAAAGAACAACAGACACGTACTGGTATCAAATAACCCCCAAAACGGGGACTGCATCTCTACATTCGCAAATCAAAACAACCCAAAAGTTTTCTAGCCTCAGCCAACAAACCACTGCAGCAGAAAAAGAAAACGAGATACGAGAAAAAAAGTAACCACACCGTTGACGTAGCAAAAAAAAAGCAACCAAACCCAGCCCAAGAAACAACGCATACCGAAGAACAAACTAGACCACCCACTCTCGATTGGTACACAGAGCATCACGCAGCTGCGAAGCTTTCACTAAGCCCGAGCCGAGCAATGCTTAATTCATCGAACAAGCAAAATTGATGCATTGTTCGTAAAGGGTTACCTGTATGACCAGATCATACATGACCCCACCTCCCCTGGTCCCTGGGTCGTTTGTTCTCCGCACTGATAACGTAGCTTGTGAGTTATTACAACGTTATCCAATATGTAATGCTGCTGTGCATGCAGAATAAGTCTATTTTTACGACAAAAAGGGTTTAGCATACACACATGTGTGTGTGTGTGTGTGAATGTGTAGCTTATCAAACGTATCCCTCTCGCTCTTTGGTAGTTAATTCAATCTTCCTTCCAGGTCTTACTTACCAAGACTCAGCTTTACGTTGCAAATCTTTTGTATTCATCTGAGCGATAAATTGCTTACCAAAGACCATATATACATTCTGTTCTTTACGATCAATGAAATCTGATTTCACGTCTAGATAGTCAGCGCAAAGTCCCACACACCAACTAGCGCATTCCACTCCCTCCCCGTTATCTTCTACCCTGAGTAATTTTCGCATCGTTACCAAAAAAAAAACCAATATTACCCGCATGCCCTAATCCTCCTGCATGACCGCACTAGCCACTATAGAAACCAACGTTACTCGCATAAGGCGAGAACATTCCAGGGAAGATAAGGAGGAAGATAACCCTAAAGGGAGGAGGCGGGTTAGGGGGGGGGGTTGAGGCTGAAAGTACTAGTGTCGTAGCTAGCAACTTAGTTGCATTGTACTAGCGTCTGCAATCAAAGGGGAGAAAGCGAGGAAGCGAGAGGGAGAGGGAGAGAGGCAGGGCAAAGGTAAACGCCCCTCCCCCGGGTGGAAATCTGGTACTCAATGCGCCATCAGATCCACGCTTCTACTTCCTCGGGAAGACATTCTAGCTGCTAGGCAGTGGCAAGAATAGTGTTGTAAACCGTTGGAATCGAAACGTCAACCCCCATGATATCGGTGAGCAAGAAGAGCTGCATAGATCTGGGGGTCTAGAAAGGCGGAGAAAAGAAAGATCGGGACAAGGAAGATCCTTCCCGCTGTTCTTACAGTACCATGTCGTCGGGTCATGTACGTGGCAGAAGAGGGCGTCATTCAACGTCATTACATGTGGCAAAGGCAAAGACCAAAAAAGGGAGCGAGATAGAGATCGAGAGATTGTAAAGGAACCAAGAAAGTAGTGTGTGACGTATAGCTGGTGTATTTGGGTCACAAGCCTATCTAAGTTTACGCGACCGGTCCCTTCTTTCACCAAGTCATCATAATCACTAAACCCTTCCCCCCTTTCTAAGTAGTAGCAAACAAAGTAGGTATCTATGGCGAAAACCAAAATAACCCCCAAAAGGAAGGATGGGAAAAAACAATTCTTGGTATATTGCTGGTAGAACTTTTGGGGAGTGAGAGAGATTCATGGGTGCTTGCGTTTCCATCAATCTCAAACAGCTACGGCCTGCATAGCAGATCGAAGACCTTACGGTCATGGTATCTATTATAAAAAACAGAGGAGCAAAAAAGCCCATGTTAAAAAAAAGGGGAAAACATGGGAAAAGAAATGAACATTTGTTTTGTCTAGACGTGACGAGGTGATGAGGCGAGTAATCGACCAAGACTACCGCTGGCAACCGAGGGTTCGGGAACGGGTGACTTTGCGTAGACAATCTCGCCTTCGATGGTGCTAACTGAAGTCCTGGATACGGCGGGTGACTTGTGCGAGTACGACTTGGGACTTGAAGGAGCAGTCACAGGTGTGACAAGATCGATTGACTTTCCACCTCCATATGATCCGTTGCGGGACGGCTTGGTCCTGGGAGGAAGAGGGCGTGTGGTAGCAGGCGTATATGGCAGCGAGTAGCTTACGGAAGAAGCTGGAGTATGTGACAGCGAAGGGGCAGCGCTAGTGCTGTACTGTGATGTTGATGCACGGTTGTAGCGGGGTCGGTAGGCTCGCATGCTATCAGGTGCATAAGTGGGTGCCGATTGAAACTTGCGCAAGTATTTTGATGCGTCAGACTGATAGCGGTCATCGGTGTTATCGTCCGAGGATACATCGGAGAAGGCACATGACGAGCGTTTTGAGTCGGGCTGGGTGGGGGAGCGCTGGGGAACAATGTCACGGAAGGCAAGGTCGTCAAATGTGAAGTTTGCAAAAGGAGTGGTTGGCGGCGAGTAATGATCGTAGTAGTAGTTGAGGCTCTTTTCCGCGTCTTTTTTCTTGCAGCTGTGTGTATACACGTTAGCAAACATGGTCTGTGCGCGATGGGGCTGTCAGGACGAGGGTGTCATCATCATACCTTTCTGAGCAGTAGAGCACGGTGTTGCTTGGAACAACAATTTGCTTCTCGCAAACAGTGCTGCATAGGTGGTTAGTATTGGGAATAGATGGCAGTGATGAGCCAAGGACATACCAGTAGTTCAAGAAGCTCACTGCCATTGAGTCTTCGTCGTCGTCGTCGACGGCGAGGTCGGCGTCTTTGGAGGGAGCGACTTTGGAAGCAGCCTTGGTCCCGTGGGATTGCACGCGCTTTGACAGAGGCCGAGAGGGCCGTGCGTGCGGCGGCTGCGACTTCTTGGATTGATGGGACAGGTGACGAACGTGATGCGTGGCCATGGTGGAGGCGGAAGAAGTTTAAAAGGGCTAAATGCCAGCGAGTTGATAATCGCGCACGGTGCGCGATATTTTTACAGGCTGAAGACGACCAAGCGAAAGAAGCGGTGACACCGGCCGCCCAGTTCCCAGCTGGCTGATATGACGGAAGGTTCGTGCGTGGCTTTGTTTAGAACCCCTTATCGCCTTGTGCACTGCGCCATCGACTTAGCCAGGAACAACGATATTAGGACTTGCTATCTAATACGAATTGGCGCGCAGAGCCGCCGTCATCGGGCAGCAGGGCAGCAGTGTGTGTGTGTGGGAGGTGACGAGGGCAAGAATGGGCAGCTGCGTCATGCCCAAAAAAAAAAGAAGCAATGACTTATGTAGGCGGATAGTATCTGTATGTACTTACACTGAAGGAGTTGTCTCCGGTCCGGATGCGATCTGCGGACAGGGCTGCCGACGGGAGTGGGAGGGTGGAACACTGGGTGGGCTGGGGCTGAGTGGGCTTTGGGGCGTTGGGGCTTTGGGGGGGAACGATGAGAGAGACAGAGCCGAGTATTTCCTCGAGGCCAGCGGCTTTCAGCGGCAGTGGAACAAGCAACGGGCCCGCGAGCTGATAACAGAAATGATAACGACGGCAACCAGAGCACGAGGGGGACGACGCGGTCAATAAGTAATTACGAGGCCGGCCTGTGCAAAACCCACGCCCAGTTCTAGAACGCTGCGATTGACGACGACAACGGCCCTAGTTGCACCGTCGGGATACGGCTGCTTGGGTGTGTGGGGAACGATTCGTGATAGCCATCACGACAGACCCGTTGCCGTGATAGCATTCCAGCACGCAATGCCGCCGCCGTCTGGGCGCTGACTCCCCGCCCGTCTGCAACCCCCCACCCGCATCCACACACGCTGCCTCAGACTCAGGCCCCGTCTCGTCCGGTGTGCGTACAATCGTCGTAGCGGCCAATCCTGCGCCCGTAGCCCTCACGCTCTGCGCTGCCCTGCACGGCGCTGCACACCCGTCCAGCAAATGGCGCTCCGAGCCACACCCACACGCAAACCAACGCCCATCAAGGTCCACGCTGCGCCGCCGTGGCCTGCCTCTGGTAGCGCCGCTCCCCTTACTTAGGTACTCGTTCACACCATCCCACCGTCTGCGAGCGCCTGCCTATCGGTGCTACTACACCACGCCCAATTCCAGCGTGCTGTCCATATTACGTGCCTGCTCAACGCAATGAAGCCATATTGCGAATCTTCGCCATGTCGGCCCAATGGGGTAATCCGGTGCTTTGCGGCACCCCCTCCACCCATCACCACCGCACCCTTCGCTTGTTTGCTTATCCGCGACCACCCATGTATGCACCTCCAAGTGCACCTATCGCCGGATGACTAGGCTGCCACACCTCCCTCTCTTGCCTTGCCCACAACTCGCTGCCAGCCCGTTGCGTTTGACCGGCCCTCTGACTGTGCATAGCAAAGATGCGGGTCCTATTTTGTTTTCTACTCGCGTATAGTAGCTACCTCCCTTAGCGGCCGCGCAGCAAAGGCCCGACAACCACAGCCTACTCGCCTATCCGCTGTCCCAGACATAGTGAATCATCAAAATTTTTGTCCTCTCCCGATCCTGAAACCTTGCCGCTGCCGATAATCCACAATATTAACACCGTACGCGCACTTCAATTCGTACGCACCTCGCATGTGACGGGCAAGACTCTTCCCCTTCGCAATCCATGTCATATCACACAGCAAACAGGTTATTTGTGCTCTGGCCGCTTGCAATTCTCCAGATCTGGATCGGCGTTGATGTTGGATAAAACGGGCCTTCCTGGATATGCTCAGGCACCAGCCGCCACTCAACCCGTTCGAAACTGAACCTGTTCCGCTCTACCCCACAAAAGTCAGCAAACATCGCACCCAATGTCGTAACCCCGACCGCATAATACCACGCAGGGAGACCCACCACACGCCTTCAAGAAAGTCTCGAACGTCTGCTCGTTGCGGATAGTCGCAGAAATAAAAACTAGGAGCGCCGGGTTCAGGTCGAAGAATTCTCTCAAAGTCGAAACCAAGCGTGGAATCACCGACTTGTCATAGGTCTGCAGCGCTGTCAAACCCACTTCTCCGCGACACCGCCGTCATGGTAGCTTACCACGTCTGCTCCTATTACAACGTCTGGAACCTCCATTCCGTAGTCTTCTGAAAATGTTGTTGCGTCGACTGGATAGCCCCACTTGAGTGCTGCTGTACGCACTTGACAGCTAGAATCGTCATCGACATCGACATCGAGCCCGTTCAGAAAGAGATTGGTCTTGATCGCATCCACCACCGCCTCATCGCCATCCGTGGACACGATACCAGCTACGCCCAGGTGCTTCGCACACAGTATGGATAGCATACCCGTCCCCGCACCAAGTTCAAACACCCGTTTCTGATTGATGAACACGTGGCCAGGCTCGGATGCAAGGTAGGATCCGAGCAGTAAAGCGGCTTCCCACGTTCGCAGACCCGTCGTTCCAGACGAAGAAATGACGGAACGGGCCTCCAATAGCGTCACGGCACGCTCACCGGAATCGCTGTCGTGAGTCGACTGTTGGGGGAACGAGTACGTCACAAAGGCTTTCTGCTGAGCGGCATCCGTTTCAGAAGGTAAGCTGGCCACAAGTAAAGTTGTCATTGCTTCCATGATATCATCTGAGATTTCCTATAACAAGGTAGGAGGGGCAAGTCAGCGGATGCTGCAACAGGTTGATTCCTGTACATGAAATATCTTTTGGTAAGGTACATGGCTGTACACAGCAAAGGCAGGAATCACAGTGAAGAGATAGGAGACCATACATCCTCCTCAGGGTCTGTCATGGACCGCTCGAGTTTCCCGACAAGCTCCTTCAGAACCCTAAGCTGGTAGCGAGCCGGTGGTGGCGAGGAAATCTTGGATGGATCGAACAAGTTGCCGAACAGCCATGCCTGCACCAGGGGCCTCTTCAAGGTTGCATCGTTCGGCCATCTCAGCTGTTGTGGCTCGACCAGTTGGAAGTACTGGCGTTGCAGGACGCGCAACTGCGCCAGCTGTTCAGGGTTTTCCATAGCGGGGGTAGCGTTGAGGATAGTCTGAATAGCCTTTTTGAAAGTTCAACTAGTTCAGCGCCAAGTGTAAAAGACCTGCAGGCTCATGGGTGACAATCAGCAGTCGTGTTCCTGCCCTTCGATTGCTTACCTAATTTTGCAGCGGGGCGTCTTGGCAGTCTAAGCGAGGCAGGCGCACCGCCGACCGCCGACACGACGCACCGCAAATTCGACATCTCTATCCCGCCGCCAGCTACTAACCACAGCGAATCGACAAACAGCAGGATCGATCTCTGTCCAGTACGTGCAACTTGCAAGCCTGCTCGTCCTACCGTCATTTGTGAACCGACGTCTAACAGCCGTCGCTCCAGGTCGAACTTATCCATCATGGCCGACTCTCAAGTTACCCTGCGCACGCGCAAGTTCATCCGCAACCCTCTTCTCGGACGCCGTCAGATGGTCGTGTAAGTGCAAACGACACCGAAAAAAAAATAGCAATTACACCGGACAAGGTGATTGTGGAAAAGGGAATTGATGAGTCTGACGGGAATTGTGTACAGCGACGTCCTCCACCCCAACCGCGCAAACGTTTCCAAGGACGAGCTCCGTGGCAAGCTCGGTGAGCTTTACAAGGCCAAGAAGGAGGATGTTTCCGTCTTCGGTTTCAAGACACACTTTGGTGGTGGCAAGAGCACCGGCTTCGCTCTCATCTACGACAGTGCCGAGGCCATGAAGAAGTTCGAGCCCCGCTACAGGCTAGTACGATACGGCATGGCCACCAAGGTCGAGAAGGCCAGCAGGCAGCAGCGTACGTTTCCCTCGCCGATACCCTACATGGTCTTGTGGATCAAGCAATGGTTCTATGAACAAAGGCCCATGGGGTAGAAGGATTAGAAAAACAAGAGATGACAAAAGGACATGAATATACTGACTAGGGCAAACAGGCAAGCAACGCAAGAACAGGATGAAGACTTTCCGAGGCACAGCCAAGGCCAAGGGTGGCGCGAAGAAGGAGAAGAAATAAGCGGCTGGAGTGGGCTGCTGCTGACGATGATGACGATGATGATGACTGGTACAAAGGTCATTGTTTGGGGGGTCGAGAGTGGCGGTTTCTCTGGAACTACTACTGTTCCGCCTGCTGCGGTTTCTTCATCATGGTGGGAACGGAGTTGCGTCTGCGGGCATGGGCATGTTTAGCTACCATTGCCTGGAAAACTCTTGCGGATGGACACGACAAGACGGATGGCGTTTGAGATGAATTGTCTGCTAACCATCAATGCATATCATGGACTTTACGATCCTCCAATTGATTTCGTCACCTGGCCCCTAACCCCATCTTTTTTTTGTCACTTTGCTCGTGTGCAATTTGTATATGTGCGTGGTTTTTTTTGGGCTGGTACGAAAAGGTGATTGGTTATATCATTGTGATGTTGATGCTACTGTGAGCAAATCTATATAATACAGACTAAGAATTTTTCTACTTTTTTTTTTAAACCTTTCTACTTGTTTCTTTTACGACGGAGCACTACTGGCTTCAGTCTTGATTGGGGCTGGACTCTGGTGTTGTGGTTGTTGAGCACTCATCACTGGTGTTGTGGCTGCACCTCGCTGTGCCTCACCACTTGACTGTTGTCCCTGTGTGCGTCCTTGAACCGGAGTCTGTACCTGTCCCTGTTCTCTTGCCGCCCCATTTCCAGTCGCATCTGCTCCAGCTGGTGTTTTCCCCTGCGTAGGCGTCAATGGCGGAGGCGGCATGTTCTTCTTTCCCGACCTGGGGCTCGACATTTCCACAAAGCGACGAGGCACATTCTTAGCGGGTGGCATGCCCAGAAATCCTTTGCCGCCCATACTTTCCAGTGGCTTTGCTCGGCCTCCTACATAACAGCCCAGATCGCCGCTCCATACGAAGCCGCCGCCGACAACGCCACGGAGCACACCAAAGGCGCGCGCATCCCGGTATGCAATGCCCGTTTCTGGGTCGCGGTATCGGGCAATCGTGTTGGTAATAGGGCATAGCTTTTGACCTGGCTTGAGCACTGGCTCTGCATCGGCCTTGTGCGCAGCGTTCTTTCTGGGCTGCTTGGGAGGCGCAATGAGCGTTTGCTGGATGTAGTTTGCAGCTTCTGTGGGAGTCCAGTTGAAGAGTGCTGTGTAAAGTTGTACCAGTGCTGATTTGTCCTTTTCCTTGAGAAGTGAAGCACTAGTTCTTGCTCTTGAAGATGTTGGGGCCGGCGCTTCGAGGTTGGGGAAATTGGAGAGGATGAGCAGGTTTCTGAGGGCTCGGCGGATGGTTTTGCGGCGCGGTGGTGCAGGCGGCAAGACGGGTTTTTGGAATTGGGCAAGCATAGCTTCGGAGCCGATTAATGGGTTACCGTTGCTTTGTGGCATTGATGGATCGTTGAGTGGGGGCTGTAGTGCTTCTGAGAACGAGGGCTGAGGGACTGGCTGTTGCTGTTGGAATGGAGATGCCTGAGTAAAAGGATTCGGCGGGAGATCACCAGGCAGTGTTTGGGATTGTTGATTTTGAGCAAATTGGTCAATGCCGAAGAGGAATGACGAATCTTGGCTAGTGGGTGCGAACATGACATTGCTTGCCATTGACATGCCATGTGAGCCCATGAAAACATCTCCGCTTTGAGATGCTGCTGCTGTCCACGGCAACTGTAGTGACTCTTGCTGCACTGGTAACGTCGTGGGTATAGGAGGCGTATGGGATGTCCTCATTGGAGACTGGATTTGGGCTAGGGGGCCGAATACTGGTTGACTGTCCTCTGCATGGTTTTCAGATGGTTGCGTAGGGTTTTCTGTAGGGGGGTTTGTCTGCTCTGCTTCGGACTCTGGTTGAGCGATTGCCGCTTCTGCAGCCTCGATCTCCTTGTTGAATTTTTCTTCAAGTTGCTCCGGGGTTGGCGCGTCTTTGCCAGTGTACTTGAGCTTGTCATCCACCCAAATGCTTGGCCCGCTGTAGTAGCGATAAAAGGGCCCATCAATCTGGCGGTTCTTTAGGGCATCTATTTTAGCCTGCCTCTCAGCTGCCCTTGCTTCTTCGGCCTCCTCCCACCTGTGCAATGTCTTCTTATTTATGCGCTCGTTGCGGGCGGCCTCAGCGAGCCTCTCGGCTTGCGTCAAAGGCTTCTCCTTGGCCTTTAGTTTTCGCGCCTCAGCAGCCTTCATCATGGCCAGAGTGTCATCCCGCCGCCGGTCCTTCTCCTTGAGCTTTGCCAGCGTGGCGTCCTTGTTGGCGACTGTCTGCTTCCGGTTGGACATCCGGACGGGACCGTCCTCTTCGGTGGGCAGCCATGATGCGCGTTCCGACTTCTTCTTGGGCCGTGGCGGGGCATGTGTAGGAGACTGGGTGCGGGGGACGTCAAGCTTGACTCTCTTGTGCGCAGCGGCAGCGCTTCTCGCAGCGAAGGGATTTGTTGCGGCTTTGCGCTTCTTGTTCCTTTCTTGCCGCTCGGCCCTGCGCAGCTCCTTCTCGCCCGCGTCGTCATCGTCATCAGCGCCGCCATCTTCGTCCTCGGAGGATGACGAGTCTAGGTTGTAGTCGTCGTGCTCATCTACCTGGTCGCCTTGGAACTCCTCCTCGTCGGGCGCCTCATCCCATTCCTCGCCCCATTGCTCGTCCTCGGCGGATTGCGCGAGCAGGGTGGACATGCGGTTGCCGGCATTGGATCGGCGGGCACGCGTCGTGACCATGAGCTCGGCGGGGGCTTCATCGTCGCTGTCATTGTCGGAATGTGGAGACGGGTCGCGGGGAGGAGAGGGTGGTGGGGCGTGTTGCATTGCGATGTTGGACGCGGCCTCAGACATTATCGGTGGTGAGTTGAAAGGCAGGCACGAGGGTTGGCAGGGAAGGTGCAAGCGAGCAACGATCAATCACGGCTAGGGCCTGAGGGACAATGAGCTGAATTTGGAAGGGCGACGTGTCTTCCAGAATAGTTCCATGAGACAGTATGAATCATTGGCTGGGCTAATGCAATTATGCGTGCCGGGGCATTTTGTTTCAAGGACCGTTGTTGGGGAGGGTTGCCGCAACGGTCGGTGGTGATGGGTGGGCGGGCGGCACGCAAGTGGACGCGACGGGTGATGAGCGATGTGCAATGGGCAATGGGCGATTCGGGCAGGCCGCCAACACCAATGCAGCGGGTAGGGGACAGCGGCTGGGCCTGACTCGGATCGGAGAGCAGCGACGACGAAGACGACGACGACGATGCCAGCGAGCGCGTATGCGTAAGTATGCGATTGATGGGCAACGGCAGTTCCCAGGGCCCGCAGCATGTCACTGGCGCCGAGTCTCCTGGAGAGTGCATCTCGCTGCCGGCTTGTCTATGTGCAGCACATGTGGGCTAGTGGTAATCAATGCTCTAAGGTATTATGCCCCATCGTGTGGCAGTCTGACACGCGCTCCAGCAAGGGCGCTCAAGCGTAGTGCACTTGGCTCGCCCGTCCAGCAGGCCCGGCAGCGGCAGCGAGTCCTGAGAGCGGTCGAGAGCAGGTCGAAGGGCGCTGAGCAGTTGGTGAGCGCGCGGCGTGGTTGACAAAGTTTCATGGCCCGCAACTGCACAAGATTATCGTCTGGCTGGGCGGGGCCAATCAGCGGGTGCAGCCACAAGAGGCAAACCAGAGTCCACGTCAGATACTCGACTGACGGCCTTTCTCGACGCGCCTCTGTGTTTCAGACGCTGCGGGCATGCGCTGCACTCTTCCGCGGCCATCCAGGCGGGCCTTGTCCACGCCAGAGGGTGACAGCCCCTGAAATCTGTCCAAAAGCAATAAGCTGCAGGTGTGCAGTGATGGTAGAGATAGTCTTGGTAGTCGTGTGTGTGTGGTCGGTAGTATGTAGGCGTAGTAGTAGGAGGAGGAGGAGTCGGCCTAGGCGTAGTACAAGAACGAGAGAGAGTGGTAGTAGAAGAGCAGCATCAGAAGCAACACAATCCACCTCTATCTATCTATATATCCCTCTCTCCCTCCCCCCCTCGTATCCTCGTCCATGCAACCGCGCCCAGCACCAGCGGCAGCTTCACCACCGTCCAGCCCAGCAGCACCAGTACAGCACCAGCACCGCAGCCGGCCGGCCGCCCGCATCGTGGCCGCAACCTGTAACGTGCCTGCTCTGCCAGCCCACGCCCAATCAAGCTAGACCGCTCGTCTTCCTAGCCTGGCTCCCCATTTCTATCAAGCGAAACCTCACCCAAACCCTCCCACCGCGCATCATCATCCCATTGCTCATCCCTCTCTCTCCTTCCCCCCTCCTCCTCGACACCCTCTAGTGGTCTCTAGCTACATTGGCCATCCTCCATGAGCTCGAATGCTTAGTCGGCCTTCTGCTTAATCCCTATTACTTCTGTTCTCCAGGCACTCCGGTGATCTGTCTATTCCGCCCGCCTGCTGTACAGTTCCACTCCCCATAATCCCACCCCTCTCCCCACACACAGAGGCCCGCGACCGTCCCTCGACTGCGCACTGCCGCTCTCGCCCGTCACTCCTTCTCGACGCCCCGCCGTCCCTCTAGTCGACGGCTCCACTGCCTCTGTACATAAACGCCCCCAGCTGCTCTTCGCCTCGCCCTGCGCTCTCGCCTAGTTCAGCTCGCTCCTCCGCACTCGTCTTGTCAGCGTTGGCCCCCCCGCTGCAACGTCGCCCGAATCCGGCCTATACTCGGCGCCGAATTGAAGCATCGCGAGTTCACTCTAGCCATTGCCGGCAATCGCGCACTATCCGGACTGGATCCATTCGCCGTCGTTGCCTCAGCCCCTCGGCATCGCCCTACCCACATTGCACACGCTTGCCCTGAGCCGAGCCGAGCCTCTGCTGGAACTAATCCCTCTGCCTCACATTCCTTTGGCCGGCACCAACCTGCGTTTTTCTTTTTGAAAACAATTACCCTGGCTTTTGGTAACCGAGTCATCACGACCGCCTTTTCCCGCATTAGATTATTGCCGTTACAACAGGGTCTGTAATCCATAATGGCTCCTCCCTCCAACCGCTCCGACCACCACATCAACCTCAACTATATCCCTCAGTTGCCACAGCCCCCGCTCTCGGGCTCTTCCTCGACCGGTAACACGTCCCCCGTAGAGCCTCCCAACAGTGGCTCCCTCCGCTTCTCTGGGAACCCCTCGAACCCATTGGGCGCTGCAGCCGCCAGCACCAGGCTGGGCGCAGGCTCCCCATCGCACGAATATGGCGGTAGACTATTTTCCAAACGGTTTGTCGCATCTTGAAACAAGGCACGACTCGAGCTAACGCAATCACAGTGCACGTGAGATCCAAGCACAAGAAGGCTTGAATCCGCAGATGTGGGGCCCTCCTACCAGTGGTAATTCGACTCCGTTGCGCGAGACCATTCCAGAGTCTCCCAACAGCGAGAACCTGAGCTTCCCAGACTTCAACAATTCTGCGCCAGAGACGGTTTCGGCTGCGCCCACGGGTCGCCGTGCCCGTGCCGGCACGCTTCCTTCGCGCTTCTCGCCTTCTGCTGCGCCGCCGGGCCTCATGTCCGCCTCGTCACTCCTCCCAAAGAGCTCGCGACCGACTCCCTCCACCAGCCCCTTTAAGCCTGGCCCAGGTACACCCACCGATACTTCAAGCTTCAACGCTCTTGGATCTACAAATGCTGCGGCCAAGTCTGCATTGCTCTCGCGCCTTCGTGCGGGCTCAATGCCTCAACGACCGGGCTACCTCCAGCCCTCTGTGTCTCCTTTCGGTAACCCCATCTTTTCCAATGGATGGTCAAACAGCCGCGACCGCAGCAGCACCCTGCAAAGCATTGCTTCGGTGCCCTCCAACGGACCGGGCTCCCCAAGGTCCTCCTTCTCTCGTGACTCCCTTGCAGACACGGATGTCAAGACTCTTGACTACCTTGGTTTGGTCGACACTCCTCAGCCTGCAAGAGCTACTTTGGCCCCCTCAGACATTGAGCTTCTGCTAGAAAGCCAGCGAAATGCAAACAGCCACAGTACCAACAGCGCAAACCGCTTCCGCTCTTACTCTGTCAATGCAAAGGAAAAGTACGCCGAGGACGAGGAGGATCAGTATGGCGGCTACAGTGGCGCCATGACTCCTGCTGAAGCAAACGCACTGCTCATTCATGAAGCTGTCCGCCAGCACAACCTCGAAGTCCAGGCATTTGCCAACATTGCTTCCAATGCACGCCCCAGAGCTCGCACCGCCGGTGTGCTTGACGCCCCCTCGCGAGGCGCAATGCGTTCTTACTTGCCTGCCATGGGACGCTTTGACAACGGTATGGGCTCTGGTGACATGACAGAGGATGCCGAGTACAACCTCACAGAGGCTGTCAAGAAGCTTCATCTGCCAGGTTCCAACTTGGGAGACGACGGAACTTTGGAAGGACCCACTCGATCGCTGTGGCTTGGCAACATTCCCTCTTCAACCACCGTCTCATCGCTACAGGTCATCTTTGCTCAGTATGGTAACATCGAATCTACACGCGTTCTTACCCACAAGAACTGCGGTTTTGTCAATTACGAAAACCTCGAGAGCGCCGTCCAGGCCAAGTCTACTTTGAACGGAAAGGAAATCTTCCCTGGTGCTGGCCCTGTGCGCATTGGCTACGCTAAGATTCCAAGTGCGGCAGCAACCCCCGGTCACAATGGTCTCTTCCCCTCTCCAAGCCCAGATCCCCTCTCCAAGGCCCAGGCTGAAGGTGCGGCTGGTTCTGCATCTGCAGCCAAGTTGAGTACCGTTCCTGCAAATGTGCCATTGACTACTCCGGAGCTCAGCGATATCCGCAACGATATTATTCAAATTGTGAAAGATTTGGGTGCTACCGACGACGAGCAGACGAGCATCTCTGCCAAGGTTGAGAAGGCTGTTCAGTTCAACAACTACGTCGACGAGATACCCTCGGTTGAGGAGCCAAGCCACACTCGCATCCATGATGCCCCCAGATTGCGCGAGATTCGCAAGCGCATTGACAATGGTTCTTGCTCAAAGGAAGATATTGAGAACATTGCCATGGCAATGCTTCCTGAGATTGCTGAGCTGTCTTCTGACTACCTCGGAAACACTGTTGTGCAAAAGCTGTTTGAGTTCTGCGAAGAACCCACCAAGGAGGCTATGCTTCGCGAGATTGCACCTCACCTGGCCAAGATCGGCGTGCACAAGAACGGAACTTGGGCTGCACAGAAGATCATCGATGTCTCCAAGTCCGAAACGATGCAGAAGATGGTTGTCGATGCTGTTCGACCCTACGCCATGGCACTCTTCCTTGATCAGTTTGGCAACTATGTCATGCAGGGATGCCTGAAGTACCAGCAATTTAATGACTTCATTTTCGAGGTCATGCTCGGTAGACTTTGGAATCTTGCGCAAGGCCGATTCGGTGCTCGTGCTATGAGGGCTTGCTTGGAGAGCCACTACGCTACAAAGGACCAGCAGCGAATGGTGGCTGCTGCGATTGCTCTCCACAGTGTTCAATTGGCAACCAACGCCAACGGAGCTCTCCTCTTGACCTGGTTCCTCGACACTTGCACTTTCCCAAGGAGACGTACAGTGTTGGCTCCTCGTCTGGTGCCACACATTGTCCACCTCTGCACCCACAAAGTTGCATACCTCACTGTTTTGAAGATCATCAACCAGCGCAATGAGCCAGAGGCTCGTGATACTATTCTGCAAGCACTCTTCTTCTCGCCAAACGATCAGGTGCTGGAAAGCATCTTGGCTGACCAGAACTGCGGTGCTACCTTGATCTTCAAGGTGCTTACCACACCCTTCTTTGATGAGCAAATCCGTGCCGATGTTGTGCAGAACGTACGCAATGTGCTCCTGCGCATCAAGGCACAACCACAACAAGGCTACAAGCGCCTCATGGACGAAGTCGGCCTTTCTACCCGCGGCGGACCTGGTCCACGTGACCATTCCGCAACTCGACCAGCGTCCAAGGACAGCGTCGCATCTGGAGCACCCAACGCCGGCAACTTCTACCAGGCTCCTCCCCCCGGCTACGATCCTGTCGCACTCCAGCGCACAACAAGCATGGATTCAAACGGCTTTGAGCAGTTCCCAATGGGTGGGTACATGCCAAATATGCCGGGCATGAACAACCAACAGCAGATGCAATACCAGCAGCTCTTGGCCCGACAGGGTCAGTTCTATCCTCAGATGAACGGCTTCCAACCGCCAGCTCCTGGTATGGATGCTTACCGCAACGCCTCACCTGTTGCAGGCCCGGGTAGCTTCAATGGATCACCAATGATGCAACCGGCTAACCTCGCCGGCCAAGGTATGCCGGGCATGTATCCTCCATACGGCATGTACGCGCCACCTCAGCACCAGCAGGCTCCTGGTGGCAACCAGCGACGTGGGAGAGTAAGCAGAAATGCATCCCCTGCGACGAGCATCCGCCGTTAGAATCTTATTGAAGAGATGAAAATGTCTTGGTTTTTGGAAAAGGGGGTTTTTGGGGGGCGTGGTGTAGGATGCCAAAGCCCTCATGCCCTATTTCTTTTCTTTAGATTTTGTGGTGTTGCAAATTGGGGGAAAGCAGTACCATCTTCCTGTATATGATTCGGATCTGTGCACTTATGTATCTGCTGGCGAGCATATTGAAAGAAAAAACAGACGACGCGACCGACATAACACGATACATGTCCACGTTTCTTGATATCAACTCTCCCTTTTTATGTCTACTTTGGTCATATGGATTTTGCTTGGTGTTGGTTGGACAAGGGTCTCTTTTTTTCTTTTTGTATTGTGCAACGAATTCTTCTTATATGTCCACTATCTATCTTCAAAAAAGTGTCTGGCTTCTTTGTGTGATTGTGACATTCTCTCTCCACTGATCTATCGTTGGTGCATCTGTCTTTACTGGGTTTCCTTCTCTTTGTGTTCATTCATTCGCGCGACATGCGTGCAGTGATGTCGAGCTATGCATACTACGAGGATGGTATGTGGAGGTATATATGGAGTAACTTGAAGAAAAAAACATGATATTTAATATGTATAGTTATGTATGTGTAAACAGACAGATTTAGAAAAGTCAGACAGATCAACAGCAAGCAAATTGAACGAGTTTCTTTATCACTTCCACGCACGATGCAAAACACTATGCCTCTATCCAATGAACACAGAGGTAAGAGAGAGGTGAAGAGAAACAAGAAAAGTCGCAACATGCATGTCTTTCGAGTAAGGAGTGGCACACACTCTTCATCCTTCTCAGACATCCAACCGACTAACCATGTTTGCGAGGTCGATCTTAAATCATTGGCAGTGGGGAGGAACGGGCATAAGAAGCACAATTTCAGGTGTGGTGTCATGGTAGGGGCTAAACAGGTCGAGATTCGTGTTTAGTGGGTACGATTTCAAGAGGCTAGAGCACATGATTGTACGTACAGTGGGGAGTAGAAGAGCTGAGTTCTGTGGACTTTTTATCCTCCGCATCGTGGCTGAGCCCCGTTGGTTGTCGCGTTTGGATCATCTGCCATGAGGGGTTGAGGAGGGGTGGATGAACGGCTGGTTGGTAAGTATGTAGTGGTAATTTGGAAGTATGCAAAAGATAATAGGTAAGGTAAGTTAGTTCTGGGGGGTGGGTATATGTATGTATATAGTCGTGCGGTTGATTAGGTATGTTCGACCTACTAGGTTTTATGTACGCGTAAGCTATCCCGCACAAGATTTTCATAGGCACAACTGGTGTTGGAATGACGACCTGAGATGATAGGAGGTTAGCAGATTGTCATGACTTCGCATTCGTGTTGTATCTGTCCGGCATTGGTTATTCTGGTTACAAGTGCTGGGCTAGTGAAATTGTGGCTACTGTCAAGTCTTTGACATGACGCTGTGTACCTTAATCCTCTCGAGGATACTGTAAAGCAGTCAGTAGGCGATATGGGGTACTGTCTGTCCAAGAAATGCAGTGATTCGATAAAAAAGCATTTGGCTGCATCTGGCTCGGACTTGTCAATATCCCAGCGAGCACATTCCCGAATAGGCGCATGCAAACCGTGACCACATCCCCTTCGATATTTCGACAAAACCTGGGAATAAGCAATATCATCCGCGGAGATGTACCCTGAAACGAGATGAGGTGCATGGTTGACAGTCTGTACCGTAGTACTACACCTTTCTCAGATGTCCCGGTAATCAAACCAAGTTTTGAGTCGTGGAGCACGCCAGCAGAATACATACGTTATGAGTTTAAAGACTTGAAGGTTTCCGATAGTGCAAAAGATGCGCAAAAAGACGAATATTTGAGGTTCGACATGCTGACAATCCCCATAGGTTCCATACGTTCATGGCCATACCGATCCCAAAAGACGCCACGACACTTCACTGGTGATTAGGAGCATCACTAGAAGCAAGATCCTGAATGGACCGCTGGTGTCACCGCCAATTTCCCGTAGGTTTCCGTTCAATGAACTCTAGAGAGATAACGCCGTTAAACCTCTATTTGTCAATATCTGTACAGGATGTTGCAACTCTGCACCCTCGTCTTCGTGCTCAGGCCACTGCATATGCCTAGCTGGGAGATGGCATGATGACAAAAGCTGCCATTTCCTGAAATGGTACTGCAAACCTGGATCAAAGTTGCGTCAATGACGGTAACAGGTGACGGTCAAGAGTTGTTGCGAAGTCGTGCCGCCTCTGGAATATCCTGAACACCAATGATACCAGCGAGGATCCTCTGTGCGACAGATGCAAATAATACCGAAATAGGAAATGACTGCGCAAAAGATGAGCAACCTGCTGGTAATGATGTATTTGCTCTGTGAATCTTCGCACAGCAACCCTTTTCCACATGAGGTCATTTCACGGAAAGAGTTGACATGTACTCTGTGAAGCCAACACGCTTATCCAAGTCAGCTGCACGGGGACAGCCAAGTAAAAGTGTTCTTTGGTAGATTCCAGACGAACTGAACATGAGGCTTGTCAAAACTGAAACATGCAGTGACACCGGCATTCTCCAAGATGGAGCCGAAGGATAGGAAATACTACAAAGCGACCACTATGTCCAGATTAGGCGCGACTTTGACAGGGACGTGGTTATTTCCAAACGGTGTAGACGTGCGCGACCACACAAGCCGGGTGCGACAATAGGGCTCGCTGTGCGATACATGCCACTTCGACTCAAGCGAGGTTGCATGGAGGTCTGCAGTAACAAACAGGGTAAATGTGCCTGCTTATGCGAGCGTTGCTGGAGGTGTAACTGGACGGAATGTTTAGTCAGGAAAGCTTGCAGCGAGATAAGAAAGCAGACATGGACGCTTGGCAGGGCCGAAGCAGAGTTGCGTCACCATCATGCAAAAGAAAAGCGTGACAGGGCATGGTACGTGATGGGGATGGATCTTGTCTTGTGACGAGTGGGGGTGGAAAAAGGGAAGCAGGTGAGTGGGAGGGGTGACGGGCTGGTGTCAGGGCCCACAACAGGCACCATCGGCCATTAACCCCGCCACCCCTCCAATGCACGCTGAAGGTACTACAGACACCCTACTCCATACACACACCGCGCCAGAAAACTCCACCTCAAAAACCAGAGCCTTGTACCACCCGCATCGCCTCGCCTTGACATCGCCATGGCCTACAACTTTGTCAGGTCGTACATCGACACTTTCCGTGAGCGCACCGCCGCCATCAGCCACACATCGACGTTCCGTGAGACGGGCCAGATCACGCCCGAGGAGTTTGTGCTTGCTGGCGACTTTCTCGTCTTCAAGTTCCCTTCGTGGCAGTGGGCGGATGCGTCGTCGCCCTCGAAACGCGTCTCATACCTGCCTGAGGGCAAGCAGTTCTTGGTAACGCGCGGCGTACCCTGCCACCGCCGTCTCGACGACAACTTTGCTGGAGAAGCCGGCCAAGATGAAACAATAGTTAGAGACGGCTTTAACGCCGGGGAAGGCGCAACCGATGACGACGGCTGGCTGCGCACTGGTGGCATGGCAGCTAGCCAGGAGGCCAAGGTTCGCGATGTGCGGACAGTCGACGAGAGCGGCAACCTGGGCGCGGCAGAGGACGACGACGAGATCCCCGACATGGAGGACATTGAGGATGACGACGAGGCCATCATAAGGGATCCACAGGCTGAGTCAAACACGCAAGCGTAAGCCCACACGCCCTGCGCTTGAAGATATCGAGACATACTGACACTCTACAGTCCTCTGCGCACATACACGCTCTACATCACATACTCAGCACACTACCGGACACCACGGTTATATCTCTCAGGCTATGGCTCCACCTCTGTTCCACTAAAGCCCCAAGAGATGATGGAGGATATTGTCGGAGACTACAAGGACAAGACCGTCACAATCGAGGACTTTCCTTTCTTCGAGAACCCTCTCAAGACGGCCTCAGTACACCCCTGCAAACACGCATCAGTCATGAAGGTGCTTCTCGACCGCGCTGATGCTGCCTTGAAGCTGCGACTCGCCAAGCTCAAGGCTGGCAAAGACGTTAGCAAGCTCGATAGCGGCATGGAAGCCTTGGTTGACGACACACGGTTACTGAAGCTAACCGAGCAAGCCAAGGGCAAGGATGGTGAGGAAGCCAAGGACGATTGGGAGGTACTGAGCGAGGGCGATGACGAAGAGGTGGCTATACGCGTGGATCAGTATCTGGTTGTCTTCCTCAAGTTCATGGCTAGGTAAGTTGATTTGTCCCATCACTAAAGGGCTATGCTAACCCACAACAGTGTTACACCAGGCATAGAGCATGACTTCACTATGGGTGTTTGAGTGTTGACCGTCTTTCTTTGGGACATGATTTGGCGTTAAACGGCATCATCTTGATAATTATAGGGTGGGTAAACTGATGAGCGGGCGTAGCAATAGACACGGATCTGATCGGCATATCAGAGTATCAATCGCCATTTACTTTTTTTTCTTTTTTTTTTGAAAACAATAAACATTTCAAGTATTGTCATCACTGCATGTCCGATCAAATGAAGAAGAAGAAACGATCAAGTATTTGATACTACTGGCGACGGCGGAAACTTCCAAAAGACTGCTTCCAGTTTTGAACTCCTTCCGGTCGACGCAGCTCCAGCTCCTTGCCCTCGTACCCAAAACTGCTCTCTGCGCGGTGGAACATCGCACATAGCCTGTCATACATACTAGCTTCCTTCAAGGCCTTGGGGAGAGCTGAGGGCGCTTCCAGAGTACCAGGTGCAATATCGCCAGAGAAGTCTTCTGCTTCCTCCTCGATTGTGATCTTTCCCTCTTCATCTGTTGGTGGAGCGTCCAGAAGTGCGTGCAACTTCTTGTTGAGGCGGGCCCGCCAAGGATCAACGCCAAACGACGATGCTGAAGATGAAAGGCGCTCAGCGATTTGAAACTTTTCAAGTTAGTCCATGAGTTTGGTTAGATTGGATATTCCCAAAGACATACCTCTGCCAGTCCCTGTAGTCGGTATTGCTCAGCCCGTTTTTGAAGTCGAGGTGCTGATGGTGTGATTGGTACTGCACAAGCAAGTGCGAAGAGGGCCGCGAGGACCATGAAGATGTAAGAGCGCATGTTGAAGGAGAGAAGAGGGTGCTGGTGTTGATAGTACGAATTCAATCAACTTTTGGTGGCTGTCAAAGCGAAGTGGGTGTAGTATGGATATACACGAAGATACCAGCGCTCTTATCAAAAGTAGCGAAAAGAATGTAGAAGAAGGATAGAGCAAATATGTAGTTCAACCACAAAGAAGAAAGGCAAGGGTTGAAGAATGAACAGATGGAGCCTGAGGCGATACCCACTTGTATATATCGGTCCACGGACAGGCCGGGGTAGTGAAGAGCGGTACGCTTAGGGTGTATCAGAATGCTCAAACCTTAATCCTACGGGCTTACATGCTATATGTGTACGCACCAAAGGGCGCAGCTATAAGGCCTTCCAGAATTGACGTGGTGCCGTTATTATTCCGAAACAGAGGCCCGCGCACTAGACGGCAAAGATCGGTGGCGTGGAAGAAACAAACGAGGCGATTCGCGCCCGCGTTCGGTGCCCTTGCAGCGTTTGCCCTGGGGCCGTCCACTGGAGGTGGCGCGATTCAACCGGTCCAGCCGTGGCATGATGCTAAACGCTGCCGTCATCATGCGAAGATGCCTTCTCCCATTTAGCAGCAGGAACCTTAATGGCTGAAGTTGAGATGGCTTGGACTGATAGATTGCCGGAATCTACACGGTACCATACTCTTGACAATGCTGACAACTCCAGCAATATATCGAATGAAAGAATTGAACAAACATCGTCACAGCAGCTCAGCTATCTGTGGACAATGAGGCTGATGTATACGTATCAGACCGAGGGATGGGCTTGGAGGATTGTGGGTTCAGTCTCGAAAGACGCAGGGGTGAAACAAGACGTCGTAGCTGATTGCGCGTCAACGCGGGAAGGCTAGCGGCAAACATATTCAGGGCGCACAGACACTGGAGCCAGGGCATCATATGTCGAAACAATGCAAACTTGCCAAGGACCTCCTGTCAGCCCCCAACCTCCCTACCTCACACCAACGTCATCCAGGGCCCTGTGACGTTGGAAACACCATTCACTAGAGTTTTCGTGATCGATACAGTTGAACTTCAGATTTCGTCGTATGGAGACCGACGCCTCAGAACAATGACTACTCACGCATTCAGACATTCTACTTGGAGAAGAAACAGGATGCGCTTTCTAGATACATCTTGACTACTACCCTGACTGGAACCTATCTCACCAACACGATATTATCCGGTATGGACCGCCATGCTCAGACAGCGCGCGCAGAATCGCTATCTCAGACATCAGGAACACCTATAGCAGGCCTTGATTTGAGTAAACTTCCGCCGATAGCTATACTAAAAACACGCTTGAACCAGGATGAAGAAAAATCGCTCAAAGAAACTTTACAGCTGTACAATGCGTCGCTTACTACGGACATGTCGAGGGCAAAAATACTCCTAGGTAAGGTGGGCACTAAGGGAAGAGCTGCGTTTGAGTTGCGCTCGAGGAACCTAATCGCTGAAGAATTTGTAACGCCGAAACGCCGTGCTAGTCCTGCACAGATAGGAACACCTAACAAGAAACGAAGGGTCTTCAAGTCGCCGGATGGAACTATCTCGGCTAGTCAAGAGGATTATGCTGCGAAGAAAGGAGCCGAAGAGACGTCCGACACTGAAGATGAAGCGCCGATCCAGAATTCGAATTTGCAACAGTCTCCACCATTGCATGCTGAGGATGAAGTGCTCTTTCCAACGATCGTTGAGAACGGTTCAAGCATTGACATTGTTTGGGTTGTCAAGTTGAACTGGATAGAGGCTTGTGTAAGCACAGGGCACCTCGTTCCTCTAGGTGACAACTTGATGTATCAGGGCAAAGTGCAGCAACGACCAAAACCAAACAGCACCAAATCCATCAAGGATATTTTTTCAGTAAAGCGAAAAGAGCTACCTGCATCTCAGACACTCAAACCCACGGTGTCACGTCAGTCACAAAATATCTTGGATCGAGCAAAGTTGGATGCGCCCAAAGTGACAAGCAAAACTACACATCAGTCTCCCCAATTTGGTAACCAAGCGCCTCGGCGCTTCGGTAACAAGAATTTAGCGCCCTCTCAGCCTTCGACCCACTCCTTTGCTTCACAGACGGCGCTTCTGCTTCAGCAAACGACGAGCGAGTATGAAGGCGAGGATAGTGATATACCGCCACCGCCCGAGTGGGTGAAGCAGGGCGTCAAGTATGCATGCCAGCGCTTTACACCCGCCAACGGGCCGAATGAGGATTTCCTAGACCAACTCAAGAAGATTAGGACTAATCGGATCCTTATCGAAGATGAGATAGGTGTACGTGCGTACTCAACAATTATTGCTGCTATTGCTGCCTATCCGTACAAGCTCAGGCATCCACGTGAGATTGCGCAATTACCAGGGTGTGACGAAAAGACTGCGGTTCTTTTCGTTGAATGGAAGAATACCGGTAAAATCAAGGAAGTTGAGGACTATGATAACGATGAGGCAATGAAGGTCCTGCGTTTATTCTATGATATATGGGGTGTTGGAGCAAAGACGGCGCGACATTTCTACTACGACAACCACTGGACCGAGTTGGACGATATCATTGAACATGGCTGGAATGACCTTGACCGAGTGCAGCAGATTGGCATCAAATACTATGAAGAGTTTCAAGAGCCGATTCCACGTGCTGAAGTCGAACGCATAGCCGCTGTTGTTCGAGATCATGCGGTAAAACTCCGGGACGAACGTATCAGTGTCACCATAGTCGGTGGCTATAGACGCGGTAAATCAGTCTCTGGTGATGTGGATATAATCGTATCGCACCCTGAATTGGAAAGTACAGCGGGATTGGTTCAGGAAATTGTCGAGTCATTGGAAGATGATCAGTGGATCACGCACACCTTGACGATGAGCTTGGCAAACACGAAGCGCGGACAACACACGTTACCTTTTCGTTCTGCAAAAGGAGCTGGAGTGGGATTCGATACTCTTGATAAAGCACTTGTAGTATGGCAGGATCCTGCTTGGCCAACCCGCGAAGAGGATCTCGAGCGAAATCCACGAGCGAAGAACCCGGTTGTTCACCGTCGAGTCGACATCATCGTCGCACCTTGGCGAACTGTAGGCTGTGCAGTCATGGGCTGGAGCGGTGGCACAACATTTCAGCGAGATTTGCGGCGGTATGCAAAACATGTGAAGGGCTGGAAATTCGACAGCAGCGGCATTCGCAGTCGAGCTAATGGTGAAGCTATCATGATTGAAGGACCAGACGGTGTTGAAGGGACACCCGGAGATGCAGAAAAAGCAGTGTTCAAAGGGCTAAGCTTAGAATATATACCGCCTGAGTACAGAGTCACGTATTGAAAGAATTGATAAGAGGAGACGTTGGTGTGGTCACTGCTTTGTTGTTCTATTCACTTTTAATGCCTTCAACAAGCCTCTTCACACGCAATATTTCACGTCGCAACTCTCGAATAAAAAAAAATCATGGTTCAAGTATCACTCCAGCACCATGCATCGAAGCCTCAAATCTTCAACTCTCCAACCCTCCGAGTCTCCAAGTTATCTCTACCATGACCCCTCACGCACTCATCGCCATCCCCCTAAAACTCCTCCACGTCCTCACAGGACTATTCCTCTACATCTCCACCCTCCCCATCCTCCTAGCCTGGCGCTTATCCCTCACCCTCCTCCACCCCTTCCCCCTCTACACCCGCGCACTCTCGCACTACCACCACCACTGCACCGCTCTACACACCCTCCCCGTCCTGCAACCAACCATCAAACACCGCATCGGCATCACATGCACCACCCTCCTCCTCACCCAAGCCACTCTCGCGGTAGCACTGGTCGAGAAATCTCTCGTGCATTTTTCTCCCTGGCTCAGCGCGCATGCTCAGAGAACGGAGTACAAGCTTGAGCATGCGAGGGAGTGGTGGAGTGAACTTTTACTGTATGTATCGGGCTTTTTGATTGCTTGTGCGTTGTTTTGCGGTACGCTGGGGGTGGGGGCGGGAGTGCTGTGGTATGTGAGGGAGATACGGATGTGTGGGGGGTTTGATGGGGAGGAGGTGGATGGGCGGGCTGGGGGGAAGGAGGAGGTTGGGTTGGGGGTAGAGAGGGGAGAGGGGGATGAATTTGGTGTTATGAAGGATTCGATTTTACCGTTTGAGATTTCACAATGTGGTGAGCTTGTTATGTCGAAAGATCTAGGGGATATGCGAGATTGGGAGGAGGTAGATATTTCGGTTCCTTTGCCGGTCGTGGTTCCGGTATCGCAAGAAAGGTTCGAGAGGAATCCATATACGCTGGCTGGTGTGATGGCGATTTAGGGCTGGGGAAACGACAGAGTAAATAGGGGGTATGATGGACGAGATGTGCGGAGAAGGAATTTCGAAGAGGATGTTGAGATAGGCGATGGGCCGAGGAGGACATGAAGAGAACAATAACATAGTTTGCATTATTCTTTGCTGTCAATTACTTATGAACGAGATAGGGATGGTTAGAATCGAGAAACAGAAGAAAATATCACCATCTCCAAACAACTGGGGTATCACCTAAACCCTTCCACCTACCACCTCTGTCGAAAGCCGCCTTCACACCTTCGAACGCCTTACTCGCCCATAGCTCAAGAAGTCTTGGCCTGCCCCTTCGCAGCATCCAAATGCCACCTCATAACCTTCTCAAAGATACCTTTTCCCTCTCCCTCAATCACATCTCCATGGCACGGAATGATCCTTTCGAATCCCCACTTGTCAATCTTCTCCATACTCTTCGAGAAACCGCTTCGATCCTTTGCACTAGTTCCATACCAGATGGTGCGCTGCTGCCACTTCGCATCACCCTTTGTGCTCTGCAGGGTATTGAAGATCTTGCTTAGGATTCCTGTGTTTGGATCGACACCCGACTTGCTGAATTGCTCCGTTGCTGGTAGATTGAACATGAGGTCCGCGAGGATGAGACTGCGCGTGGGGCGGTGGTGGAACACCAGTTCCTTATTGACGTGCGAGGGGACATACTCCCAGTCGAACTCTGCGTCGAATTCTGGCGAGATGGAAGTCACAGGCTTCGAGGCGCTGAAGAGGACACTGAAAGGTACATTTTCGTTGTTTTGCTTTGCGCGCTTTTCTGGGAGCATCTCTGGGCCCATGACTTGCGCATTAGGGTATTCTGTGTGCCAGGGACCAAGGAAAATGTGGTGCTGTGGGTGTTCAGTAATTATCTTTTAAGCAAGATTCTTATGACAATGGAGAAGAGACACACCTCGTTGTCTAGGGCTGCGATATATTTGACTTCGCCCATTTCAGACACTTTGCGCTTGACATCTTCGGTCAAGGCGACGGGCGAGAAGACGGCAAGAGCACCGGATTCGAGGCGAACTGTGCCAATTGTTAGTTATTGGCTCATGATGCCCCAGAAAAATAAAATATACCGATAGTTCCTCTTCCGCCGATCTTGACGCGACCGAACCTCCAAAATGGTACTGAAAGCGTAGTCACTATGCGCGGGACCACATCTCGAATCACCATAACACTGGCGGGGTCGGAAGGTACGAGTTTTGAAGTCATGCTGGGCCAAGAGAATTTTTGAATGTGTGAATGAAGGAAAGTGAGTTCAGAAGACAGTCGAAGGGTCTGTTAAAGTAAGACGCACAAGATGTTTGGGGAGACGTAATGCAGGGTCCTTGGGTTATGACGCAATACTCAAGATTACAATTCGAGAACTTGCGGAACACGAACTGTCAAGCACAAGTTTGAGAATTATATGCATATTCAACTGACGCCTCGGCCGATACATGGTGAAGCCTGCTACATCTAAGATTGATTTGGAATTCATGGTGGGGAGATAACATGCGAGTAATTGTTTCTCGCATGGACCGAGGTGTCGTGGCTCGTCCGATCCTAAAGCGACGGGCTTTGTCAGCGCCATCACCAAACTACAAGTTCTAGAAGTGGTGTTCACATCAGGTGTGTGCCGAGGATGACATCCATTTTCTTTTCACATGTCTATGATTATTCATTAACTATTCCTCTCTCCGGAGCTCCGAGTTGCTCCATGCACCTTAATCCTATGACCAATGTTTGCGATTCGCCATCTGGTTTTCGGTTATCTCGTAGTTTTGTGTAGGGATACGGCGGACCGTCGATCCACAACATCGATGGACCCACAACCCGTCCTCTCATGGGAATGTTCCTGATCGAGCATATGGCTCGGCGGACGAAGTTTCGCGGTCGCGCGACCTCAGTATTTGAAAGCATCGCAGGCTAGACGATTGGGCCAGACTCTCAGGCTGTTCTACCATGCAACTATTTTGTCGATCTTCACCTGGCGTTTTCAGCGCTCAGCTCAGCCATCAGTCCTCCTGCATCCCTTTCCTTCGCATCTTCTTCAAGCCTTTTCTGAATGAATGCGCCTATGTCCTTGACCTTTTGTTGCGCAATGTTTGTGCAATTGAGTAGGGCGAGCGGGTGGATAGTGGCCCCTCCATATTTGGCGATCTGACAAACCTCTCCGTGCTTGTTCATGGTAATAATCACTTCTCCTTGTCGAACTTGCTCTTCAGCCAGGTTTGCATCCACCAAAAATATCTCCCCTTCGAAATACGAGAATGTTACACACAGTGGCTGGTGAAGAATAGACAGGGGTATCGGTTCGCGTTCACGTACGCTGAGAATAGTTGCTTTCTCGCCTTCGACTACGACATCGGGTCTCCTAAAGTGCTGTAGTGCTGCCATGACAGCGATACAGGACGCATCGATGAGGCCACCGTCATGATCAACTATATGTACGTCTGCGCGGAGAGCAAAGCATTTCAAGCCGGCAATGATGCAAAGCGATTCGGTATCGAGAGCGTTGGAGCGACGAATGGCCTTTTCGAGTATGCGCGAGAGGATTACTTCAGCGTCTGTGGGGCTAGGACAAGGTTAGAATTGCCGCAGAAGCGGTCTTTGTGAAATGAGACATACCGGCCAACCTCGAATGCTGGTGACGCCATTGGAGAGAACTCTGTGACTATTTGGAAGATGCCATCGAACTTGCGCTCTGGGGGCGGTGTTGTTACATCTACTGAGATGCGAGCAATGACTCTGAGATTTGTTAGCTTGCGCATACAAAACTAGACTGTACTCATGTACCTGGTCTTGCCCAGTTGCACATCGGCGACGCCATATTCATCGCCAAAAGTGAGCTCAAGCGGGCGAAAGGCGTCAAAAGCGCGCCGGTCGATGCGAATTTGCTCTTGAAGCGCTTGTTTGATAAATTCGCGCTCATTGAGCGATATCTCAGCTTCTCGAGGCATAATGCCTCTCTTCAATGTATAAGGTGTTGGTTGGAATTGAAGTGGTTGTTGGACAACCATGGAAAATGCGGCGCGGGGAAAAGTGAACGCCGAAGCTTAGCGCGACTTGATCATCGCGAGTCTGTATGCGCCATCTTTTGCACATCAACTACAAACACCGCCCACCATACGCAAGACTTCCGAAACCTACACACTATCAAATAGAGTTTGCCAAATTATACGATTCTACAATGACGACCGCCCATAGACCTACGTTCGATCCCGCACGCGGCAAAGAGGCCCAGCGTGGACCTGCCTATCACCAGCGACTCCTCCCTGCGCATACAACACTCAAGCATAGACAACCAGGACAGGGCGGAGATGCCGACAAGCACAAGCGCGACCTGCGCGCCGAACTTTTGGAGGCAGAGGCGCGCTATGCGGCGAAGAAGAACGGCACATACGTAGAGCCGGACGCCGCGGCCGACTCTGGAAGTGCGCCTAAGCGCCAGATTGACAATGTGTCAGTTGACGAAGACGGCGAAGAAGATGAAGCAGCACAAAAACGGCGGCGAATAGAATTACTTGAAAAGTTCAGGGATGTGGATGCAGACGATAGCAGCAGTAGTGAGGAGGAGAGTAGCGACGATGAGTAGGTTCATATTGCACCTAAATACCGAGTGCTCAACTAACATTGTGACAGCGACGAAGACGGCGAAGGAGCCCTCCAGAGAGAGCTCGAGAAGATCAGAAAGGAGCGTGCTGCAGCTAAAGCCAAGGAGGAGGCCGAACGGGCTGCCGAAGAGGAACAACAACGTGAAATCGATGTTGCTCGGGGTAACCCGCTGCTCAACGCCAAAGACTTTACCATGAAGCGCCGATGGGACGACGATGTCGTATTCAAGAACCAAGCACGTGGTACAGAGGACAGGAACAAAAAGAAGGAATTTATCAACGACATGCTGCGGTCCGACTTTCACAAGAAGTTCATGGTAAGTAACTGTAACTCACGATATACCCGACACTGCTGACAGAATGCAACAGTCCAAATACGTGCGATGAGGTCATTGCGCTTTTCGAGTTTGTTTTCGATTGTAGCTCGCGTGCATTGCTGGCGTTCATGGGTCTTGGCGTACTAGGTCTAGAATCATTCAGGCGGACTGCGTGAAGAGCGTGGGATACCCCGGATCCTGGCGGGAATTAGGGAGCCAGTGATGGAACAGAATCTTGCAGAGGCCTTATCGTTATCTCGATCAGCAGTTGCGACTACCACTCATGGGTGTTGGGTTTATCTATCGCCTCTGCCCATCATTCCTGGGCACCGATCCAATCACACGTATATTTGGTCACAGAGACTTTCTTCATACTGTTCAGGGCAGACTATGCTACTATAAGAGGGACTTCTGTATCGAGACGGATATCTCCCGGCAATGGTGTTATCAACGAATGAATACAAGTGCTTCAATACGACAAATACAACGAAGCCGATGGGAGTTATTCGATTCATTTTGTCAGCCACATTCGTCCGATCTACACAATCAAGAGACTAGCGTCCTACAAGACTACTAAGCACGCCTTAGTTCACACTTATCGGCCTCTTACAGTGCTTCTGCATCCTCTGATCTACGCATCTCCCAGCAGAATGACCTCATAAGGCTTAAACTTCTCTCTTGAACATGTGCGTAACGGGACCAGCATACGTCTGGACGAGAGACGTGTCCAACATCTACATGTATATATCCTTAAGCTGCTCCTAAACAATTCAAACATGATATCTAAATTCTTACTGAAATCCCATCATCTTATCCCCCCTAAGCTTCCCCTTTCTGTCCTGATTCACCCTTCACCGTCTTTTAAATGGCAGGCTACGGCAACCGCACCGCGCCCTCCTACAGCGCCTCAGACCTGGAGCCAGAGCACAACACCACGCGCCTCGGCCTCATAGACTCACACACTCCCTACCACAATCCACACGAGAAACACGGGTCGGGTACGACCGGCGGTGCGGGATTCGGTACATCCTCCCTCCTTCTTCACACCCTTACACGCCCACACTCTCTCTTCCATACCTCCTCCACCTTCTCAACGAGCTATCACTGACACAAAAAAAGGCAACAAACGTTCCTCCACATCCTCCACATCCAGCACCTCAGACATGCACCTCGGCTCCAACCTATCTTCCACTCCATACTCGAACCCGGCGCCGCTGGGCAGCGGATCAACGGGCGGAGCAGGGTATGGTAACAAGACGGGAGAAATGGGGGGACCGGAGCGGGATTCTATGCTGGGTAAGGTGGTAGAGAAGGTAGGCGGGGTGGTGGGAAGTCACAAGGTGGCGCGGGTGGGGAGAGGGATGAGAGAGAAGGAAGGGTTTGGGGAGGAAAGGGAGGTGATGGAAGCCAATTAGTCTTTTCGATGTTGTTCTTTCAGTTCAGGTTTCACGGCTGTATAGTAGGTTTGATACTCCTAGTACCGTTATTGTTATTGTAAATGTCATCTCATTGAAAGACTACCAAATATACACATCGACTCTTCGTCCGAGAAAAAAAAAAGATATATTCTTGAGCATATGATAAAGCCTCCATCTCTGCTTCTTCTATCCAAAAAGAGGGAAAGCTCAGCATGCCCCTCTCTCTCCACGGTGTGCGAACCAGTTCTAGACATGATTAAGGAGATGATGGAAGAAGAACGAGAAATTGCAATGCTTGTGCTTGAACGCCCTCGCAGATGTCTCCAAATAGCGCACAAGCTCGCTCAAGTAAATGCCGCGGGAGTATAACTCAGTATATGCCTTGTGTGCGGTACTGAAATGTATCATAACTGCGATTCATGTTAGCAGCGGTCCTTATGCAAAAGACAGTGCACGTCATAAACTTACAGTCGGGTATAGTAACTTCCCACACTCTTTGCAACAAGCTCCTCAACAAAGCTTTCTGCCTCTTCTCTACTCAGGTGCAGCATGAGCCTTGCCCGTAAACTGTTTGTTACACTAGCTGCACCTGCAGCAAAACATGGCATACTGCTCTGTTTGCTCATCAGATCAACCAGCATGATCAGCCTTTCAGCGTCTTTCCTAAGCGCTTGGAATGCCTTCTTGCATAGTGTCTTGAACTCTTCAAATGCAGGCGATCCGATTCCACCAAGAACTTCGACATAATCTTGTGTCAATTTGAAAGGGGCGGCTTCAAAGCCCATGGAACCAGGCGAGTTGGAAAGCATAAAGCCAAAATCAATGTGAATGATATGGCCCATGTTGTCGATGAGTAGGTTACCGTTATGACGATCCTTGAGCTGTAGTACGTAACATATGATGCTGTACGCCGCTAAGGAGCGACCAAAGGCTGCTACGCCTGCAATGTAGGCTTCCGAGTCGGGTTCCCCAAATGTCTTAAGCCAATGATCCTTGAGAGTTGCGATGCGCTTTCGGGGATTGGTGCCTGCTGCTATACTAGCAAGTGTCAAGCTTCGCTTGAGGGAGTGTAACGAGACGCCGTTCGTAATCGTTTCTATGAGACCGCAGGACTCGCCGGTAACGAGGATGCGCATACGCTTTGTCCAGACCGGCACCTCTGCTTCTTCCCAAATCTTGGCGCAAACTTCAATGAGTTGACAAGCAAATGCCTCCTGCCGTAGATCCGCACCAGTCTTGACGATGACGCTGATCAAGTCCCAGTTCTTCATATGACCGTATGGCGAGGATCGCCGTATACGCTCTCGCTTTGCGCTCCATTCTTCTCCAAAAGTTGCAGCGCTGGGATCGTCTCTGTCGCCTTTTCTTCGCATGCCACCAGTCTTAAGATCGTTTTCCATACGAGCAGCGCCTGCACCCGAGTTGGGCGTGACCACCATCGCTTCATCAATTTCTTCCGGCTCTCCCGCAATTGCCACTGGATCTGCCTCTGCCATGATAGAATCAAATGTAGGGCCCTGGTCTTCATTGAGGAAATTTTGTTCTTCCAGGCTTTGCATGCTTGCAATGATCTTGGCTTTGATTGCTGCTACTTCGCCCTTTGGCCTCTTCGCACCACTTGCTTCCAGTTGTGCTAGCATCTGAGCAGCAGTGCGCATGTGGGTTGCAAGAGCAGAAAAGTCGGGCTGGTCGACGGCCTGGCTTGCTCGGTTCATGTTTGCAGGAATAGTCATTCTTCTGCTGGGGATAGGACTAACTGACCTACTGATCTGCGAATCGGACGTCCGTGGTGTAGACATGGTGGCCACAGATGATAGGGTATTGGCTCCACTCGAGGACCTTGGTGCCGTCGCTTTGCTATTGGCCGCTGCGACAGGCATGGTCACTCGTGCTAGTCCTGAGGCGATATCTGTCTCATCCGTGTCCTTGATCAATGAAGTGCTACCAAGGTCACCCGTAACAGGCTCGAATACACTGTCTGATCCATTTGGTGGAGTGCGGTCGTATGATGCCAGATAGTCGGCGTTGGTGATATCAAAGAGCCGCCGTCTTGAAGTGCCTTTTTCCAGCATAAGCTTTTCGAGGAGTTTCTGGTTTTGTTCCGTGTCTGGATCAAAATCAAAGTCTTCTTCCAGCACCTCCACCATGAGCAGATATGGTACTCGCTCCGCACTGTTGAGACTGGTAGCTTCGGCGGGGTTTATTCGCACTATTCGATGGTGCTGGCTCTGCGAAGGAATTCCATCTTTCAGGGTCGGGGGTGATAATAGCGGTATATCAACCTCAGCGGGTAAGTCTTGGGCTATCAACGCCAACTCTGCTCTGAGAGCACTCAATCGTGCAGGCTTCGGCACAACGACTAAACGATTTGAAATATCCTCGAGAGCGCTCAGGAACTGGGTTTCATTCCGGAAATAATTGGATCGCAGTAGCCGAACTTTCTGTGCGCGGGTCAGTGCTGTGGGCGAGAGAGGTCTTGGTGGGTGTGCCGAATGTTTGCGAGGACCAAGATGGAGCGGACTAGGTCCTAAGCCAGCGGTTGCCGGGGGCGTAGGGAGAGGGGAGGAGGAGCCTGCATCTCGGAATTCTGGTAGCGAGGATGAGCTAAGGCGGGCTTCGGGGGTTACAGACAACAGCGACGGTCGTTGTGAGGCTGATGGTGCGCGTTGGGTAGGGGGCGCTCGAATGGCCTGTTTCCTCAAGTCCTTGGGGTCGCGGGGGCGCTGCGACGGTGAACGGCCTGTCCGTCCGTCCTCGGGATCTGAAAGTTGCTGCTGCTGAGTTGCCCTCTTTTGCTTGGTCCTCGGCGATCCTCCTGTGACCGTCTTGCTCCTCCCCACCTTGGCCGTCTGCACGTTATCGGAGATGATGTCCTCGACGGGTCTCGGCTTCCGCGCCTGCGCAATAGCCAGTGGCCCGGCATGAGCTGGTAGGAATGGCGCCGCTATGCTTGCAAGAACCAGGCTCGATAGGACGCTGACGGGTAATACATTCTCCTTGATCTTCTCTCTCCGCGAGGGCTCGGCGGAGCCAAAGACGATGCGCTGTACGCGATTGTAGATTCTCCTGCAGGTTTTGAAAGCGATTGAATTTGGGGCGCTTGCGAGGTCGTGGAGATATGTCTGGAAGAGCCAGAAGGTCTGCAGGGCGTGAATTAGCACAAGAAGCACCGGACTAACAAGACACGGTATCCGGAAGCCCCACCAGAAGCGCGCCGTTGACCGACTCCTCGCACAAGTCGATTATGAACTCCTCGAGGGCCATGGACTCATTGTCGATGCTGATGAGGAGGTGACATAGCCTGTGGTGCCCCGCGTATGTAAGCTAGCTGTTCATGCCGTCGGCGGGTTGTGGTGTGGCGCAGGCGACGTACTGCGGCAGGAAGAACTCGAGCTCCTCGTAGGCGAACTGGCGCAGCTTGGAACAGAGCACATAGTGGATTCCGACGTGGTCTGCATACCGGCTGTGTGCATTCGCATGCATGCGTCAGTAAACAGCAAGTGAGAGGGGAGGCAATCGGCGGCAGAGGGCCGCTGCGCTCGGAGGAGAGGTGGCCACTCACGCAAGGTATGCTACTGCGAGGCTCGGATCTTGGTTGAAGTGCTCAGATTCTATAAAGCGCTCTAGCAGATTCCAACTCATCTGGGACGGCTCATTGGGGCACTGTATGGGTGGAGGGCGACGGCATGCGGTGAAATGCTCAAAAGGGTCTCATGTGGAAAGATGGGGCGCCGGACAGGGTTCAGCGGGCGGAGACGTCCTGCTCCGCCGCCCTAGTCGATTAGATTAAAATACTGTAACAATATCAGCGCCGCCTACGAAAGTAAACATGCATTGCTGTGCCACTTGCTAATGCTACCCAAATTTCTCCTCCATGACAGCGCGTTTCCACAAGAGAGCGCTTGCCAGTCCCGTCTCGTATTGGAAAACGTGTTCCGTACAGCGAGTAGCGACGACGTTAACCTCGTCCTCGTCAAACCAGCCACTCTCAGCCAAGTCACCACTAAAACCATGACGAAACATTATTCCATTGGCCCAAACAGCTGCTATCGTAAAAGAAAAAGCAAGAAAAGAAGAAGAAAACAGTCCTCCAAACCACCCTATTTGCATCTGCTTGAACAGCTAGCTAAAACATATATTCGACGCCAACCACTTACAACGCCATGCCGCAGACCCGTTTAACTGTCTCCCCAAACGCCCGTTATGCGGAGCCGCAAGCCGACTATCGTACACCGTGGGGGAAAAAGAAAAGTAATGCTAATAGCCTAGTCCGCAGCGTGCAGATCAACAAAAATGTTGATAGCGGCAACGAGAACTTCTGCGAAAATCAGAATAATTACAATCCACTCGAGTAGTTCACCCTGTGTTCCTCGTTAGCCAGGCTGGTCTTTAAGACATGGGCGGACAAAAGCCCAACTTACATGTGTTACAGTCAACTGATCCTTCAGCACAGCAAGCAGATCACCAATGACGTTCAACCTTTCGGTCAAGAGACTGACACGCTGATCCATTTCCAAATAGCTTCTCACCGCCTGGTAGACCGGGTCCAGTTGTGGCTCTGCCCACATGAGCTCCGGCGCATCGAGAACAGATCCTTGCAGATGTATACTAATGCGGAGGATGAACAGTTCTCCTATCTGCATGTTGATCTGTTTCTTGTTGAGATTGATCTTTCCTGAGCTCGCAATCTCGGCTGGGATGTCCTTGGTTTCGTCAATCGTGTTGTCCACTAGGTCTTCAAATAGCGACGTCTTAACACTCTGAGACAGTCCGTGACTGATGGCGAGCTTGATCATGTAGTTTTTCTTGTCGCGCAGACTGATGAAGTCGTTGTATATCCTGGCCTGGTACTCGCGTGTGTAGTAGAAATTGAATTCTTCCGTCTCGATCTCATCCTTGCCGAGCTTGTCCACCTCGAACTTTGCAATCTCCTTGAGGAATTTCTTCTCTTCTTGGAGCGTCATGCCCCATAGTACAACAGTTCCGTATTCGAAAAGAAAGACTTCTGGTGTATGTACGCGTGTATCGAAGTCAGGTGTGTCCATTGGAGGGTCGGAATCGGCATGGGTGATGGAAGGACGTCTCTGGCTCACGGCTTGCTCGTTGGTAATATCGGGCGCATCGCCGCCATCGTGTAAGTCGATAATATCCTGTCTTCTCCGTTCATTCTCGTGTTCCACTTCAATCGCGCTGTCTGAGAATCTCCTCGGTCTTTCCTCTGGATAGTCTCCCAATACGGCAGTACTACTAATCTCCTCGGGACCCTTCGTTGAACCGTAGCTGTATGGCGAGTATATGCACTCATCAAAACGCTTGGGCAAAGCGCCTCTTGTCTTCTGCTTTCCCTTCAGAAATCGCATCATCTCGTCAAGTTTGTAGGAAGCAGCAGTGCAATATGCCGTCACTCTGGGTAACCGTTCTCTGTCTGCTTTTCCAAGCCTGGCAGCATCTCTTCTTGCGGTGGGGTCTTTGATGCGCGTGTATTGCACATATACGTCGCGTCCACTCTCCTCGTCTTCGGCCTCATCGGCAGCCGGATCGGGGAGGAGCTTCAGTTTCTGTGCAGTCCTCGTCGTTCTTTGGGGACCAATCTTGGGCACCGGCGCGGGAGGTATCCGAGCAGGAGCGCCTGAACTGTTTCTCCTCCGTAGCTTGCTATTCAAGGTCGACAGCATTGGCTGCCCGCCTTGGGTCGTGGCAGCATGGGCCGAAGAGGACGCGCCGTGGGATAACGAGCGAGGGGAGGAGGGCTTGGGGCTGGTGGATAGGACGGTCGGGTTGAAAGTGACGGTGCGCTGAGGTTTATGGGGTGTTGCTCGACTTGAGCTCGACATTGACGACACCAAGGGAGTCGTTTCCGTAGCTTGTGATGCCATGACGGGCTATGTGTTTGTGTTTCACGTCAAATTGATGGTCAGTAGTGGAAGAGTGAATTGTGACGGAAGACGACAACGGTGCAATGGCAGATTCCAGGTGTCGGCAGCGCCAAAATGACGGTGGCAGACGCGGAAGCTGTTGCTTCACTGAGACTTTGAAGCCATGACGTTGTAAGGATCTTAGCTTTCGCCTAACGGCACGGACGGGGTCCACGTGCAAGTGAACGACCGCTACATGCAGGACCGTTGATAAAAACCAACAGGATTCTGGGCGCCATCTTAAACGCTCTGTGGCTTGCTTGCATCCAATGTTTCATGCGCCTGCCATGAATCCAAAGCAAGCAGGTCGTCAGCATCATCACTATCCCCGCATCTGCACGAGCATTGCGCAATGACACGCGTCGGCTCAAAGTGGTCAAGTATGATTGCACAAGGCCCGCAGTTTACCGCAACAGGCTTTTGCCATGTTTTGCTCTGCGAAAAGAGCCCCATCGAGTTCGCGTAACACACGCACATATGACAAGACTAGGTGTGTGCGATGTGTAAAAAACTATTTATTGAGTACAATGCATGAACGTAAATTACAACTCCGTGATCTCAGACTCAGTCTCAAGGCCACCGACATTACCATCCTTTGCTACAACAACCCAGTCTTCTTCGGACTTGGCTACCTTGACCTCATTGCCTTGCTGAGCAATGCCAACCTCACCGAGCAAATAGCGCCCAAAATACAAAAGCGCATCCAGCATCTCCTCTCCTGTTGGGATAATGTTCTCCTTTGGTAGCAAGAACCCATAACTGCCTGTGTCTCTTAGCTTGACCTGGTAAGAATATTTTACTTTCATCTCATGGTAGAAGAAATCGAGTGCGCTACCGCCAGCCGACTCGATGCGCGGAAAGATCTTCTTCTTTTCGTTGAAGAACGCCACATTGCCTTCACATGCAGACGTCACCTTGTATGTCTGACCTTTGCGGGAGACGCGGATAGCCTTGGCCAGGCCCATGGCGAGCTCTTCAAGGTCTTCAATGGCAGGTGGTTCTTCATGGCACGAGTAGCTATACGGATACAGGATCTGTTGTGAATATGAGTGCAGGTCCAGGAAGCCCACAAACTCGACATTGTTGTTTTCAGTCTCATTTCTCGCCCATGCAGCGAAACGTGCGGATTCCACGCCTTCGAACGGTGCATCACCAGGAAAAGATTCACTGCAGGGGCTTGACTGTGCTGATTCACCGTCCCACATGTACGGATAGCTGCGATCGAGGTCTACGCCGTTGCAGAAACGCAGTCTCGTGGGTTGGCGATTCTTGCGCCAGAGACGGTCCGTCTCCCACGTGAAGACGTAGCCGTCTGGGTTCAAGGTTGGGACGAATACAAAGTCGAATTCTTCCAACAGGCGCGTCATCTCGCGGTCCTTTCCGTAGGCATTGATGAAGCTCCAGGCCAGGTAGTTGACTGTGCTAGTCGATATCCACTCACGGGCATGTATACCACCTGTAACGAGGATGGTCTTTCTCGGCTGCGATGGCTCATCGTCGTTGGTGGGGTGCACACCGACGCGCAGGGCGGGCATTTCGCGGCCTTGATAGCTGACGCCAACATTGATGCGGCGGACGTGGGTAGTAAACATGGAGGCCATCAAGCTCATCCACGGATTGATGACGGACAGGGGCTGGTAGTCCTGGAAGAAGACATGGCCCTTGCCGGCCCGCGGCGATGGGCGGAGATTCGGGGAGAAGCGGTCATCATGGTGAGATGGGGCAGAGGCGGGGGATGGGTATGAATTGAAGATTGCTTGTGCAAGGCCCAGGTCCTGTAGCAGTGGCTCGTGGGCATGGTGGAGCGATGGCGGGAGCAGGTCGAGAAGGGAAGGCAGGACGTCCTTTGCGATGCGCACATCGGCCCAGTCCTGATTGAATTCCCAAACGTCGAGGAAAAGGATGTCGGCGGCCTTTGCCAATGCGGTAGCCTCATCGGCGGTGCGGATCTTGAATCTCAACACAATGTCGTCGCCATACTGGGCGGCCAGGCCAGACCCCAATGGACTGGCTACGGCAGGAGTTTGGTTGTCGCCATGTAGGCGCTTCTGGTCGGCGGGTAGGGCCCATATCCTACGGATGATGGCGTCGGACAGGCGGCGCCATGGTCGTGGTGACGCGTTGTGGGCCGAGGCGTAGGTGCCTTGGGTATCGTACTGGAGCGGCGATGTGGTGTCGTGCGGGGCGGCGAGAGTAAAAGAGGGCGAGAGGCACAGCAGGCTCAGGACAGCAAGCGTGGGCCGGCGCATGGCGAGAGAGCAGTGCCGCTGGCCAGGCTACGAGCTGCTCGGGGTGACGTCGCGTTGGGCGGAGAAAAGAAGGGTTTCTAGTGGTCTAGTGTCGATGTAGTGTCTGGCCCATCTGTCGGCCTGTCGGGCTGCCGGTTGGGATGCCGGGGCAGAACGTGGCAGATGTGGCTGAGAGCGGATCGGTGTGGCTTGCGCGTGTGCATTTGTGCGTGTGTGTGGCTGGTGCTGGCGGCCTCTCCACCGCGCGCTGCACAAAGAGTACCAGTGCGCCCGCCAGTGCCTGGAGACAGCGGATGCCCTCCGGCCTGGCGCCTCTTCGTCCACACCCCCCTATACAGTTGACTTACCTACAGTCCCAGAAAAAAACCCGCTCCAGTGACGTCGGCTGCCCCTCTGCCCCAGTCCGGCTACGCGTGCATCCATCGTGCCCAGTCTCTGACCCGCCCATCCCAGCATCGCTCCCTCTCACTCAGCCTTACCGCACTGCTGCTCACCCCCCTACACAAGCCAACACGTCCCCCGTAAACACTCGTCCACGTCCACGTCCACGGCCACGCCTCCTGCCTGCCTCCCTCTCTGCTGTGCCATGTGCCGCATCGTGACGCAATTCCTGCCTTCATGAGCTGCTAGTCGGCGCGAGCAGCCATGCCTCTGCGCTCTCTCCGCCCGAACCGCAGCGAACGAGACCTCAAGCGGCGGAGCACCCTCGACCCGGCGGGCCTCTTCAGGCGCGCCGACAAGGACTCACACTTTGCAAAGTCCACCGACAATCTCGACTCTACTACTCGCATCGCAGCCTCGGAAGATGGCTACCGCCCAACTTCGTCCGACATGGCGCGGCCCTCAACCGGCCACGACGCTGACTCCCCACCTTCTCCGCCTGTGCAGGAGCACACGCCCAACACCAGGCGCTTCAGTCTGATGCGCTTCCGCCATGCCTCGGACTCGCAGCTCTCCACCAGGGCGAAGGAGCAGGCCGGCAACCATGGCCATGACCAGGACAATGCACCACCCGTCCCTGCTGTGCCTGCAACCCCCGCGAGTATGTACCAGTACCAGTCTTCGCATACCTCGTACTGACGTAGAACTCGTAATAGCGCCCGCCATCATCACCACCGCACCCACCGTGACGGACCACGAGGAATATGCCAAGCCCACGCCTAAGAGGAGCCGCATGCAGCAACTTGCGCTGCGACGACGCTCCTTCGATCCTAGCCTAGCCGACAAGCCCACTACGTTGCGCAAGTCCATGGAGCGGAAGCGGCGACCCCTCGGCTTTGGAAAGGGCAATGGCAATGTTCACGACGACCAGAACGAGCACCCGCTACCATGCAGGCAGCGCCTTCCAGATGGGCTTGCAGACCCACGTGAATCAGTCGAAAGCACAAACTCCCTGGCCCCTCCTGCTACCAGAGCATCCGAATCCTCCAGGTCAGACGGAAGCTCCGGCGGCCACGTCTCCTTCGAAAACCCCCAGCGACCCAGCCACCCGGCTCGGACGGGTACCGGCCGCTTCACCTTTGGCCGCCGGAAGCAACGGGCATCGTTATTCCCCCTACCCATGAAGGCCGAGCCTCCACAGTTCCCCGACACCGCACCTGCCACCCCACGTGCCTCGACCGGGGCAAGGAGTACGGCCTCGAACCAACACTCACCACCAGGAAGTCCGCCGCTGACTGCGCGCCGTGTCGACCATGGGGATTCAGGGGCACAGACGCCGCCAATCCCTCTTGCATCGCAAGTTGCTCTAGCTGCTGGTGCTTTGAATTTGGCCTCACCCGGTTCAGGCACTCTCCTTCGCAACGATTCGTACAGATCATCTCGCTCGGCCCACTCCTCGGGAAACAACAACGGTACTGCTCGCTTAGGGCTCCGAGGACGCTCATCGACAATGGGCTCATTAGACGCGCGATCTGAGGACGCTGGATCTCCCACACCACCCGGTGGTCCCAGTGGCAGGACTTCAATATCGACTGCTGGAAGAAGTAGTTTCAGCAATCTTTTTGGTCTCGGATCGAGATTTCGTCAGAACTCTGAGCCACATTCGCCCCGACATGGCGCATCTGCTCATGGCTTCTTAGGAAACTCTGCCCTATCCTCCCATCAAAACTCAATGAACATTAGTCGAGAAACATTGATCCTACCGGAGCGCGAAGAGGGCGAGACCCCAGGAAGATATCTGGAACGAATCGAAGCAAACAATTTTGACAAGAGCGTTGTCGCCAGCTACCTCAGCAAGACTGATGACCCCTTTTTGCTTGCGGTATTGCGAAGCTACATGCGCAAGTTTGCTTTCTTCGGTGATCCCATTGACATGGCTATTCGCAAGTTGCTCATGCAGGTCGAGCTGCCCAGGGAGGCGCAGCAGATTGACCGTGTTCTTCAGGGCTTCGCTGACCGCTATCATGAGTGCAACCCCGGCATTTACATCAATACAGGTAATGCTATTCTCCCCATAAGATATGTTCACGCTTCTAACGCACTATAGACAAAGCATACTTTATATCTTTCTCCATCATCATTCTCCACACTGACGTCTTCAACAAGAACAACAAAAGAAAAATGCAGAGGCCAGACTACATCAAGAATTCGTCTTGTGAAGGCGTATCAGCCGATGTCCTGGGCTGCTTCTATGACAACATCGTATACACTCCTTTTATCCATATTGACGATGAGGTTGACCTGAAAAACATCACTTCGAAGAAAAGCAAGAGGACAGCTGTACTCAAGGGATCAATGAATGATCCCGCGAGAAAGGCGGCGAAAGAACCCATCGATCCGTACACCTTGATTTTCGAGGGTAAGCTCGACGCGCTTCGTCCCACTATTCGAGACGTGATGCAATTGGATGACCCCTACAACTACACTGGAACCGCGGCAACACTAGATACTAAGAACATCTACAAGCTGTTTTCAAGGTACGGTGTAATCCAGATTGTGTCTTCCAGATCAAGGCCGGAGGCCTTCATGTCAGAAGCAGCCCAGGAAAACCCGCTCGGTACCTCAGTTGGAATTGTAGAAATGCCCGTGACCAAAGTTGGGATCCTATGGCGAAAGGACACGAAAAAGAAGAAGGCACGCTCGCCATGGCAAGAATGGGGTGCTGTACTCACGCGATCGGGGTTGTCCTTGTTCCGCAATTCTACATGGACGAGAAGCTTAATGAGCCAACATGAGCAACATCTGAAACGCGGTGAAGCCGGCCCCGTAGTATTCCAGCCAGCCCTGCCAGACTTCAAACAAGATCACATCATACCGATGGATGGTGCTGTTGCACTGGTCGACAACACGTACAAGAAACATAAGCATGCTTTTGTCATGTTTTCAAAGGCCGGGGAGGAAACGTTTTTAGCTGATAGCGAGAAGGATTTGAATGAGTGGCTGGGTGTGTTGAACTATACTGCCGCATTCGAGACTCTTGGTGTTCGCTCCAGAGGCATGATTGGTGGCTTGTACGAAGGGCAGAGGAACCGGGGCATGAGGCGTCTAGAGTCTTCGCATTCAACCAGGACAATACCGACAACCACTGGCGAGGTGACAGTCCAAAGCGGAAAGATTGATAGCCAATTTGCACAGCAAATGATGAACGCCCGGAAAGACCTCATGCAGGTGCGCATATCTGAATCCGAGGACAAGCTGACCTCGGCTATCAAAGAGTTAGAAGCACGCTTGAGAGATGCTAGACATCTTCAGATTCTTGCGCCTATTCAACCAAAGACGAGGGAGCTTATCATCCATGCTGCAGGGCGCTTATCAGCCAAGTTGAAATGGACCCGTATTGAGATTTGGCGGATGAAGTGTCACCGTGACATCTTGGCCCAGGAACTCGAGGATGAAAGGCAAGGGGGCATCGACAGACAAGCACAGACCGATCGACCATCAGAAATCCAGCAGCCACAGATTTCCCCTCAGCAATCTCACCGAGGCTCCAAAGTCAATAGTCTGGCAAGGTTGACTTCAAAAACCAGCTCACTTACCAGTGGAAACAAGCCGGCCCCATTGTCTCCTGGCTTGTCGGGTCGGCCAGGGACCAAGTCCTCCAGGGAAACAGAATTTGGTGGGGATGAAGCGTTCAAGACACCACCAGAAACATCTCGGCAATCCAGTCCTAATGATCCGTCTGCTCACTTCCATATAGCTCCAATATCAATGAGCCCCACGACATCGGACCGCCGAAGTTCGTTTGCAAGCTCTTCTGCACGATCGCCGTCTTATGTCGCTGGCCACCGGCCTTCTATATCGACCACAGGTGATGGCACTGCGGATTCGGAGTCCGACTCTGAGAACGGTTCGCAGTATGCCACTCCACCCCCCGGCGAAGTGGAAGAGTTGGATTCTAAGCTACCCGAGGTATCACCAACGGGCACAACTCAACCAGAGGCTGGCATTGAACCTGACAGCGAACAAGCACTTGCCGCTTTGGCGGGCTCGCCTAGATCACATACTAGACAAAAAAGAAGCTTACACCGCACTCTTCGAGAGTCTCGTGGTAGTTCATCACACCGTCGTGGTCACAAGAGCAGAGACTCTGCATCTACGATTGCTAGTGACACCACCGAAAGTGAGGGACTGGCACGTGGCAAGGGCAGCTTCACTGTCCATGGCAAAAAGGCATCTGTTATCCAGTTTGGTTCTGACTGGCAGAACATGACAGCAGAAGAGCGACTGAAGACCAAGAAGCAGCTCCAAGAAGCAGCCGAGGCGGCATCCGCCGATGAAAGAGATGGTAGTGTTGCTAGTGGTACTGCAGCAATTCCATGGTCTCCAGGAAGCGACAACATCGACCCCTTCGCTGTTCGGAAGCTATCAGCAGACACGACAAAGCAGCGACACGTCTCATCTCAAACGATAACCCCTGCGAACTTCCGTGAGGCATTCAAGATTGACGAATCCGACTCGGACAGCGCAGCTTCAGACATGAGCGATATTGCGGAAGAGTCGACGCCGAGTCAACGAGCGACTGATGATAAGCATACTACAAAAGCCAAGAGCCCCCTTGCTGAGCATGTTGAGCGGCCCCCACAGAGTCCCATGACCACTGCAGCTTAGCTTGAATAACTTTATACCTTGTGACATTCGTTTGGATTTCAAAAGTGGATTTACAGCATGTTGGCGCCGCTTAAGCGGATACACTTTTTTTCTTTCTTTTGTCAACTTTATATACTTTTCCAAGGGCTCATATGCACCTTCACATCTAGCATGGCGTACTTAGGCACCGGACTGAAAACGCAGCAGGGGCGCGTTACTTGTATAGATGGACTCTTGGGGAACGGTGTTTTCTCGAGCACATGGCCCATTGACGCCAACCGAGAGTTAGGATAGTGCGCATGACTGATACCAGGGTGAACGCCGCGGTGTTTTGGCGGAGATTTCGTGTAGTAGTGAAGCAGAATTGACTAGTCGCCTCATATGCCGTGCATGTCATGGATGATCAGGGTCGGTTGCGAGTCCATGGATTGATGCATAAAAGGTGCACAGTGGTAGGGATATGCTAGTGGACCTGCGGGATAGCTCTTGGTCCATGTGCTCGCCCCGCTTTGAGCGACATTGTACATGTTGATATGTACATACACAGATCATGAAGCCACACCTCCTTCCTGCCCCCACCCTAAGCCACCACTTGCTTTGCCACAGGAACAGGAGCATACATGCAATCCTCCTTCTTTATGATTTCCTGCCAGACCTCACACAGCAGTAACACAGGCTAAATCAGCTGAGGGCTTGCGGCATTGAGCAACTACTGCAAACTCCTTACTACCTCCCCCTTTCTCCTCTGAAGTATCCAGCCACCAAGGCACGCAAGTTTCGCATGCCAGAAATGCGTGCCTGTTTTCCGAGAAATCCAACCACAGCAAGCCAGATGATTGGACCGTGTTCCGAACCTATTCGGGGCAGGGTACACAATCGGGTTATAGTGGGGGCTGATAAGCGAACCGACGACGTGGGTAACCGGTCTGCTCAAACCCCAAGTGTCGCGAGCCAAACGTCAACATCGTGTCACCGCCTGGATGATACAGGGACACTGTGGGGTATGTTGCCTTGTTATCCGTTTTGCGCCTGGGCAAAAAGGTGTTCGTGATAGGACTGTGAGGCGTTTATATATAAGGACGTTGTAATGCTATCGCTGATCACTTACTTTCTACAGTGTTTTACAGTCACTTCGTTTCTCTCTCTCGCTCTCTTCATTCAGTCGCTACACTCTCCCTCTGGCTAGGGCCTTAGCTTCCATTCTTTAAACCATAGTCTCTTTTATTTTTCGTTTTTACGAAAATAACTCCATATACTTTATTTAACAACTTTTACGACATTTTTTCCCGTCAAACACAGAAAAATGTACACCAACGCCCTTACTGCACTTGCGCTCTTCGGCAGCCTTGCCAGCGCCCTGCCCGCAGCTAATCTGAGCGCGCGCCAAAACAAGCCCTGCTTCGTCATCGGCAACCAGCAGCTCCCTGCCGAGACGAGCGCAGTCGTCGACCAAATCCAAGGCAGCGTCACGTGCAACGCCAACGCCAAAACAATCGACAACATCCCCGACGTAACCTCTGGCGGCCAGACCTTTTCCCAAATCAACTTTGCCTCCTCTGGCCAGGGCCCCCTCGCCTTCTCCCTCGGCCTCTTCGAAACCGCAACGCCCCTCGCAGAATCCAACCTCGAGGCCTTCCAAGACGCCCTCAACGTCTACCACGCCACCGAAGCCGGTCTGCGCAGCGAAGGCAGCGCCCAAGTCAACAGCATCAAGGTCCCCAAGTTCTTCCTCCAAATGCAGATTTCGAGAATCGAAACTGCGCTCGGTAGGGCGCCTACGGCTCCCGGTCTCCAGGTTGATCATTTGAGGGATAAGATTAACGAGGCTGCCGGACGCGAGAGCCAGGATCTTAAGGATCAGGTTACGCAGTTGGCGACGCAGTTGCAGTAAGATGTTTTTTGCTGGTGGAGTATGAAGTGTGGATATGGATGGGGGAGTGAAAGAGATTTGATTGTATCACTACTACTACTACATATATTATACCTGAATAGGAAGGAGAGAGAGAGAGAAATTATTAAGACGGTTTTATACCCACCCTTGTTTTTTATGTTTTCCAGGTGCATAACGAGTGATGCCTTGTTTACTGGTGATACGTTGGGTGGGTGATCTTTTTGGTGCGTTTGAATCGGAGTCGGGCCGATACATGACTTGTTCTAGATGTGTTTCAGGGTCGTGGTACTTGGGGTGCCTGGGGCGATTTTGTGATTGGGTTTGGCGCGCGCTTGTTGGTGTTGTGGTTGGACGGAGTGAAATGGATGCGATCAGATGTTGAATGAGAGAGTTATGACTTTAATTGTTTGTATATGTTTGGTGCATAGCACATCGGATTGATTTTCTCGGAAAAGAATGGCAGGTCATTCTCAACCCTGCCGGAATCAGGTGTTTATAAGAGACTCTGCAGTTAGAGATTTGAGCAAGAAGTCTGTACTAGAAATCATGACATCCGAACTTGTAAAACCGAAATAAGTTACATTTCTCAACCACGAACCTTTTTGTTTGATGTGCAGCATAGCTCCAGGAATAACAAGTTTGAGTTGAATGTGCCGTTGAAAGTTTCGTTTCAATAGTGTTCCATCTGTTGAAAGACATTGCTCGCACTGAGTGAGAACTGGGGACGGTGGTTGGCAATTAGAGCAATCATTGCAATGCCAACTCTTATGATGTAGTTGTACTGCACCATCAAAGTCCCACAAGAAACCAGCATCGTATCTGTCTTTGAATGAATATGGTTGATATGAACCCGGAGACAAATGCCATTTGATATGATGATGTCCAGGACCCATGTCTCCTAGCTCATCCGCAAAGTTTTCATTGGCATAGTCCATCATGCATGACGGGTAGAAGTCCAGACTCTTATCAGAATGATTCTCAAGCATAGATCGTTGCTGTTTTCCGTAACGTTCTGGTGCAATTCTATGCTCCCAAGTTATGTCGGATGAAGTCAGTGTGAACAGAGAAAGACGCGATTGTAAATTTTGTTTGCCTTCGATCCATTTAAAGCCTACATCCTGGATTGCATACAAGAGATCCAGATCTGGGCAGCTTGATGGATTGTGACCAGATATGGCATTATCTGCATGTAGGACGGGAGAACTTGGCGGGTATTCCAACCTGAAGCCGAGAGGCAACTTGGGAGGGTCTATAATCTTAGTCAGATTTCGTATAAGCGATCGCCTCATAACCTTACTTTGTAAGTTGTTTAAATGCCTATTGTACTTTGAGACGCGTCGATTGATCTCCCTCGCGACCCGTTCCTCGTCAACAAGCACACCGTTGAATATGACAAGAGTCTTTTTGCCATGCTGTGCCCTCGCATATACATGTAGAAGAATGACAATCCACTCTCGATTTGTGATTTTCTTCCGAATATTCCAAGACCGCAAACGGGCTTCATACTGCGGCTTGCTAGAGTGTGATCAGTCTCAGCCTTGCATAGCGTAGCAACATGATAGCTTACGTGGCATTGAAATCATGCAGTCTAGACATCACCTGCATCACGCCTTCAGGCCCTTCCAGTTTGCGATTCTGAAGGATGTAGAGGCTGTGGATGGTCTCGCGGTGTTGATCCCAATTTGGGTGGCTGATTCTATCGGCGAGGACTTTTTGTGTTTGCCTCATCGTCGCGGGTGGTTAGTAGACTTGTTGAAAACAAAGTAAAATGCGCAAGTATGCGATTACAGAGGGAGAAAGGATAAAATTGAGATCGACGAAGAGGATGTTTGGTTGCAGCGTAAAACACTGTCCGGACGAGGTAGATATAGTAGAGGTCCTCGCCAAAGCCGCCAAGTTGACCAATCATGCAAAACCTGAGTTTGGGGTCCAAGTAACACAAGGCCGCTGTCCTGCCTCCCTGCATGGAGTGCTTTCGTGCTCGACCAATCAAGCAAAACCTGAGTTCGAATTAGGCTAACCCGCTCTTTCGCCTCGAGTTTAGGTAGAGCTACTGGCCAATCGAGCAAAACCTAAGTTGTGCCAGCTACGTCCAAGCCTCAATGATGCGCATCACCGGAAGCTCAGCACAATGAGGTACCTACCCAATGATGCGAATCCTGACTTGCGAGTTGTCCTGGTCACCGCCAGTAGTTGATATTAAATTGCCTTCCACAACTGTTCGGACCATCGTCTTTGCCTACCAGACCGGCTTTCATCCTTGCACTCAACATGGCCTCTTTATGGGCCATCGAAGCCATCATCGCGTTCATCACTCTTCTTGTAACTTGCATCCCCCTTGGTTTTATGATACGTCGGATGATACGAGGAAAGCGTACAAGAACTGGCAACGAGTTCGGTAAGACATCTAAACAAAGGAGTTATAGGCCCATATTTAAAAGACCTCGTAGACTTGGAAGGACGCGGCGAAATCGCTCTCGAGAGGCGCAACACGCTATAGACATCTCCCACTGGATTTGGAATTTCGCACGAAGACTTACGAAGGCGACTTGGTTCGGAGTTTCCTCTCTTGATGGACGGCAATGCTAGATAATGGAAGAGAGGATAGAGGAAGTAGGAAAGGAAAACAAAGAAGAGGATCGGGCCAATGTGTTCTACACGTCGAGAGTTGAGGTCCTTCCATGACAAGGATGTTGGACAGGGTAGGAGGGAAAGAAATTGTACAAGAAGTTTACCATATCCGTATAAAACTTATGCTACATACACAGTATGTTGTGTTGTAGTTGCGTATTCGTAGAAGGCGCCCATTATACTCGCTGCATATGGAAGCGCATGTCAAAGGGCTGTCAAGCGCTGATCTCGACGCTTTCGTGCTCTTCTTCTTGGTACAATGTTCCTGCTTTGGAACTTATCGGAAGTTAGTAATTATTGTTGATCATTCCTTCTCTTGATGACAGCTCCTAGTATTGATACATGTCGAACGTCGGACGCTGAAGAGTGTCGGACATCGGACATCTGCCGAAGTGAGACCGGACGGAGGCTCATGGTAACCCTGGACTACGTCTTCTTGAGATGGCGATTTCTGGTCTCCATACGTTCCTCTTAGAACACCTGCGTTATGGTTTAGCAAACGCGGTGCCCCAGTTAGAATTTCCACCTGATAATGTCTTCAACCCGGATCGGCGCACGAAGGGCCTTGATGCCAGAAGTTAAGTGGTAAACCCCAGGTCCGCTACATAGATATCTCTCCTCTTCCAACGTTTGTAGTCAGCAAATCAACCCATCGCCGATAGTATACACCCGCACTATGATTGTGGCGTTCAATTCACCTTGTTGGAAAGTCTCAAGTGTCTAAACAGAGGCTGAATACGATAAGAACGATCCAACGAGGAAGCCTGGGGTGGCACCGAGGATGAAGAACGGGTGACTGAGGACACGAGCTGAAAGTCAGAGGACCAGCATTGCGCTGTTTCTGAAGACATACTGTCTGCATCCTATACGCTATCCCCATACAAGGCAGGATAGAGGCCGTATTTTCGCGACAGCCTTCGCATTCTCATTCGAGCCCAACAATTCGGTTGCATGACTCGCACACCCTTGGGGCTCACCTGCATGCATTTGGGCTCTCCGCATTCACTTGCCCCAGGTACGTTGTTGAAAGCCGAAAATTCCCCAGATGGAGATGTTGCACCCACCTGGCCGGCTACTTGCGGCGAGATATGCCTTGATCAAATAGCGCCCGAGCCCTAGTTGTATTGAGCTTAGCAGCAGCCAGCTAAGCTGGCGCCGCCCTCAAGATCCAGGCGTGCCGCCCAGAACCTTGGAAGTGGACAGCGTTGATTGGTGTGGTCCACGAACGACATTATTATCTGATTGGCGTCGGGCGTCCCAGGCGCTACCCCACTTTCTATCAGCCGGTAGTAATCTAATCAGGTGTAGTGAGCTGGTTCGCATTCGAGCACGAGGGCAGTATGACGATCCTCCGAGCGCCCAGGCTTTGGATGCTCCGACAAACCTCCCGCTGACATGGGTTGCATCGGTGCGTGCGATTTAGTGCAACAACGTCATTGATGGGTGTTATGGCCGAGGGCGGGAGGCTACGCAAACGGTATGCACAGAAGAATATTGGAAGACCGCTAGAAGAGGGCATCGAAATGCTGTCAGCCCTCACATTCGGGTCTCTAGCATGCAGATCTCGTGAGCCTCGTGGCGAAGACAACCGCTTTAACCGTGTCCCATCCTAGCTGCCGTGTGGTGCAGTGAGTAGGAAGGATGAACCCTCAAGCGACGTGCCAGAATACCGGGAGTGAATCAGTCTATGATTCTAGCAATCTTCGCCGGCTTTCGGAGTGACGACAAGCGCAACCGTGCATGAAGCCTTGCGTGATGCTCCTCCTTTGGTGCATGTAGAATGGTATACCCGCATGCCTTGAATCAACAACAATGCAAGCCACAACTCGTCTGATTCGACAGCATATTCGCCTAAGGCCATGGATGCTCCCCAGAATCGTGTGATGTGGAGTAGATCTGGTGTAAATTCGCGCATGTTGGGACAAACTTCCATACGCGCTTCAGTCCAACCCAGCGATGAGTGTGAGCCGTCGAAATACGCGGCTACGCGGCAATGGCTTACTGAATTTAAGCTCCAGGCCTTGGGAGAACATCCTGGACAGTTGCAAGACCCTCAACATTGCCTGATGTGTAAGGGCCGAATGCGCCAAGGGCCCAGAGGCTACCGGCTGCACGCCAACGCTAGACAAGCCATGTCGTGGAGTTTCCAGCTGGGTCATGGCGCAGCACAGAGCCTCTAGTAGTTTTTTCTCGTCTGCTAATTGGCTTTTGAAGCTTCCATTACTATTCCTTGCAGCAATCTTTTATCTCTTGTGTGGGCGAACACCAGCGCGTCACGCAGAGGGTAGAGATCAACAGCAGGGTGCGGACAAGACACCTGCTTGATGTTAGCAAAGAGCGTGGCTAGAGCTTCAGATAGAGGAGTCGACTCCACAGTTGCGCGTCCCAATTTTTAAACGCTAGGCCTCTCCATGGGGTTGGCAACGTGGAGAGAGCTATCGAGCCCCATACGGAGAAGAAATGTCTGATCAATGATGCGGCTCAAGAATAAGTGGAGCCCACCCACACAAGCTCATCTAGCGCCACCAAGCAACGCCCACGATTGGCTGGTACTCTACATCATCCGACATCAATCGGCAGCACTTTCGGAGGGATGGCGCGGGCCCTAACAGCCCTCCAGCCTACCACAACCTCCATCCGATGAAAATTTGCGGAGACTGGGGGCGTTAGCTATACGGGGACTGCATTAGCAGCAAGGGCATTAGAACATGAACTAGGGCCTGGTTTACCCCAACACCCAGGTTGGCTATCCCCCAAGGTCGGCGTCGAACTACCGATGGACTAGCGGGGGAACTAGCAAGTCTGGATGGCACCAGCCCCATGTCGCGACCTCAACCACTCGGTGGCATAGAGCGCAAATGCCCAGTATATATATTCGAATGCCGAATCCCCCTTGAATAGGAAATCACCATCATCGCATCTTGTGTCTTCAACTCTCGACCCATCTCTCTCGGGATCCTCCTTAATTGTGTGGGAACCCCTCTCAGATTGTCAATCTTTGACTTTTACATATCTTTGACTCTATTTTTTCCATCGCAAACATGGGTCTCTTTGGCAAGAAGGACTCGCAAGAGCCTGCCACTGATGTTGCTGAGGTTCGCCGCGGATCAGTCGACAACCGTGCTCTCACTGGAGCATCGGCCCTCACTGCTCGTCAATCCATCCTTCCCGTCACCTTGGTCACTTCGCTCTTCTTCTGCTGGGGGTAAGCAATACATCCAATACCATTCATATACTAGACACGAACTAACATTGTTTCCTAGTTTCGCATACGGACTCCTCGATGTCTTGAACTCCCGCTTCCAAGTCGCTCTCAACATCTCTCAGGGAGAGTCTTCTGGACTCCAAGCCGCATACTTTGGAGCCTACTTCATCGGTCCTCTGACCTACTCTGGATGGTTCCTTCGCAAATTCGGTTACCGATGGACTTTCATCCTCGGTCTCAGCATCTACTGCGTCGGTGCGCTCATGTTCTGGCCTGCGGCTGTTAAGCGATCCTTCGGTGGTTTCTGCGGAGCCATGTTCATTGCCGGATCTGGTCTTTCAACTCTTGAAGTCAGCGCCAATCCATACATTGCCGTCTGCGGTCCTCCCAAGTGGTCCGAGTTCCGTCTTGAGCTGTCCCAGTCCGTCCAGGCTGTTGGCTCTGTCGTTGCGCCCGTCCTCGCTGCCCAGGTCATCTTCAAGAACGTCGGAGAGGATGGAAAGTCCCTCGAGGCCGTCCAATACGTGTACCTTGCCATCGCCGTCTTCGTTGCCATTCTCGCTCTCGTCTTCTTCTTCGCCGGAAAGTATATTCCCGAAGTCACTGACAGCGACATGGCTGAGCAGGAAGAGACCACCGTCAGCAACGGCTACGTCGACAAGCCCCTCAGCAAGCAGTACACTCTCTTCTGGGGAACCTTCGCCCAATTCTCCTACGTCGCCGGCCAAGTCGGATGCGCAGCCTACTACATCAACTACTTCGCCGAGGCCTCCCCCCAACTGAGCACCACCGAGAGCCACCACAAGGGCGCCAACTTCTACGCCATTGCGCAATCCCTCTTCGCCGTCGGTCGTTTCGCCGCCGCCGGCATCATGTACTTTGGCGGCAAGCCACGCTACGTGCTCCTCGCTTTCCAAACCTTCATCATGATCTTCATCTCCGCCGCCATCGGCACCAACACCGGCAGCGCCACCAGCACCAACTGGGGTGGTATCAGCATGCTCAACCTCGTCCTCTTCTTCGAGTCCTGCATCTTCCCCATCATCTTCGCCCTCACCCTCCGCGGTCTCGGTCGCCACACCAAGCGCGGTGCCTCCTTCCTCGTCTCCTCCGTCTGCGGCGGCGCCGTCGGCCCCGTTGTCCTCGGAAACGTCGCTGATATCATCGGAACCCGAAAGGCCCTGTGCGTCCCCCTTGGCTTCTTCGCCATCGCCTGGTCCTACCCTCTCTACCTCAACATTGCAAAGGGCAAGGAGCTCGATGCTTACACTGAGTCTCACGTCGGTACCGAGCAGGCTGCTCCTGACGCCGACTCTATTTCTGTCGAGAAGGACCTTGAGGCCCGCACTTTTGAGACCAAGGCTTAAGCTGCTGGGAATAATAGAATAGAGGCTTTTGGAAAGCTTTTGTTATCTTGAGATTTTGTTTTCTTGTTCTTGTTTTCAAAACTTAGACGATACCTATGAGAATTGATGATTATGATGAGCGCGGCGTTTCTGCTGGCATAAATTCGAGTTTCCATATGACTGTGTCTTTTGTAATGTGGTTTTTTTCAGAGTAGTATAGAGAAAATACTCAAATACGAGTTTTCTTGCTCGATAAAGGGATCTGGGCCCGCGAAAGACATCTCGAATGATCATTATACATGATTGTCAAATATGCTAGAAGTCAAGGCTCCCTACATGTATGCGTGTATACTACTCCCATAAGTCTGGAAGCAGCGAAGGATCCAAGTCGTCCCTCCCAACGATAACGTCGAACCCGGCTTCATCAACCATCGCCCAGAATGCCGCACTAATCCGCCTTGCCAGAAGCCCTTCCAGCATTTCATCGGAGAACGTCGGTCCCATCAACAGCTCCAAGGTTCGGAACTCAGGCCATCGCGAGTGGCTCTTCTGCTCAGTGAATAATCCCCCTAGCCATTTGCTCACCAAGAATGTCTCATCCAGATCGAAGACCGTGAGATGCTGTAGTGGCACCGGTAACACCTCTGAAGCAGAGAGTTCAAAGTCGCCTTGGGAGACGGTATCAACCTGCATATTATCCAATTTGATGGAGATAAGGACCGCTTGCGGCACAATCAATTTTTGAAGCTGCGTAAACTGATCGAAACGCGGGATCGGCTTGCGAGCGCCGCCAGGTAGCGTCCAAAAGCCCCCTGGAAGTTGCAAGTGTTTCAGAGACCAGCGTAGGTGCACGAGGTTGTCCACAAGGCATTGGTAGTCGGTGATATTTGTGCGTGCCTCGTATATAATGTTGTCTTTTGTGGTGGTTAGCAGTGTTGATTTAATTCAGGAGAGAGACGTGGCGTACGCAAGTAACCTTGAACCAATTGCGGAGATGGTGAAATCTCAGGATATATTTGGATGTTCGCTTGATGATCGGGGAAACTGCGAAGACTACGGTAGGGATTCTTCGCTACCGACGACTCGGCATAGTATACGAGACTCTCCAGATTCTGGAAGCCTTTCACTACATCCGACATACAGGTTCGCTTCGTACTGCTCCACATTCCGATTGTTCTGCTTTCGAAACTAAGACGCAGTTGCTTTATGCTGTTCACCGCGGTGTTCGCAAGAAGTTTTTCTGACGCTGATACAATATCCATTGGTGTTGAGTTGTAAAGTGCGATACTTAAATCAATGGTCTTCAGCTTTTGAAAGACCTCCACTGGTTGTAAGTTGGGAGGTAGTTTAGTTTCAATCTTAAGGTATCTCAGCGAGCGGATAATCGGGGGAGTGAAAGGCGTGACTGAGAGCTGTTCTGCCCATTGTATTGTTGGTTCTTCGATTGAGTCGGAGACGCACAATACATCCAACTCTACTACCGATAATAGGACATTAAATGTACCTCGTCCAAAGCTAGTTGTGATGTCGTTAAAAAGTTTGAACTTCCAAGCAGAGGGTACATTCAATGAAGCTAGCATTGTGGCCATTCCCTTGTTGTCGCAACGATACCTGTCGTGCTCGTCGATATATGGAAGATGGATACGAAGTTGTTTGATTTGTCGAATGAGATCCGGCCTTTCGCTGTGTTGAAGAAGAAGAGCGAATGGAGCTGACCAACCAAGCTGAGGGCGCTCAGGCTGCACAGGTGCTGAAAAGGCTTCCAGTACAATCATACATAATGCTACCTCTGGAATTAAAGCTGCAAATCGCTTGCATGTCAAGGCAATGTTTAGCAGCCAGGAGTTGTGGAGATGAAAATCTTCAAGCAGGTCATGATTTGGCCAAGAAGGCAAGGGTTCATCTGGTATGTAGCCCAGGATACGTGTCTCGCGATGCAGATCTACGTATGAGAAGATTTGTAACAATATTTCATTTGGCAGAGCACAAAGCGACCTCACGCTGCTGTCTGGGATGCCACGTTAACCGATGAATGCCGTAGGAGTGTCTTGGAAGTACTCACCTTCGGACCTGTGTTTAGAAATGAGGCTCCCCGTGACCTGAGTTGAATATTTGCGGATCTTAGGATTCATGGGTGATGGTAGTTAATGGAAGCAGATGTCGGCATGCGTATGTGGAGCGGAGATACCGGTTAAAGCTAGCACACAAAAGGGTTAGTCTTGATACTGATACCAATAGGAAGATGCTGGTTGGTGTAAATGAGTCTGCAGTACAGATGAATCATTTCTCATCTACAGCTATATACAACTAGCCTTGTATGATCTCACAAATTCTAAATTTGACATGTTAGATGTATTTAAAGATATTTTGTATCAGCTGAATCGCATCACGTATTGTGATGAAAGACGAGCACACCGTCTCTGTGCAAGCAGCCGAGTGACGAAAACCTTTTGTTTTCACAAAAGAGAGGTTGAACAGCTGTTTTAAAAGTTCCCAGTAATTGGCTATCAGAACGTCCTCCGAATCGGCTTTTGAGTTCTGGGTCTCTTGGCCAGTATTCAATGCATCCAATCCATTATGAACCCTCAACAACTAATGCCGCCGAAATGTCCGCCGGTGTCCGATGATTGAACTCGGCATGTCAGAAAAACTCTTTTTCATTTTATTTGTCGAGCTGATTTCAAGCGCGGTTATTCATCATTAAGATAACTTTACTTGCCAACGACTCCACATACAATATCTATGCATCATGGCCCAATAATTTCGTTCATAATAAACGGCCAAGGATGTTCGGAAACTAAGACGGATTGTCCTTATTTGAAAATCCATCGGAATGGCTGTGAGATGTATGATAACAGAAATGTCGATTGACTTTTACTCCATCATTTCGGCTAGTTGAGAAGCTCATGTACGTAACGCCGAGGTAGTGTCTTGCATACGCTGCATCTTCCCAATGTAGAAGATGATATCTCACTGCATATCATGTGGTTGCGGAGACACATCTCGTGAATGTTTTCAAGCTACGTGGGGTAGCGGCGGCACTGCGTAACGTAGCACCTGCTTTATTGAGGAAAGCCCCGCATTGTCTACATAGGGCGCACGGCTAGTATAGGTATACTTTAGTTCCACTTCAAACATCAACCTTCCTGATAAACCTCCTTTCCATTTTCTCCTACATTATTTTTCTGTGCTCCCAACCTTTTCACAATGACTTTCGACATTTCCAAATCGCGGTCGCGCTTCCCGGCTCTTCAGCAAGATCAAGTTTTCCTTGATAACGCGGGGGGTAGTCAGGCGCTGGACCAGGTGATTGATTCGTGAGTATACCGCATATCTAGAACCAGCACGTTAACTAAATCTTATGAAGCATATCACAGTATCTCAGCAAGACGAATGTGCAGCTTGGCGCTTCATACCATACTGGCACACAGTCCAACACGAAGTATGAGGAAGGCTACCAGGCCGCCGCAAAGTACATCAATGCTGGTCGCGATGAAATAGGTAACATCCCTGATATGTTACGCATGCTTCTCTCTCTAATTGTCAAAAGTCCTCGGCTCCTCTACCACTCAATTATTTGTCAATCTTGGCTCGACGCTACAGTTCCCCGCGGGATCGGAGATTATTCTATCCAAGATGGAGCATGAGACCAACGTAAAGGCGTGGCTTCTGATGGCCGACCGTCTTGGGCTTACTGTGAAGTGGTGGGCGTCTAGCCAGGAAGATGGACTCAAGCTCACAGCAGAGAACTTGAAGCCACTCCTGAGCGACAAGGTAAAGTTTGTTGCTTGCACGCATGTAAGCAACATTTTGGGCACGATACATGATGTCAAGTCGATTGCAGATGCGGTACATGAAGTCGGTGCCTTGTTCTGCGTGGATGGCGTAAGTTATGCGCCGCACCGTGCGGTTGACGTGAAGGCTTTTGGGGTAGACTTTTATGCGTTCAGTTGGTACAAGGTATGTCGTGGTCATTAGCCCTTGTTCAGAATTTTGCCTTGTCGGCATGTGCTGACGAGAATCTTAGGTCTACGGTCCTCACATCGCCGTACTTTACGCCAGCGAATCGGGACAAAAGGCCATGAAGCCCATGGCACACTACTTCAATCCCACCAAAACTCTTGAGGATAAGATTGGGTTTGCTGGGTCAAATTACGAATGTGTTCAGTCCATTCCACAAATCACTTCGTACCTTTCTGGTGCCTTCCCAGCCATTACAGAACACGAGGGGAAACTGCAAACAATCCTCCTCGACTTCCTCAATTCGCGCCCTGATATCATGGTTCTGGGCTCAACGTCAACGGATAGTAAAGTCAGGGTTCCAACGATTTCGTTCGTAGTCAAGGGCATGAACAGTAAGCAAGTTGTGGCTGAAGCCGAAAAAATCAGCAACTACGGCTTTCGATGGGGACACTTTTACTCGAAGAGATTGTGCGATGAGATCCTCGAGTTGGACCCTGAAGGTTATGTTACGAGAGTCAGTATGGTACATTACAATACTGAGGAAGAGATCAAAGGGCTGGTCGAGGTATTGAAGAAGGTTCTTCCAAAGGTTTGAGGATGCCGTGGACCATGAATGTGACGTGTGTATGTCACTCCGGCACAAGCGCAACTGAATATTCGGCCGATGGTGCCCTGGGATTCCAAGTCGTGTTTCGTTTCAGCTACGCTAAGGTGATTTTCCGGGCTTCTAGACGAGTCTAGTTGATAGTATTATAGCGAGATAACGCCGCGACTTTGAGCTTGTACTGCAATTGCCGTCCGGGCCGTTTCCAGGGGTCCGATATAGAATCGCAACAACATGATGGAATCGGACATGACTGAATACTAGAGCCTGCACCTGTCGCTTCATGCCTTTTCTCTTTAGAGTTCGAGTCCGGATAAATCCTCGTACCAATATCCTTAACAAGTCCAAACGTCTTGATGTTAACTAGAGAAATATAGCGAGAACAGAAAACGGTCTAAACGATTGGTGTGTTCTGAAACAGCTGACATTTCTTAGCGTGAGAATAGGCATATGCTTAAGTATGCTACCAATAAGCTCCGACGTCAGACGAGATGTCACTCGAACACTGACAAGTCCACCTGTTGTCTCTTGTACACATGCGTGCATCCTGTTAGGAACTGCCATGCGAACGTGTTGGGCCTGTACTTGATTAAGCTTTCCTTAAGTATACTTGGCATCGACTGCTTCGTTGCATGATAGCCATGCAATCGTTCGCAAAACACCTTGCGCACGTTCACGAGATGAATCGAGACGCATGAACCCAATGAAACTGAAACAGAGTATCCCAACGAGGAAAGGAAAAAAAAGGCGCAAGGAAATTCTTGCGATAAGCCACGATCATCTATTTCTCTTGCGCACAGCGTGAGCGCACGAAAGTGTATTCGAAGCTAGATGGACATAATGAAACATTGAAATTAGTCGGAACAAGGGGACTGCACGGGAAGGAGAGATGCCCGTTAACACGACAAAGGCCAAGGCCGTGATTGGCGGCAGACATCCGAGCGGAACAAGCTTATTCAGTGTCCTCGACTCCTTGTTTCAACCCCGCATGACAAGGCGATGGCGGCGACGGCCCACGGATCTTTTCTACTAATAGCAAATCTATCTGATCTGCATAGCGCGTCCCCCCC